>JAYESA010000004.1:325158155-325500604 GCA_036927795.1 Iris macrosiphon
TTCGTAATTAATGTACCGAGTGTCTCTAATTTAATTTAATAAAAACTGGAGGTCTAAATTGGGTTGGACAAGGGTCATTAGTGTGGTAGACTCAGTGTACAATAATGTCAGGATCTGGGTTGGTCAAATCGGGTCGAGGTTGGGTCTCAATTTCGATTGGAACGGACAACGAACGTAATTACGCAATTTATTTAATTTGCATACGGACGTTTGTAACGACTTTTATGCGACTAAAATCAGGCACGAAAATCGGTATCCGGGGTTTGTTCTAGGTTCAATATGATAGGTTAGTATGTCTAGGCCAAGTATGTGGAATTTGTTTCAGGGTAACAACTAGGGTAGTATCCTAAAATAACAAATCATTGCACAGGTATTATAATACTATATAATAAATCTTAATTATATCTAGTTAACCCTATTTGAATTTATTAACCCTAATTTCTGGTCGAGGGGGTTTACAACATACCCTCCTTAGATTATTTCGTCCTCGAAATTAAAACAGACATATAGAAAAACATTTGAATAAAATAAATACTATCACATACCTAGGCCTTCGAAGAGATGGGAAAAGCGTTGCCGAATATCGTCCTCTCATTCCCAGGTTGATTCACCTGGTGCGTGATGCCTCCATGAGACACGAACTAGAGGGATAGTCTGGCCTCGCAGTACCTTCTCGCTTCGGTCTAGGATCTCTACTGGCTCCTCCTGGTATGACAAGCTTGGACCAATGGTGATCTCTGAGTGGTCAAGCATATAACTCGGATTCGGTATGTACCTCCTCAGCTGAGATACATGGAAGACATCGTGAACTCCCTCCAGTGTCTGCGGTAAGGCCAATCTGTAAGCAACTTCTCCGATGCGCTCTAGCACATCGAAGGGTCCGATGTACCTCGGACTCAGCTTTCCTCTGCCTCCAAATCTGATGGTTCCTCTGGTATGTGAAATCTTCAGGAACACATGTTCTCCAACCTGGAACTCTAGGGGTCGTCGATGCACATTAGCCCAATGCTTCTGCCTGTCCTGTGCTGCTCGTAGATGCCCTTGGATCTTTTTCACCTTCTCCACTGTACGGATGATCAACTCTGGCCCTAGAATCTGCCTCTCGCTTACATCGCTCCAGCACACTGGGGAACGACACTTCCTACCATACAATGCCTCATAGGGATCCATCTGGATGCTCGCCTAATAGCTATTATTGTAGGAAAATTCGACCAAGTGCAAGTGATCCTCCCATGAACCGCTGAAGTCAAGCATGCATGCCCTCAACATGTCCTCCAGCGTCTGAATGGTGTGCTCGGATTGTCCATCTGTCTGCGGGTGGTACGAAGTACTGAACTTAAGGTGGGTACCAAGACTCTCTTGCATACTCCTCCAAAAGTATGATGTGAACCTCGTATCCCGGTCATACACGATACTGACTGGTACTCCATGCAATCGTACAATCTTCCTCATGTACATGTCTGCCAAGAATTCCGTAGATTGCCCAACCCTGAAGGGTAAAAAGTAGACAGACTTGGTGAGTCTATCTACGATTACCGACACCGTATTGCGACCACTAGGACTCCTCGGGAAACCCATGACGAAGTCCATGGTGATGTGCTCCCATTTCCACTCCGGTATCTGGAGCGATTGAAGTAATCCGGCAGACCTCTGATGTTCAGTCTTGACTTGCTGACACACCAGACACTTAGCCACGAAGCAGGCTATCTCTCTCTTCATCCCGTGCCATCAGTAGTATTGCCTCAGGTCTCGGTACATCTTCGTGCCTCCTGGATGAATAGAATAGGTCGAACTGTGCGCCTCCGTCATCAGCTCCTGGCGTAGCTCTCTATTCGGAACATAGAGACGATCTTCACATCTCAAAGTCCCATCCTCGTGTATACGCAGTCCCGTCTGTATTCCAGCCTCTGTCCTCTGTCGAAGCCTCTGAAATCTGGCGTCCGTTGGCAAAGCAGCCTTGATTCTCTCCACCAATGTCGATTGCACCTGAAAACTCAACATCTGGCCGTCTACTCCGGGCATGAAGACTTCGATACCCAACTGTTCTAGATCTCTCAACAGGTGTTGTTGGGTAGTCAGGAAAAATGCTATGGGCTTTCTTCTTAAAGCATCGGCTACCACATTAGCCTTTCCCGGATGGTATTGCAGCTCAATCTCGAAGTCCGCCATCACTTTGAGCCAACGTCTCTGCCTCTGGTTCAGGTCCTTCTGTGTGTAGATGTACTTTAGGCTCTTATGATCGGTGAATATCTCCACGCGCTCTCCGTACAGGTAGTGCCTCCAAAGCTTCAAAGCAAAGATCACTACGACAAGCTCCAAGTCGTGGGTAGGATAGTTCTTCTCATGGGTCCTCAACTGCCTAGAGGCATAGGCCACAACCTTCCTATGCTGTATCAAGACGTATCCTAATCCTTTCTCGGATGCATCGCTATAGATCACGAATCCTCCGGGTCCAGAAGGTTTGGTCAAGATGGGTGCTGTAGTCAGACGCTTCTTCAGCTCATCGAATGCCGTCTGACACTCCTCTGTCCAGGTGAACTCCTGATCCTTGTGGGTCAAGCGGGTCATCGGCTCTGCGATCCTTGCAAAGTTCTCTACGAACCTCCGGTAATATCCGGCAAGTCCTAGGAAACTCCTCACCTCCGTGACGTTGGTAGGGGTCGGCCACGTCTCTACTGATGAGATCTTCGCGGGATCTACTGAAATACCATCTCCTGAGATAACGTGTCCAAGAAATGTGACACGATCTAGAAGAAACTCGCACTTGCTCAGCTTGGCATAAAGCCTCTCACGTCTCAGCGTCTCTAGCACTAGCCTCAAGTGCTCCCCATAATTCTCGTAGCTCTTCGAATACACCAAGATGTCGTCGATAAAGACTACCACGAACTGGTCCAGATACTCATGGAAGACTCGGTTCATCAGGTTCATAAATACAGCAGGTGCATTTGTCAATCCAAAAGGCATCACTAAGAACTCGTAGTGACCATAACGAGTCCTAAATGCTGTCTTTGGAATGTCTTCCCTTCGCACCTTCACCTGATGATAGCCCAATCTCAAGTCAATCTTCGTGAGCACCACTGCTCCTGTCAGCTGGTCGAACATATCGTCGATTCGCGGTAGAGGGTACTTGTTCTTGATAGTCAGAGCATTAAGGGCTCTGTAATCAATGCACATCTGGAATGTCCCATCCTTCTTTGGTACAAACAGCACTGGTGCTCCCCAGGGTGATGTCCTTGGACGGACGAATCCCTTGATCTGCAACTCCTCTAGCTGTAGCTTCAGCTCGTCAAGCTCATTCTTCGCCAACCGGTACACATTTGATGATATCGGTGCTGCTCCAGGTACTAGCTCAATGGTGAACTCTACCTCTCTATCAGGCGGTAGGCCTGGCAATTCCTCTGGGAAAACATCCTCGAACTCTGCAATAATTTCTGGGGGTACCGTCTCCATCGCCATGTAAGCTCTACTTGCGTGTCCTACTCCTCGCTCGATGGTGCCTCGCATAAATTCGAACTCCGGGTGTCCTGGCAGTCTAAAAGTAACGCTACCCTTCCGGCAATCTAGTACGGCATTATACTGGCTTAACCAGTCCATGCCCAGAACTACATCGAAAGCTGGCATTGGGAGTACCAACAATCGTGCTCTCATCTCCCTACCATAAACCACTACCGAGTACGTTCTAATGGTGCTGGTAACCGGTATGATGTCTCCTCCGGTAAGTATTTTCCAACTCTTAGGTAAAGGGGAACTTGCTACTCTATGCATTGCTACGAAGCTACTAGATATAAATGACAGTGTAGCTCCAGAATCAAACAGTGCAGTCGCAGGTAATGATGCAACTAGAATTGTACCTGCTATAGCCTCTCCCTCTGGTTCCTCCTCGATAGATGCTAAAGCAAAGGCTTGCCCGTGCCTCTGCCCTCCTGCCTGTTGTCGGGCCTAGTTGGAGTGTGCCTCTTGTGGGACCAAGGGTGGTCCTCTCTGCTGTCCTCCGGTAGCTGGTGGACGCTGGCCTCCTGCTGGGGGTAGGATCCTCAAAGGTGGTGCTGCTGGCATCTGACCAGTCTGGGGTGCTATATCTCTGTGCTGGGGACAGTCTCTAGCAAGGTGCTGGCTGGCTCCACAGACCATACAGAGCCCGAGCTTCTTCCTACAGTCTCTGATGATGTTCCTTCTTGCCACAAAAGTGACAAGTCGGGAGCTCCTTCTGCTGGTACGACGCTGTCCTCTGCTGCGCCTGCGCTCCTGGACGGCGGATCGGTCCTCCTGCTCCTTGCTGGGTCCTGGCTGGTACGTTCGTGCTGGAACGTCTCGCTCCTCCGCCTATAGCCTCCTGGATCCTCGCCTCTGATAGGACCTCTTCATAAGAGATCCTCGCCTGGGTAGTGGTGTACCTCTGAAGCTCGTGAGAGAGGCCATGGTGGAATCTCTTGGCCTTCTCCAGGTCGTTGGGGATCAGGGCTGCACCGAATCGGCTGAGTCTGCTGAACTCTCCGTCGTAGGCGTCCACTGTCAAGTTCCCCTGCTCCAAGTGCAGGAACTGGGAGTACAGGGTGTTCCTCACTGTAGCTGAAAAATACTTCGCATTGAAGTGTTCCAGAAATTTCTCCCAAGTCTGCTGTCTGCTGATGCTGCGCTCCATAGAGTCCCACCAGTGATGGGCATTGCTTGTGAGTTGGGCCCTCACCGCGGTCATCCAGAGGTTGGGGTATAGCTGCGAACTCTCTAACATCATCTCAGTGTTGGAGACCCAGTCTGAGATCTCCTCTGCCGTCTCCTTGCCCAAGAAGGTTTCCGGGCCCATCTGTCTGAAGCCTCGTACAATGCCTGCTTGCTGGACAGGTGCAGGTGCTGGTGCTGCTGCTTTGGCAGGTGCCCTCTCCAGTACTGCCATCAGGCCCTGTCTTAGGGTCTCCGTCTGTTGCCACTGGGCCTGTATCATCATCTGGAAGAACTGCATCATTTGGGGCTGTCCCTCCACTGGTGGCATCTGAGGTGGAAACGGTGGAGGTGGTGGAAAAGGTACCTCCGACTGTCTCCTTGGTGTCTCCTTGGGTGCCGGCCTCTCGTACTGCGACATCGGTGTCGCCCTCGAGGTTTGTCCCTCGAAGTACTGCCTCGGGATCTTCTGCGATGTCTGGCCCTCTAGCTGTTGCGTCCCTTCGTCGGGAGAGATTTGATGCCAGTGTATCATCGGGGCCTGTGGGATCACCTGTGCCTCTGGCTGTGGCAGCTCTCTAGGTGGTCCCTGAGTCGTATCCTCCCTCGGTGCTGCAGGTGGAACTATGGCACCAAGTATCTCACGTCTGCTACGAAGGTTCATCTCGCTGTAAGAGATAGAACGATATTAAAAGAGTACAAAATCAATCAAATAGGATACAGATATTTTAAAAGTGCGAAAGAGGTTCAAAGGCGTAATCAAGTGGATGAGGCCTAGTAATTTCTATCCAATTGCAAGCTCGTTGGGCACGTTACCATACCACAAGCGATAAGCATTTGATGTTACTGACCTGCATGGGCCACCACTAAAACTATGTCAAGCCCCAGTCCCAAAATATATGGAACCAAGCCACGTGGCATTGGCCAGCTGACACGTCTTCGAGGATACCCAATTTAATGGATCCTAGCGAAGCGTGCTACGCTGTCCTAAATCTAAAAAGTCTAATATCAACAACAGGCAGTGTCTAATCTCATCCATAAACAACAAGTAAAATACCGAAATAAAAGACTGGAATATAAGAAACATAGTCGAATGACATAGTACAACTGAAATATGTCTGGTGGGAACAAACCCACTACAAATGTTGGAGATAAAGTACTGATAGTCTGAAATAAAAGTACTGATAATGAGAGTGACTGAAACAACTACTAACTAGGTAAGGAGCTCCAGTCATAGGCGGAAGGCCTATCAAGATGATCAGGGGTACTCTGATGGTAAAACCTCCAGCTCCTCGTCAAGAGCAAACATCGTCTCCACACCTGGCCCGTACACTGTGGGGTAATTGGCTTCGTCTAGATCTGGAAGATAACCAGGTCCTTAGAGAGACGTACCAAGATACAATATGCATGCCAGATATAGTACTGAATAAAAGTAAAGAGGGTGTGCTAACCATCTAAGTGAATACAATGTAAGGACAACCTCGGAACGTATAGGTAGGTGTAGGCATAATGTCCAACGTCCTCTAGAGTGTGGTATCTGCATCGTCCATCATTCCGAAGAATGAGGTATCTGTATATATATAACGTCCAACACTATAAGGGACGTGGTATCTGCAATGTATATACGTCCGTAACACTTCGAAGAGCGCGGTATCTGAATAAAGGAGGTCATCGGGTCTGTGGCTCCTCTGGATACCATGGAGTCCGATGGGTGTATCCCATACGTTTATCAGTTGTCCTTCCCTCCTAATGTAGATACGCAAGTCGAATACACGACGTGAGTGTTTCGTATCTATATGCCAAGTCTTATCTAACTATAATACTCTAGAATACAGGCTAGCTCATGATGCATGTCGTACGTACTGATAGCTAATCGGGTACGCAGACCCGCATCCCAATATGAATGTACCATTGTGATACGTGTAAGTGTCACGGTCTAGGAGGATACCATAATATCCTCACAGTCGAAGGTGAGTCAGCTAGCAACTAGGTCTAGTAGACAACTCATCGACGCATTGTCGACTGCACCCGAGTCAATCTCGGACGCGCACAGTTTTATGCTTATTTGCAACATTTATCATTTAATTTTAAGCAGTAAATCAGCAAGGTATACTTGCCTGTCCCGGGTAGCTGCGAAATCCAAAGTCCTGCTCCTGATGCCTCGGCGGTACTGTCCAGCAGTCCTATATATGATATAGTAATAACAATATTAGTTGCTACAATAGCACGACTAAGACACACTGCTTGTATCTACAGCTGATACAGGGTCTGGACTGTATATATATATATATATATAGCTATATCACACATATATATATATAAATAAACTAAATCATAAATAAATATATTCAGATAATATGTAGGTTTAATAGTACAAGGAAATAATACTTAGGTATTATTAGAAATACACTAATAATTATGTTCATATATATATATATATATATATATATATATATATATATATATATATATATATATATATATATATATATATATATATATATACATTGAGTAATATATATAAACACATAATACCATATTTATAACTTAATACATAGACCCATATATTACCATATATTTATATGAATAAGTACACAACATAAAATACATATATAATTACATACTTGCATTTTATATTCTAATATTTTTAAATACACAAAATATGTGCACATTTATATACACATATATACATATTAATATACACAAAATAATGAAATGTATATTAAGAATACACACACACACACACACACACACACACACACACACACACACACACACACACACACACACACACACACACACACACACATATATATATATATATATATATATATATATATATATATACATACTAGAGGTTTAATACGTATAAGTATTTTATATATAAAATATATTACATATGATATACTTAATCCCAGAAAATATATTTAAACACAATATATATTATATATTTAATATTCTTCATATAATAAAAATATACATACATACATACATACATACATACATACATACATACATACATACATACATATATATATATATATATATATATATACTTGCTACATATGTATAAGTTTTAATATGAATATATAATATAAAAATAGTATTATATTACATATATAATACTAAATTACAGAAAAACATATTTAAACTATGATTTATTAAATATATATTATTCTTATATAATACAATATATATACATACATATATATATATATTTATATATATACATATATACATATATACGAAATAGGTATTTTAGTGCATAGATAGGTATTTATAAATAATATAAGTATATTATTAGTATATCATATATTTATATTTACTTACATATATACAATATACAAGAAAATACAGTAGGTATATATATTTATACAATACAGAAAATACGTATTAAATACAAAAAATATGGGATCTATATACATCAACCTTGCAACCTAAAATACATGTATAAATACTAACATTTATACATAAAATATTGTGCCTAAATGATGCTCAGGTCGAGGGGGTCCCGGTGGCTGGCCGTCGACGGCGGGGGTGGCCGGACGGAGCTCCGGCGACGCGTGGGGAGTTCGGCAACAGCAGCAGCGGCTAGGACGCCACGGCGCTGCGGGGGCTATTACGGTCTGCTCAGGCGTTGGACGGTGGCGAAACTCGACGGGGAGGACGGTGGTTGGCCGGGGGAGGGGTCGGCGGAGTTTGGCAGCCGGAGGTTCAGCGGTGGCGGAGTGGGGAGTCTTCGGGTGGTCGGCTGCTAGTATGGGGAGGGGAATGCTCGGGTTGAGGACAGCGGGAAGTGCGGCGGCTGTGGGCGGAGTGGTCGTCGGGGACGGTGGTGGTAGGTAGGGAGGAGGTCGGCGAAGGGGTCTGGGTCGGTGTGGGGGTCGCCGGACGTGGTGGCTGGCCGGGAGGAGGCGGCGGGTGGCTCGGGCAGGGGTCGGCTGTGTGTGGGGGAGTTTAGTGAGAATAGGGTTTTGTTTAATGTATGCCTTGGTTTGTGTGCATTAATGATGTGGAATTATGCCCTATATATAGGAGAAAGAGTGGGGGGCTACCTAGGGATTAGGGCTGGCTATAGGTAAATTTTGGGGAGTTGGGGATGTCCATCATGATGAGGGGAGGGCTAGGAATATAGCATTTTGAATGAAGGGCCATGATGTGTCCTTCATAAAGGGGTGCAAGTACACTAGGAATGGCGGGAAAATGGATGGATACGGTTAAGGAATGACAATTTCTTTCTCCATGAGGTTGGGCCAATGGGGGGGCACCTCATTGCAATTTTGCACAAAGGCCCCTAGTTAAATCAGAAATTACACAGATTCTGAAATTGGAGATTTGATGTAAACAAACACCATGTTTGGTGTTCTTCATTGGGCTAGGATGGTGTATGGTGTTTTGTATGAGGCTTGTGGGTGTGGGTTTGGGTTGGAGTTGGGTCTAATTCAATTGAGGTTAGGCCACCACATTAATTAATTCGTAATTAATGTACCGGGTGTGTCTAATTTAATTTAATAAAAATCGGGGGTCTAAATTGGGTTGGACAAGGGTCATTAGTGTGGTAGACTCAGTGTACAATAATGTCAGGATCTGGGTTGGTCAAATCGGGTCGAGGTTGGGTCTCAATTTCGATTGGAACGGACAACGAACGTAATTAAGCAATTTATTTAATTTGCGTACGGACGTTTGTAACGACTTTTGTGCGACTAAAATCATGCACGAAAATCGGTATCCGGGATTTGTTCTAGGTTCAATATGATAGGTTAGTATGTCTAGGCCAAGTATGTGGAATTCGTTTCAGGGTAACAACTAGGGTAGTATCCTAAAATAACAAATCATTGCACAGGTATTATAATACTATATAATAAATCTTAATTATATCTAGTTAACCCTAATTAGGCTATTTGAATTTATTAACCCTAATTTCTGGTCGAGGGGGTTTACATAGATCCAAATATGATATCATCAACATATATTTGCACTAATAACAAAGAATCAGCAGAAGTTTTTATAAAAAGAGTAGTATCAATTTTTTCTTTTGAAAAATTATTTTCAAGTAGAAAGAAGCTAAGACGTTTATACCCAGCACGAGGGACTTGTTTGAGTCCGTATAGAGCCTTTCGTAACTTGAATACGTGGTCATGGTGTTTGAAATCTTCAAAACCATGGGGTTGTTTAACGAAAATATTTTCTTTGATAACACCATTTAGAAAAGCACTTTTAACATCCCTTGAAAAAGTTTGAAGTTATGAAAAGTAGCAAAAGCGTAAAGCATTCTGATAGATTCAAGTCTAGCAATAGGAGCATAAGTCTTATCATATTCGATATCTTTCTCTTGGTTGTATCATTGAGCTACGATACGTGCTTTGTTACGTGTAACTGAACCATCCTCATTTAATTTATTTCGGAAAACCCATTTAGTACCAATGATCGGATAATTATTAGGTTTAGAAACTAGTTCCCAAACTTGATTGTGTTTAAATTGGTTGAGTTCCTACTACATAACAGAAATCTAAAATTTATCAGCAAAAGCTTCATCAGCATTTTTAGGTTCTACTTGAGAAATAAAAGCTACATTTTCAATGATATCTCTATTTGAGGAACGTATACTTACACCTTTCGATACATCACCTATTACAAAGTCCTCAGGATGATATATGGAGAAGTTTAGTCTCTCTGGCAGACTTTTCAGATGACTTGTACTGTTTGTATCTTCTGATGTCTTGCTGGTTGCCGGTTGACTACCTTCATCGTCGCTTTCGTTTAGTGCTTGAGTGTTGTATTCATCAAATGTAATATTGATTGATTCTTCAACAGTCAATAAGATTTTGTTGGATACTCTGAATCATTTACTTTTGGCGGCATAACCATATCTTTCTTGAAAGTAATCTCTGGTAAACCTCTTACGAGTTTATTTGTAGATAGTTTTGCAATATTGTCCATGTTTGCATGTCTTAGACACATATGCCATAGTCAGCTATCATCTTTGTTACCGTATAGACATTTGTCTGCATTGTCAGTGTCTTTTGCAAGATAGAAAAAATATATATTGTTTTCCCTGATCCCTTCAAAGATAACCTTACCAGTGGATCTTTCATAAATAGAATATTTGTTTATAACGAAGTTAATACCATAACCATGGTCAGCTAGATGACTGATGCTGAGTAGTTTGTATTTTAATTTCGTTACTAGATAGACGTCTTTTATGACAGGATAGGGAGAAACACCTATATTACCATTACCAATAATATATCCTCTGAGGTTATTGTCGAAGGAGACATAACCTTCTTTCTTCATCGATAGCGTTGCAAATACGTTTGTATCACCAGTCATATGTCATGAGCAACCATTATCAAAAATCCACTTGCTTCTAGCATGAGAGGGTTGTTCCACCTACAAAATGAGTTATAGATATAACCCTTGGTACATATTTCCTTGAGGGTCCTACTGTCACCCTCATATTTTCAATCAAGGGTAGTTTGGTAATTGATATGGGTTTTTATTTTTAGGATTTATTGTAATTAAATATTGTGCATGTGTATTATTTATTTATTGTCAGATCTAGATTATTTTGGACTTGTGTAGTGGACCTAACCAATTAAATTAGATGTATAAATCCAATATTTTATTTGGTTTAGATTGAGCCTATTAATTAGGCCCATGTATTAGGAGGATAAATTAATTAGTAAAACTATTAGACTAGAACCTTCCCCCTTAATCAATTTCTTTATGAGAGGCCCCAAGAGGTATTTTGGATATTTCACAATATCTTGGGAGAGGGGTATATGGCCGGCCACATCAAGGAGGAGAGAGAATGTCTCTAATTTTATTTTTTTAATTCCAATTAGATCTAGATTTTCTCCCTTTCCAAATTCCTTCATTCCTTCATCATTTTCTCACAAATTTCTTTTCAAATTCCTTCTCTATTCTTTAATTGAGGCTACTACAATAAGGATCTACAAGAAGAAAGCAAGCATCAACAAAGATGAGGCCAAGATCTACAAGGAGGAGGCTACATTCAATATTTGGAATTTTTATTGGGAATCCATCTTCCAATAGGTATATTTCAGTTTCTCCTCTTGTAGTAGGTTCTAAATATGAGATTTAACCATGAGAAATCATTCCACATGCATAGGCTCTCCAGGAATTGGTTTTAGGTTCATAGGAGACCTATGGTGGAAGTTATGTATATTTTTGGGCCAATTTTGGGAAAATTTCGAGATTGGCACATGCGGTGTTTGTCAATTGGTCAAATAGATCAATATGACATGTTAATGATTGTTTGACTAGTGTCGTGTCCATAATTAGGTACGTGTAGTCCGTATCTCGTCAATTTGGCGATACAGATTATTTTTGGGAGTTTTCCTTCGACACGGGGATTTATGCATATCATTTCTTGACACGAACACGTATTTGATATTATTATTATTCGTATAGAGCATAATTAGTATTTTATACTTGCTCGTGTCCTTCGGGATACGTTTGGTTGTGTGGTGGAACCGTATCGCAAGCGTATCATAGAATGAGTGTGATACGGGTGCGGTGCACTCCACGTGTTTGCTTTATTGCCTTTATTTTTATATACATATATGTTAGATTATATGATATATATATATATATATATATATATATATATATATATATATGAGTATGTACCTATAGTGTATAGTATACATAAGTGTATATAGCTACATATCTATAAGTGTATACATGTATCTAAGTGTATGTTTATATCTATTTATGTATATATGTGATATCTATATTGATATATCTATATGTGCATATGTGTGTATGTATGTATATATTTATGATTGTTTATATATAAGTGTGTATGTATGTATATATATATATATTTGTATGAGTGATATATTTATAAGAGTGTGTATGTATGTTATATATATGTGTTTATAAACATATGCACATATGAGTAGAGATTTATATACATATAGATATATTGGTATAGATATATATATATATAGAGGTGTATATATGTAAGTGTGCTATATATATATATATATATATATATATATATATATATATATATATATATATATATATATGCATATGTAGATTTATATACATAGAGGTGTATATATATATATATATATATATATATATATATTTGTGTGTGTGTGTGTGTGTGAGCTATGTATATGTGTTTGTGTGTGTGTGTGAGGAGGAGCTACTCGAGCACTGCAAGGGGCATATCTGCAGCACAGTTTCAGTATGAGGGATCAATCCCTGCAGGCATTCAGCTCGAGGCAGTTCAGCACAGTATAGCAGTTTGCATGTGCAGTGCATCAGTGTGCACTGCAGTAGCTGTACACACATGCAAGAGTAGCAGTATCAGCAAGGCCGGGAGGAGCAGACACTGCACAATATTTGGTTCAACAAAGGCAACAAGTTAACTGTATAATGCACAACACAGGCTCGGGTCAGCAGTACCAGCAGAGTAATTGTTGGAACTCTGTAACAGAGCATTGAACAACAAGGAGTCATCAACATCAGTATCAGCAACTGTGCAATGCTGCACAGTATCAGGTTTTAGTACTCTGTCAATTTAGCAACTCTGAGGTATCAGGTAACAGTTCAGGATCTGCACAGTGTCAGGTATATTGGTAGTTAGCTAATAGTTAGTTTAGTTAGTTAAGGTAATGGTTTATTTGGGTTTAAGTGATTGGTATATAGTTAGCTATATATATATATATATATATATCTATGTATATAAGTTATTGATTAAGTTAGATAGATATGTATATTAGTTTAAGTATATGAATAGTTAGTAGTTAGTATCTATGTATATTAGTCTAGGTAATACATGTTAGTATTTAGTGGTATATGTTAACTATTAGTCTAGCATATAGTTTAGATATATTAATATAGTTAGTACATGAGGTATTAACTATATATTAGCTATATTAATGAGGTTTGAATTACCTTGGGATACCAAGGTAATGTCAAGGTAATGGGTCGATGCTCAAGGTATTGGGTTTGAGTATCGAGTTGGTATGTAGGTAGTGTGATACTCATTGGTGCAAGGCCAATGTATCATATTTTGCTTTAATTAGTTAGATACTATTGATTTGACTTGTATATATATACAAATAACTATTTTTATATATTAAAACTTGTGTATCTTGAGATACGGCATTTTGTGTGTTTCATAGTATCGTAGATTAACTAGTGTACCTTAGATTCATAGCGTATTGATCTAGTATCCTGTAGTTGGGCTCATACGACCTAGAATTAATCGGTTTGACTTAGAAATGGATTTATGACTTAGAATTGCATCAATTTAACTTATTTTTATTTTTGAACCTTGTATTGATGCAATATACCATATATAGGTCTGTGTGACACTAGCTTGGGCATCGAGAGATACACCTTGCACAGGACTTCAGGCGAGTACATTTCTCGGTTAGTTTTGAATTCATAATAGTGTATATATGCATGTTCTAGAATTGTATACTTGATTCTGAAACAGTAATTTTACGGACTTGTACTACATGGATCCCGTCAGGAGATGTTATCCCCTACCGTGTTCAGCGGGTACTCCTGTACATGTATTTTATCGTATACATTGGGTATTGATTTATATTTCGTGTTCACACACTACTCGTGTTCAGTGTGCTTATTCGTGTACACAGACTGCTCGTGTTCAGTATGATTATATTCGTGTACACCTACTGATCGTGTTCAGTGGTCATATTCGTGTTCGTAGCGTATCGTGATTGGATCTATTGGTATTAGTTGGAGATGGGAGAGTAGGAGTTGATTATGTGATCAAAGCCCCATTGTTCATCGTTTACATTCTGATTACATACCACACTTATAATCGTCTTACCTTATTGATCATGTTCACCCAAATCGATCACATAATAAACTTATATTCTGAGGCACATTAGTTAGATTGTAGTTATTTTATCATATTGCATATATTCATATTGATGTTCTATATTCTAGTACGTTACCTGTATACCTATTGTTCATTCATTCATATGTTAGTGATCTTATATTTTATTTCTATTATCTGTTTTATATGCTCGATCATGTTATTGAAACTGCTTTCAGAGGTATATACTTCGCTCTAATCCTGACTGGATATAATTTTTTAGATGATTGGCTTATAGACCAGTGTCCCACATTCTATGGGCCGCAGGATGACGTACCTTTAGAGGATACTCCTGTAGACTAGGAGGACTTAGTTGCAGAACCCGAGGAGGTTTAGTTTTGTGTTGGACTTGTATTAGACTATTGTTGGACTTGTATTAGACTATTTGTTGATATTTATAGTTTGTATATTATTTTAGATTGTGGATTGTATCTTATTCTTTTCTTTGCTATTCCATTCGTGCTTTATCTTTCTTAGTTTGTTTTGTGATTGATATTAGTTATACTTGTGTGATACCATTCCTTCGTTTAGAGTTGAGATGAT
This sequence comes from Iris macrosiphon, assembly GCA_036927795.1. Taxonomy (NCBI): domain Eukaryota; kingdom Viridiplantae; phylum Streptophyta; class Magnoliopsida; order Asparagales; family Iridaceae; genus Iris; species Iris macrosiphon. Next base: position 325,173,247 of record JAYESA010000004.1, read on the forward strand.
TGACATGTACCATATTATATTATTGAGATGTTAAATAGTTAGAAATGACCCAGATAGTGTTCTACAGTCGATTCTGCGACGTAGGCTTGGCGTACCCACATACTCGTGTCCGAATATTCGGGTACGTGTCGTAACACCTGTTGTGTTAGTTTTTGGTACCCATGCATAAACATTCATATCTAATAATTTTTTTATTCTACAAAATCTTGATATATATCCTTTCTTACCACAGTAGTGACATATAGCTGTGTGATTGATGCTTAATGCAGCATGATAGATATAATTGTGTGAAGCGGTTCCTTGCGATCTATGTGGATAGAATGCATGATTGTATTTGACATTTCTTTGTGGTCTTCGTAGATATCTATAAAAGAATACATCATTGTGTTTGATTCTATGTGCACGATGATTGCATGAACTGTTATGCATGTAGGTAGGAGCATAACTGTGAGTGTTCTTTTGTCTTTCTATGTGTCTCATATTAGATTGGGCGGAGGTTTGTTAGACCTGTTTACCCAATCTAATCTCTAACTTTTTAGAGGTAGCATATACTTTATCATATTTAGCAGTGAGAGCATCTATTCTATGTGTAGCAATAGAATACTTCTTCTTTTCAGATTCAAGTTCTTCCTTAAGTTTAGCATTCTCCTGAGAGATCTTGTCAAGACTGGCAAGTGCCTCGTGGAGGTTAAGCTCTCTATTTCAGTTTGAATCGTTTGAGATATCCTTTACTTCACTTAGTAGAGATATTAGTCTCTCTATTTCAGTTTGACAATCTTGAACATCTTTCTTAGCATGGTTGTACTTATTTCTAAGTTTCCTAAAATCATCAAGCAGATCACTAAAAGTATTACCTAGTTCATCAAAAGTAAAATTATTATAAGAGTTATTTTCAGTTACCTGACCAGCTAACGCCATAAAGCATAGGTTTGCTACTTCTCGAGGATTCTCTTATTCGGATTCACTAGCTTCACTTTCGTGCCAAATACTAGTGTTTGCATATTTTCGTGATAATATTCTTCTGGATGAGTAATTATGACGATTTTCTTTTCTTAGGGCTGGATAATCTTTCTTTATATTCTCTGTCTTCTTACAGTTGTAGCATATAGACACTTCATCACTGTTGTCAGTTGGCTTCATCTTCTTTTATTTCTCAATCTTTAGAAATTTCTTGAAGTTTCTTGTGTTCAGGGCAACTTTCTCATCTTGAGACTCATTATCGTCGGAGTTGTAGTTGGTGACCTTTTGTGATGTACCTTAAGAGCGATCATCTTCTCCTTGGGATTTCTTCAAATTCCTTGAGATCCAGCTCGTGAGTTATCAGCTTGCTCATGAGCGTCTTAAGGGTCATCATGGTAAGATTATTCCCTTCTATGATTACGGTGGCCTTGGGATTCCAATTCTTGGTGAGTCCCCTGAGTACCTTGCGAATCTTCTCGTGATTGCTGTACTCCTTGTCGAGTGATAATAGAGGGTTGACGATATCGAGGAATCTCGTGAACATTTGAGTGATCATCTCATTTTTCTTCATCTTAACTGCTTCATACTCTTCTGTTAGACGACTTATTTTTGATTTATTTACTTGGGAGGTTCCTTAATAAGTAACCTCAAGAAATTTCTATACTTCGTGTGAAGTTCCGCAAGTGGAGACCCTGTTAAATTTAATTCTGTCTACAACACAAAATATAGTGTTAATAGCTTTAGCATCAAGACTAGCTTATTTTTTTGGGTGTTTGTGTACTTATCATGATGCTTCTCTACAAGGTTACAATATATGACTATTCTAGGTGACTTCTTGTATCCTTCTACTACTATAGCCCAAAGGTTAAAATCAAGTGACTTTAGGTAGAAGTTCATACATGTCTTTCAGTATGTGTAGTTAGTAACGTCAAATAGGGATGGCCTATTTGTGGGCTGACCTTCACCATTATTGGTGTGGATAGATCTAACAGTTGCCATAAGTCTCTTAGGATGTTAAGCCAAATATCAAGAGAACTCGCTCTGATACCAATTGAAGGATCGTGAGGCAACTCTATAGGGGGGTGAATAGAGTGCAGCGGAATAATCTAACCAATTTTGGATTAACAAAATAAAAGCAGTTGCTAACTAACAGTGTATATAGAGACAGTAAAGTAAAGTAGTAAATTAAAGAGAGAAAACAAATGCAAATATTAAGATGTATACTGGTTTCCTCTGAGAGGACTAGTCAAGTCCCGGGAACTCAATCTCGGAGTTTCTCCACTATAATCACCAATAATGAATTACAAGCTTTGATCTGAAGGCTTGCCACTTCTTTACACCACGAGTATTGATCCGAAGTCTTGTAACTTCACAGTTTAGAGAGAGAGAGAGAGAGAGAGAGAGAGAGAGAGAGAGAGAGTAACTGATCGAACAAAGCTCTTTACAATTCAGAAGACTTCTAGACCGAGATCGCACTTGGCACTAGGAAGGCTAGGGAGTTATTTTTTGAGATGAAAAAGTTAAGGCTTAGAGATTTTCTCACAATAGGATAGAAGACTTAAGAATAATTCAGTTTGTAAGAATAAAGAATTCCAATCCTATTTATAGGGTGTAGGCAAACAGAATTCGGCGAGAATTCGATCAGGGTTTAATTCAAATTTTTAACCGTTGGACCAAGAAATCAGGAGCTATTGAACTGGTTGATTTTATACGGAGTTTGGCACGAGTTTGCCTTAGTTCGATCTCATATTATGGTAGACTTTGTAAATAAATATGACCTGATTTGGTGGATAAGTTCTTTGGTTTATTTGAGTAGACTAGGTATCTGGTTTATAGGTTCTTGGTTTTGCCAGTGCGACTCATCATACATTAGTCCTAAACTCAAATAAATAAGAGATTATATTTTAATAGACGCAATACATATGAAATACAATAACAGTGTTGAGGCTTCAGATGCGACATATCAATGCATGGTTTAGTTAACTATCAAAATCAAGTTGACTTAGATCGGATGGACCAACAGATTTGAAACCCCTAAGGGGTCGGATCTAGGCATGAGTCGATCGTTCGTTAAACTGAGGGTCGCTGCTTCCAAATTTGAATCTTAGAGGGCAAAATTTCCTAATCATTCCAGTCTATGAGTAAGCCCCAATATGGGTGAGTGGCATTACATGGGAAATGCATGCAACATTTTAAGTTAATGGTTGTATAGGACCATGCAAAAAGGCTTAGGCATTTGGTTTGAAGAAACCATGGGCAGTTTTGTATTGGTTTGATGGCTGCAAGTTGTTGTTCCCCTAGCCTTAGGAGATGCTAGCAAAGTAATTTATACTCTCACATTTATAATGCAATAGACTTGGCCGATCCAAGGGAATAAAATGGTACTGTAGTTGTTGTATTAATGGACAGGAAATTTTTTTAGGCTTTGATGGTAGTTTCACTAGACAACAATACTTGCACCTACTTTAATATATGTACTTATTTAGGATTTTACTTAATGGTAAAACTAACTACAAATGTTTCTTTATTAAATTTATTATTAACACAAACTATATTATTTATTTAATATATATATAAAATGGGGGGGGGGGGTTATACACTTCAGAGTATGTAGTTCACTCAATTTAGACAGAAAGACTCCAAGTAGTCATTCAGAGTCAGAAGTAAAATATATAAAGTTTTTGGGACCATTAGGTCGCTAAGGTAGTCCCCGAATCGGGGAGCTGCATAAAAAAGAAAAGAAAAAGAAGAGGTAGATCTGGGAGCTCAGTATATTCAGAAAAAAATGGCTCGGAGAGCCTATAGTAAAGTTGATAAAGAGAACTAAAGAAAGAAAAAGAAGATACTTGCATTATCGCGGACAACTTGAGCACAAGGTACCATGGTTCCTGTGAACGGTCGTCGGTGCATATGGACCGATTTGACCCCAGACGAAACTCAGGGTCTTGTTAGCCGAAGGCTAGCACTAAGGGATTCGGGGGGACGATGCGTGTGCAACACAAAACAGATTAACGAAGACATTCCAAACTATGTAAAAATTTAAATATTATAACTTGTACAATAATGATTACAACAATTTGTACGAAAATACATATGACAAACTTGACTTTGTTGAAATACAATTATGCAACACATTTGCTAACAACAACACAAAACAGAAATGAAAGAACACTTTAGAAAAGATAGCTCGCTATGGTGATAAACATCATCGTTGCTCAAAGCAAGATTCGACCCATTTTCATCGATCTGCTTCCAAGAACCAGCAAGTTCGAAGATATAACTTATGTAATGATCCTCTCTCACCCTTTCTATCGTAAAGAACTTTGACCCTTGGAATGCACGAAAGGACAATACTTTGTTGCTTCATGTAGATGCTGCTAACTCTTCTCTCATAACATATAATTACTTGGTCTCCCTTACAAAAGAAAAAAATGTGTGATTATATAGGAGAGTCAATCCCTAACAGTCCACTATCTATAAGACGTCCGGTAGAGACAAATCCACTACTAGTAGACAAAAAGATAAAGACAAGAAAAATAAAACTAAGTCCATACTAGAAATAAATGAAGCAATAGCTGAGTCATCAACTGTGGTTGTACCCTCATCGGGTGACAATCTGTAGGACTCCGAGTATAAACCTGAAGCTAGAGTTGGTTTCTCGCACTATTACTTTAGACTTGCAAATATATTACTTTAGACTTGCAAATAGAAAAGCTTATATGTTCAAGTAGACTATGTTACATGATCTTTATAGTACTTAACTTTAACACCGTTACAATACATGTCTTATAGAATATGTCACTGTTTGAAACACTTCACGGTATGTAGTTCAGTCAATTGAGACAAAAATTCTATCAAGTAGTCATTTCGAGTTAGAAGTTAAATATAGAAGGCTCCGTCCGTTGAGGTCGAGGTCGAGGTCGAGGTCGAGGTCGGGATTATTGTCATCAATTATGGCGATGTGTAGTAGGAGGAAGCTTCGGGGTCATGGAGGTGGTCTCGACGAGAAAGGAAGCTTGGTTGGCTAGTTATGGTGGTTTGTTTTATGTGAATTTAATGTATATCAAGTATAATATCTTCGGTTGATCGAACTATATATAGGAAACTGCTAAGAGAGATTAGGAGATCAAATTATATTTAAATAACAAAGAGAGTTATTAGGATAGGTTTAAAGATATGGATAGGGATAGAGTTGGATTGGTGTATAAATATATGTGGAGACATGACAAATGGCTAGGAAAATAAATTGATTTCTATAGACAAGGATGCAGGTGGGTTATTTGATTAGGATAGATTTATGTAGTATCTTACCGAGAGATAAGGAACAACTATTTTTGAGATAAATATGGATATTATATATATATATATATTTGTGTGTGTGTGTGTGTGTGTGTGTGTGTGTGTGTGTGTGTGTGTGTGATGTGATGTTATATAATATCATAGATGCAACATTGTCATATATATAAATAATTATTTATTTATTTCCACACAGCTAAATTTGAAAAAAATAAATATAATAATAATAAAAAATTATCAAAAGTTGAAAATTTTAGACAATCTAAAATCTAAAAATTGGGAGGCCCAAGCCTTATGTCCTATGAGAGGGATTGGACCAAAAATTTAGAAATTTTTACTAGGGATGAAGCTTAATTACTATTCAACCAAATAATCTTCAAAATTTTGAATCTAGAAATTGGGACCGGGGATGCGTAACGCCCCACAACCGTACGGTGCGTTACACTGAGTCGGATTGAATAAAACAATAGCTGGTTACATTTTAATTTGTTGGATTTTTGGAAGAAGTATTGATTGAGTTGGTTTCATGTGCAGATGGCTAGCGGAGTTCGATGGGAATCAGGTGTTCGTTCAGAGCAGTACTGAGATAGCTGGATTGGAGCGATAATGCCGTCTTCCTTAGTCCGATCGGTCGGATAATTTGGAGAGCACGACCTGCTCGCACGGTCATACCAGTTGAGTAGATCGCGCTTTGCATCGGACCACGGGTTCAAGAAATCGGCCGTATCGGCAATACATGATGCTTAACGAAATCAAACAATGTGAGTGGGCTCTATCCCTTCCCCTCTACTCCTTTATGCCTAATAATATGGAACATACGTAAAGGATGAACACTTGGACTGGAACATGGGAATCACTACACTGTGGCGTGCATAGAGTGTACGCCATTTTATTTGATTGCTTTATGGCTTGATTGGTTTTCGCGTTGGATAGTTGGAGCTAGTGTTGGATTATACATTTGGGGCAGTTGGAGAAATGATTGAGATTATGCTTGGACAGTTGGAATGATATATTGAGGCATTGGGAATATCGAGAATTCGGGCGAGCGAGCGTGCATCCGTGCACGAGTATCACTTGGGCGCTATGTCTTGCAAAGCGAGCAGTTGTGGTTCAAAACTGAACAACTGCATCGGCGAGGGCATTGTGCCACTGTTGGGGCATTGTGCCATGGGATTGTTCTGAGCGAGGGGTGTTGCACCATTAGGAAATACTGTGTTGAGAAGCGGTATAGTGCCTATGGAAATAACTTGAGATTGGTGCCTTGGGCTATATGTTGGAAGAATGGTTATGGATATTTTGGTTGGATATTTGGTTGAATGAGTCTAGGATCGCTTGGTAGGGCGAGAATGTTCGATCCTTTCGTCATACCTACTTGGTGTCTGTATGTCACGGACAACCAGTATTGCATAGGGTTTCATTTTCTCGAACGGGAGAGGCTCCGGGGCACCGGGACCATTCGACCATGGAGGAGACAAGGGTAACGCATCTTGGACGCGGTGCCGGTAGTTTAATACGAACCAAAGGGGATAGCTACCCATTGCTGGATCGGGTAGAACTGCCTATTGATTAGTTCGATCAATGTCCTTTATGGCTTGTCCAGTGACTTCATATAGATAAGAGTTGGTTTGCTTTACTTTGGTTGGTTTGTGCTTCGTGTAGGTGCGGCCACCTTGCCTCGGCAAGAGTGTACATATTAAGATTGGATTTTAAGGTTTGGTTTAAGGATGGATATTGAGGCTTGGATTGTTGGTTCTATAGTCGCATTGCATGGGCTTTGTGTAGGATGGTTTGCATGCTAGAATCCTTCGGGTTGGTTATTTATTGCTTGTCGATTGGATTGAGTTGAATGCTTGCTTGCTTAACTGATTTACAGCTTTCCTTAACATGTCATCCCTATGCCATGAAATAAATCTAGGATTCAACTAGAAAGATCATCATATAACTGTTTGTATTCACTATTTTACTTATTGTCGGCTTAGACGAGTGGGTTACCCCGCTCACCAGTACGGCTGTGTACTGACCCACGTTTGTGGGCATTATTTCAGGCACGCAGGTGTAGTAGCATTGCTTGGATATACGGGACATGATGTATGAACTGTAAGTACCTTTGTGGGCTAGAGAAAGAGCAAGAGTATTTTATCGCCTTTGAGGCAATCGCCTTTGTGATATTTTATTTGGACCCTATCGAGAGCTTCGCTTCGTATACTCTGATGTGTGCTTGGTACACAATACTTGACTTTCGCTGCAACTTGATCGTTTCGATGATAACTTTGGTGTTTGAAAACATCGTCTTGTACGAGCGCAACTCCAGGCTCGTACGACATCACGTCCCGATGAGAACAATCGTCTTGTGGGAGCGCTGCAACGTGGTGATTCACGTTCAGCGGGGACTATTGAGCTTGCGGGAGATTGGAGCGTGACAGGATGAGCCTTACTAATGATACTCTTATGGAAAATAAAACTAGAGAGTAACTCCTCATTAAGTGTGTGGTTACAACAGTAACCCCACTAAACTGACAGTTATGCTCATGAAATAGCGAACAACCATTTTTGCTCCAGCAGTCACCGAGTAGCTCCTGAGCAAATTTTTTAATTTTTGTGTGAGCTGTCTCCGCGCAATAATGGCAATTTTTGCACGAGTAGATCCGGAGAGAAAATTGTAATCTCCGTGTGAGCTGCCCTTAGCAGGAAAATCTGGCACTGCAAGCTATGCTCGCACGACTGCGTCCGTAATGCTCCCTGCATGGCGCGATGCCTGATGTGTACGTGCAAAGTACAAAGTGTGCCATGAAAGTGCCACTTTGTACCCTTTTTCCACATCCTAGTCGCCCAGCTCTTAAGAAAAATTATCATAAAATGAAAGACAAAACATAAATATTTCTTGGAGGTCCTCTACAAAATTATACTACAATACCAACTACATGTACTATCACTTCTCACATGCATAATTCAATAAAAGAAGGCTATTATATTCAAATACACACTTGGAATTGTTGTATGGATGTGATACTTATTTTTTTGACATCAATATGTAAAACCTAAGCAATAACTTATGCTAGATTCTCTTATTGTTTAGAACGTGTTAAACTCCGAATTTGTTCTCTTAAAAAAAGGTTGATCCAAATTGCCCAAATAATTTTTTTATAGATTTATACATTGCATTAATTTAAATGATATCAATCTCATAGTAGCTACTTGATCATTTGGAGAACGTTAACCAGCAATAAGAATTTAAAGTGAATCATGAGATTCTATTCCATCTTAATTTCTACAACACATGCATATTTAGATTAACATAAAATCTAAACTAAGGAGAAGAAGAAGACGGAGACAACGATGGAGGAGTTCACTTTACTTCATTTTATTTGATCGATCGATCAATGGTGGAATTTTTCGTAGTAGGGATCCGCGGGGTCCGGAGACCGGCTGGTCGTCCTTTCGACATGCATGAGGTCGCAGATGTCGAGGGCGGCGAGGACGCATACAAAGTAGCTCGATTGCCGCATTACGTTGCGGCAGGTCCGAAACTTCCTTACGAAGCAGAGGCGGTCGATGATGCACTTGGGAGCGCATCTCAGGTCGTCCGGCACTACGCTAAATACGGGTGCCAGTGTTCTTATCCAATAAGGTCTTTCTCCTTCTTCTTCTCCTACTTCTCCTTCTCCTTCTTCTCCTTTCTCTGTTGCTTGCTCCTCCTCCGCTACTTCTCCCTGCACGAACTTTGATGACAAGAGGATCAACGCCAACAACATCAGCGCGAAGAGCTTTGTCCTTGCATCCGTCTCCATCGCTATTCTTGCCTCTTCTTCTTCTTCTTCTTCTTCTTCTTCTTGAATTATGTTGTAATGGAAGAGTGTATATAAATAAACAATGGAATCAGACCAACTGAAAAAGAACAAGATAAAACAAGCTAAACAACAATTTGCTATTTTAAGGGTGGCTGTGGATATTTTTGATTGGGCAAACTATATATAGTTTAGCAGTTGACATGTTTCTTTTTTTTTTCTTTTTTTAGTTGGAACAGCAGCGTGCCAAAAAATTAAAACTAATTGTAGTTTAGTCGTTGAGAGTCTTGAGACAGTAACAAGTTTGATACTATCTTGAGACATTAAAACTAAATTCAAGTTTCAAAAATGATCTATTGGTCAGCCGAAGTCAACTCTCAAGACGAGACCCAAACCCTCTTATGGACTATATGAAGACCTAAATTAATTTAAATTTTGAATATTATACGAGGCCCTAAAAAAATAACCCATTAAATTTTGTATACCATGCATATTATACTATTTGGATAATGAAAACATTTTTTAATTATATTTATGATTTTTATTTAGTTTTGTAGTTAAAGTGTATAGAAAGAATAAAAATAAATTTTGCTGCAAGTGCAAAATTAATTCTTGCTGTTTTTTTAATCTATGTACCAGTAAGAAACATGGTCTAGTATTGTCCACTAATAAAAATGTACATGTTAACTTCTAATAGTATTAAAATTGGCAATTTATTTATTTCTGTAACTTAATGAAATAAGCAAACAATAAACATACATGAATAATGTATCACGGAATAAAAAGAGAATAATTATACACATGCCTATCTTATTATTGCATGCTAATTTTTATTTCTTAAATAAATGGTTTCCCATAAATTTTAGTGCATTGGTCTAAGGTTAAACAACTTTTAAATCAACAAAATCTACATTCAAATACTATTATATATCTTCTTAACACCATTCACAACAACAACAAATAAATGGTGTCCCTTAAATTTTAGTGCATGGGTCTAAGATTAGCTTATGGCCTTATGGAACTAAGAGGCCCAACATTGTAATGAATATGATTACAATGACTCAAAGAGTATTATTTCAAAATTTTGGTAGGGACTTGTCGACCAATCAACGCCATTTCACATCTAGACCATTGCACCAAAACTTCTAATACATCAAATGGAAGTTATATTTAGGAAATTTATTTTTTCTTAAAATGATGACTTGAATTTAGATTGCTCAATTTAATTTAGGTCTCTGACACTGCACTAAAAATTCTAACATTACATGATTGTACATTGATAAACAAGATTCTAACATGGATTGCTACAAAAACTACAAAATTGTATAAATGGGTTGAGAATTAGATATTTCATATATATATATATATATATATATATATATATATATATATATATATATATATATATATATATATATATATATATATATATATATATATATATATATAAGAGGTGGGGTTTAGTTACATCTCTTCTTTTAAATTTGAAACTTATACATCTGGTCAGGGTAGGCCCTGAGTTCATGGGGTTAAAGTTAAACTTCCAAAGTAGGACAAATAAAAGTAAATATAACAAAAAAAAAAGTTGTTATCATCCAAAATTGAACCAAGTACTTTTTTAACTGTTTTGCTCATTCAAGATGTGTATCATGTCGGGCTCGGTGTTGATCAGGTTTGATCGGACCTGGGTTGGGCCGGGTTTTGATCAGTTGAGAGAGAGGGGCCGGGTTGGACTTTAATAATGAACCTCTAAAGCAAGCTCGGACCCAGACAGGGTAGGTTCGGGCATTTACGGATTCGGGCTAAATTCAGATTGGGCCTGGGTCAGCATGTGGCCCATAAATTTTTTTAAATAAAAAATATATTAAAGTATAGTATAGTATAATATAGTATAGTATATCCAGAACAAAGTAAAGTGGGTCTTGTTGTTAGTGGAGGAAGTTATTGTGTATTTGGAGATCATGGCTTCAAATCCTCCCATCTCTATTACAAAGTTAATTTTTAAGTATATATTTATTTAAATATTACCGAATTTTAACCGGACCTAGAGCTGGGACAGGTTGGACCAGACCTGCGGGCCAGAATAGATAAGGTCGGGCTTTAAACGTGCCAGGGGTCCAGGCCAAATTCTGGACCGCCCGACCATTATGCACATGACCGGTCCAGGGGGTTGGGTTGTCCTAGTCGAAACTAATTTTAGTTGCCATTGAACCTTATTTAAAATAAAAGCAATAACAATAATAAAAATTTTAGATTTCTTTTTTTATTAAAATCAGATTGTATTCTGTTTTAAGCTTGAATTATGTCAAAATATCTTCATTACTACAATAACAACAAATAATCTATGCAAAATATAATAATTAGTGCATGTGATTCTATCTGCATTTCTCAAGGGAACATGTACATCATATGCAAAATACAACTTGTATCCGTCCGCAAGATAAAGAACAAATCTCCCTGAAAGGATAAAGGGCAAAGAGAGGACTAAAGAAGAGGAATGATGTAACGACCCATTCAATTCAGCTCAGCAAGATGAAGTGTTGGTGTAACAACGTTCGGAATTGGCATATGCAGTGGTTTGTTTGGAGTCTCGCTCGACCGAGCCAAGTCCTCGCTAAGGTTGGTGGTTTCAGTAAACCTGTCTTTGCTTGATCTTCACACGTAATAACATAGATGATACATGGTAGTTGCTAGGCGATAATTTGATACAATCTAATAAAATAAGATGAACCCACATAGCTAAGGGAATAATATCACTATTTATCAGTTGCATAGAACATGTAATATAAACCTGAAGCTAGAGTTGGTTCCTCACATTACTACTTTAGACTTGTAAGTAGAAGTGCTTATATGTTCAAGTAGACTATGTTACATGTTCTTTATAGTACTTAACTTCAACACCATTACAATGCATGTCACATAAAATATTCTACTGTTTCAAACACTTCACGATATGTAGTTCACTCAATTGAGACGGAAAGACTACCAAGTAGTCATTTTTGAGTCAGAAGTAAAATATAGAAATCTCTGTCCGTCGAGGTCAAGGTCGGGATTATTGTCATCAATCATGGCGAGGTGTAGTAGGAGGAGGAAGCTTCGGGGTTCACGGAGGTAATCCCGACGAGAAAGGAAGCTTGGTTGGCCAATTATTGTTGTGTGTTTTATGTAAATTTAATATATATATCAAGGATAATATCTCCGGTTGATTGAACTATATATTGGGAAACTGCTAAGAGAGATTAGGAGATCAAATCACATTTAATTAATATAGGGAGTGATAAGGATAGGCTTAAAGAGAATGGAGAGGGATAGAGTTGGATTGGTGTTTAAATATATGTGGAGACATGACGGATGGCTAGGAAAATAAATTGGTTTCTATAGACAAGGATACAGGTGGGTTATTTGATTAGGATAGATTTATGGTAGTATCTTACCGAGAGATAAGGTAAAACTATTTTTGAGATATATATATATATATATATATATATATATATATATATATATATATATATTTGTGTGGGTGTGTGTGTGTGTGTGTATTATATAATATCATAGATTGAACATTGTCCTATATATAAATAATTATTTATTTGTTTCCACACAAGTAAATTTGAAAAAATAAATATAATAATAATAATAATAAATTCTCAAAATTTGAAAATTTAGGCAATCTAGAATCTAGAAATTGGGAGGCCCAAGCCTTAGGTCCTATGGGTGGGATGAGACCAAAAATCTAGAAATTATAACTAGGGATGAAGCTTGCTATTCAACCAAATGAGCTTCAAAATTTTGAATCTAGAAATTGGGACCGGGGATGAGCCTTAATAATGATGCTCTTAGGGACAATAAAACTATAGAGTAACTCCCCATTAAGTGGGTGGTTACAATAGTAACCCCAATAAACTGATAGTTGTGCTCATGAAATAACGAACAACCATTTTTGCGCCATCAGTCACCGAGTAGTTCCTGAGCAAAAAATTTAATTTTTGTTTGTGCTGCCTTCGCACAAAAATGTCAATTTTACGCTAGTAGATCTGGAAAGAAAATTATAATCTCCGCGTGAGCTGCCTCAACACAAAATTTGGGCATTGCACGCTATGCTTGCCCGGCTGCATCCGTGATGTTAACTCCCCACATGGCACGGGTGCCTGATGTGTACGTGCAAAGTACAAAGTGTTCCATCAAAGCCTTCCTGCTATTCGCACCAGAATAGTTAGAGTTTTCAGAAAAAAAATTGCTAGTTAAAAGAAAGTCGGTTTTTGCCAGCATAGATTTTTTTAACAGCAATGCTAGGTTCGGGAAATAGACCAGATAAGATAGAGGTATCGCATAGCCGATCGACATTTCTTCTTCCTTTTCGGTCTAGGGGAGAGCTCATCACAACACAAGAACACACTATAGATAGCAGCATGCGCGAGTTATGACAAGCTCTGGTGCCCCCAGTGGATGTTTTCAGCCCTAACGACACTCACTTCGCTCGCCTCCGCCAGAACTCTGAAAGGTATTCTTGTAATTAAGCATACGGTTTGGACCAAACAAAACTAATTGGTATCTTGGTTTAAGGGAAGAAGGCGCTGTTAAGTAGTATGTGTGCGTGTACCAAACGAAATATGTTCCATTGCCTCAAAAATGGTTGAAGCGATAATGCTTCATGCACATGTGCCCGCGGTTTAAGAACAGGCGCGCCTAGCGCGCTAGTCGTGCTTGTGTGCCCGCCCGCAATTAAAGGAAAATGCGCAACACAAATATCTCCGGTTGTAAGTCCATTTCCACCCTTTGACCACGTCCGAGTCGCCTAGTTCTTAAGGAAAATTCTCATAAAATGAGAGACAAAACATAAATATTTCTTGGAGGTCCTCTACAAAAATAAACTACCATGAATACCAACTACATGTAATATCATTTATCACGTGCACATATCAATAAAAGAAGCCACTATATACAAATACACACTTGGAATTGTTATATGGATGTGATACTTATTTTTTTGACATCAATATGAATAACCCAAACAATAACCTATGCCAGATTCTCCTATTGTTTAAAACGTGTCAAACTCTGAATTTGTTCTCTTAAAAAAAGGTCGATCCAAATTTCTCAAATAAAAAACAATATTCGATAGATTTATACATTGCATGATTTTAAAAGATATCAATCTCATAGTAGCCTCTTGATCATTTGGAGAACGTTAACTGGCAATAAGAATTTAAAGAGTATCATGAGATTCTATTCCATCTTAATTTCTACAACACATGCATAATTAAATTAACATAAAATCTAAACTAAGGAGAAGAAGAATAAGATGGCTACAATAATGGAGGAGTTCACTTCAATTCACTTCACTCGATCGATCGATTAGAGGTGGGCTTCTTTGTAGCGGGGATCCGCGGGTTCCGTGGACCGGCTGGCCGTCCTGTCAGCTTGCATGAGGTAGCAGACGTCGAAGGCGGTGAGGACGCAGATGAAGTAGCTCGACTAACACATCACAGTGTGACAAGCCCGAAACTTCCTCACGAAGCAGAGGCGGTCGATGATGCACTTGGGAGCGCACCTCAGGTCGTCGAACACTACGCTCATTACGGCTGCCAGTGCTCTTATCCAAGTTGGTATTTCTTCTTCTTCTTCTCCTTCTCCTTCTCCTTCTCCTTCTTATCCTTCCTATGCTGCTTGCTCCTCCTCCTTCTCCGCTACTTCTCTCTGCACAAACTTTGATGCCAGGAGGATCAACGCCAACAACATCAACCCGAAGAGCTTTGTCCTTGCACCCGCCTCTATCGATATTCTTGCTTCTTCTTCTTCTTGAATTATATAGTAATGGAAGAGTTTATATAAATACCAATGGAATCAGACCAACAGAAAAAGAAGAAGATAAAAAAGCTATACAATAATTTGCTATTTTAATGATAGCTGTGGATATTTTGGATTAGGCTAACTATATATAGTTTAGCAGTTGACAAGTTTCTTTTTTTTTAGTTGGAAGTGCAGCGTGAAAAAAATTAAAACTAACTGTAGTTTAGTCATTGAGAGTCTTGATACAATAATAAGTTTGAGGGCACACTCTTTTCATCAAGTGCAAATAAAATTTGAATTTTTTTTAGTTGTATGGTCTCGAATAATATTTAAAGTTTACGTTTAGGTCTTCATATTGTTTAACAATGGATTTGGGTCTCGAATAATTATTTAATTATTTCTATTACTTAATGAAATATGCAAACAATAAACATACATGAATAATGTATAATGGAATAAATAGAGAATAATTCTACGCCTGCCTATCTTATTATTGCATGCTATTTTTTTATTTCTTAAATAAATAGTCTCCCATAAATTTTAGTGCATTGGTCTAAGGTTAAGCAACTTTTAAATCGGCAAAATTTACATTCAAATACTACTATATATATCTTCTAAACACCAATCAATGCCCTTTCCCAACCAGGTACCATTGCACCAAAAATTCTAATACATCTCCACACAATTGGAAGTTATATTTAGGAAATTTAGTCATTCTTAAAATGATGAATTAAATTTAGATTGCTCGATTTAATCTAGGTCTGATAGTGCACTAAAAATTCTAACGTTATATATTTGTACATAGGTAAACAAGATTCCAACATGGATTGCTTCAAAAAACTACATAATTATATAAATGGGTTGAGAATTAGATATTTAAACTGTAGCTATATATATATATATATATATATATATATATATATATATATATATATATATATATATATATATATATATATATATATATGTATATATATATGGGGTTCAGTTACATCTCTTCTTTCTCTGAGGTGAAATCTGTAAGCCTTGCTTGCTTTATATTTGAAACATATGAATCTTGTCAGGATAGGCCCTAAGTTCACAAGGTTAAAGTCAAACTTCCAAAGTAGGACAAATAAATGTAAATATAACAAAAAAATATAACTTTTTGCTCATTCAAGGTGTGTATCAGGCCAGGTTCAGTGTTGATAAGGTTTGATCGAATCTGGGCTGGGCCAGACTTAGATTAGTTGAGAGACAGGTCGGGTTGGAATTTAATAATGAACTTCTAAATCCAGTCCAAACCCAGACCCAGGTAGGTTCGGACCTGGCCGGATCCGACCTAAATCCGAGCTGGGCACGGGTCAACCCTCGGGCCATCCAATTTTTTAAATAAAATATATATAAATTATAGTATTTATATCATATTTATGTACATATCCAACACAAAGTAAAGTGGGTCTTGTCTTTAGTTGGAGAAGTTGTATCGTATTTGGAGATCAAGTCTTCAAATCATCCCATCTCTATTACAAACTTAATTTTTAATTATACATTATTTAAATATTACTAGTTTTTAACCAGACCTAGAGCTGGGCCAAGTCGGACCGGACCTTCAGGCCAGAACAGATAAGGTCGGGGTCTGACCATGCCAGGGGTTCGGGCCAAATTTTGTACCGTCCAGCAATTACAGACAGGACTAGCCCAGGGTGGTTGGGTTGTATTAGCCGAAACTAATTTTGGTTGTCCTTGAACCTCATTAGAAAATAACAATAATAAAAATAATAAAAACATTAGATTTTTTTGTTAAAATCAAGAATGTACGTTTTCATCTTGAACTATGTCAAAATATCTTCATTATTACAATAGCAACAAAAAGTCTATGCAAATATAATAATTAGTGCATTGATTCTATGTGTATTTCTTTTGGAAACACGTACATCATATGCAAAATACAACTTGTATCCGTCCTCAAGATGAAGAACAAATCTCCCTGAAAGGATATAGGGCAAACTCGGGACTAAAGAAGTGGAATGCTAGTATGAAGCAAAGGACAAACTTCCCCATATTGCCTTCAATGGCTAGCAGGTCTACCTTCCTTATCTCTACATAGTAGACTATGAAACAAAGCAATAATTAGTTGAAGTTCTATATTAACTTGAATAATATGCACTGTTTCAAACATTTGACATTGATAATTAGGTCATTTTCTTGACGCATGTCTAGGGGGTTACGCAAGCCTAGGTGTTTGTCAGACTTACTCGTGGACCGACCCTGATAACACACCCTGTATCCCTGAACCATAATACATCATAGTTAGTTATGTTCATATTAGTATCTTTTTAGTTTTTTTTTGTGGCTCTAGACCAAGCTGTTGGGGTCCAATCTGGATTTGATGAATTTTTGAGCCCAAATATGGTCAAAGATATGATTTGATATAATTTAGAAATCTACATTAAATGTAATATTTGATTAGAATTCAAATTTATATGTAATATTTAATTTGACCATATTTAGATGTCCATAATTGGTGTTGGGCTATTTTAGGTGGAATATGATTCTTATTTTAAGGTTTTTTATTTAGAAAATCCTATTATGACCTAAAATAAGATTTCTTATCCTATAATAATAGGAGGAGGGTGGAGGCACAAAGCATAACACAAGTTGGAGATTCGGAATGCTCGTCCATAGAAAATCTAAGAGAAAGTTCGTACTTTGCTCTTATAACTTCGCCATCCAAGACAGAAGGAAGACAGAGATCTGATCGAGGAGTCGTCACCTTTGTTTAGGGAGATTGATACGGGTTGGTGAGTGATTTTAATTGTAATCCTTTTCTTTTCTTTTCGAGAGTGGTGAGGGAGTTGAATCTATTAGGGCAAAGGGTTCAACATTAATTTTGTCAATCTTGTAATTTTACCTGAGTTATAAATGATAGGATTTGTCCAAGTGACATAGTCACCGGAATATACTTATCTTTATCTTTTCTTGGTATTCGTTAGACATGGGTTAGTTATCTAAGATGAGTTGGCCTAAAGTTTTTGCTACGGGCACACTTAGACACGGTGTCAGAACGCTTACAGGGCGTATTCGATTTCCAACATCTGGTATCAGATCTACTGGTTTTGGTTTGGCAATTATGTCTACGGAGCAGATGAACAATCGTTTGATCACACTCATAGGGGGAATTGGTCAATTTGGAAGCCACGGATGGAGGATCAACTCTGGTGCAAGGACTTGCATATTCCGTGGGAGGGTGACAACTCTAAACCATTGGACAAAGTTACTGAAGACTGGAAACGACTGGATCAGAAGGCCGTTGGATTCATCCGCCAATGGCTAGACGACTCGGTGTTTCACCATGTGTCCATGGAGAGTTCAACAAAAGTATTATGAGAGAAGCTGTATTCGATGTACGAAAGAAAGATAGCTGACAACAAGGTATTTTTGATTCGATAATTAGTCAACTCGAAGTACACGAAGAGTGCCCCAGTGGCATAATATTTGAACGAGGTTTAGGGTATTATTAATCAGCTTTCTGCGATGAAGATGGTGATTGATGATGAGCTTCAGGCCTTTTTAATTTTGTATTCTCTTTTAAAAAGCTAGGAGATGTTGGTTGTGGCGGTGAGCAACTTTGTGCCTGATGGAGTTGTCATGATGGAGGTAGTCAAAAACATCTTGTTGAACGAAGAGATCTGACGTAATAAAGTGGAATCGTCACAGGAGTCCGCTCTGGTAGGATTCCTACGGGAAGAGAAGACCCAAGTCACAAGCGAGGACATGAGGAGTTCTTCGGATCTTACGACTCTAGACCACAAGGAGGGTTGTTATCACTGTGGCCAAAGGGGTCATATCAAGAGGAACTGCATAAAGATCAAAGCTGAAAGGGCTAAAGGCAAGGATGATTAGGAGGATATCACGGCTATGGGATAAATAATCATCACAGAAATTGACGCAGAGGAACCTTGTGGCATATATCATGATGGCTATTGAGTCAAGGACACTGGAACGTCGTATCACGCTACTCCATATAGGAGGATCTTTACCTCATACCACGGTAGAAGGTTTGGACGTGTGAAGATGGGTAACAAGGGGACGGCTGCAGTTGTAGGCATCGATGATGTGCACTTGACAATGAAGCTTGGTGAGAAGATCGTTCTCAAGGATGTGCGATATGTACCGAGTTTTGCTATAACTTGGTTTCGGTAGGGCTAACAGATGATAGCTGTTCCAGTTTATTTGGGGACAAAGATTGGATGCTTACGAATGATTTCCAATAGCTGGCTCGAGGAGATTTATGTTTTGGCATTTATAGGCTTAAGCCGCTGAGTTGT
Organism: Iris macrosiphon; assembly: GCA_036927795.1. Taxonomy (NCBI): domain Eukaryota; kingdom Viridiplantae; phylum Streptophyta; class Magnoliopsida; order Asparagales; family Iridaceae; genus Iris; species Iris macrosiphon. Next base: position 325,192,388 of record JAYESA010000004.1, read on the forward strand.
ACAAACAGGCAACAAAAATCGGATGGAGGCTCGAGGGGTATTCAATATGAGTTGGATCGTCGAGAACTTGCGGAGGAGGGGCTTCAAGATACTTTGATGATTACGGAGGATTCGGTTCATCGAGACAAAGTGACAAATATTGATAAGCCAAATATTGAGGGTTAGTATGTCGGTCCTATGACAGCTGGTTGGTCTCTATGTGGGGGTTACTTCACGGATCCTATTTTAGCGACGGATGGTTTGCCAAAGCTTCACGGAGATACATTGATTTCATCAGTTCGAGGCCAGGAAGGAGATCAAGGTTTGCAACAAACTTAATCTGAGGCAGGAGTGTCACCATTTAGACAACGTCATGACCCACACCCGATATAGGGGCACGAGTATGCGGGTACGTTCAGCCTATGCCGCAGCATCGGCGGTAGAATACTGTCTAGGTCTCAATACTACATAACTCACAAGATAACCTATCAATGATTTCAACTCCATAAGGAGGACAATGAATAATACATTGATCAACAATTCATAATATACTCAATCACAATAACTATAGGAATAAATAGCACGATGAGATATAAAGATAAGGAAGTACTAACATAAGTCAAGCACAACAACACAAATAAAACAACAGTAAACTAGAGTCTAGCCGTCCAATATAAATAGTCTCAAAATAAGTCTCAACATAAATACAGTCCAAGTCTCAAGTTTTAGAACAAAAGATGCATAGATATAACTGTCTAAATGACTGCAAGTGGTGTCTCCTCTAAAGAGAGGGACTCCTCTAAGATCTCTGGTACGTAGTCTTCCTCTACACCTGGGCCATAGTGAGTAGGACATAAGTCCTCAAGGTTCTCTGGAACAATGTTATCCAGTCAGGATTGGATCGAAGCACAAGCACTAAATAATAGTTTTATTTATATTGACAAAAACTAAAATATAGTGTAAGGAAATACAAGATAAAGAAATACTGGAAATATGGAATACTGGAGAAATATAATCAGCAATAGTACACCTAGCAATGAATAGAAATATGTGAATGTTAGAACAAGTGAACTGGAATAAAGAAATGAACATCTAGCTAAGTGTTTGAGATATCATTATATTATGTGATCGGCTTGGGACGAGATCAGGCTTGTTATATATGATTGTCTATGATACATGTGAGGTTGGGCTAACCATCTGGTTAGCTATGATGCGAGCAATAGTCAGGATAATCATATATAACAGGCTATGAGGCATATAAATGATTAGGCTACACCCAACGTGATATGTGAGGTGAGCTATGATGCATCTAAAGTGGGGTATGATCACATAATCTGCTAAAATTCTCCGTCCCCAGCTAGCACGATGGATTCCAATCATGACTCCTCATGACAGGTATCAATGATGCTAACTCGTGTATCCACAACGTTAGAATCAAGTATACTATATAACTAGAATCATATGAATGACTAACATAATAAAAACTGTCAGAGAATGTACTCGCCTGTGGTCCTGAGCTGGCAATACCAATATCCAGCTCCCGAAGTCTCGCACGAACGATCCAACGGTTATATATATAATATAATATAATAAAATCAGTCGTTACACTAGTACACACATAAATACGACTATACTGCATTTAGAAACTAACTCAAGTAGGAGTTATAACTGGTCAACTAGCAGGGTCGAGTGTGCGCGTAGTTATAATATACAAGTATCATGTCCTCAAATACCGTGCACAATAAGACAATAAGTTACCAAAATATGTTCACATCTCCAAATATCGTGTAATACTAACACATGTCCTAACTAGTAGGTAGTGTGCACATAAGACAGTGAGTTACCAAAATATGTTCACATCTCCAAATCTCATGTAATACTAGTACATGTCCTAGCTAGTAGGTAGTGTGCACATAAGATAGTGAGTTACCAAAATACATTAATATATATATAGTACCTTAATATTACTTAGTGTTACCCACTACTTATATTTATAATAATACACACCTACCTCGCACTGAAACCCCATGATACTCAACATTACCCAAAAACTGAAACTAGCTAGGATATCTAGGATCTCTACAACATATAGGAATATGTGTTACCCACAACTAACAACTAACAACTTAATTTCCATGAAGTAATTATTAAAACCTAATTACTATTTATACATACACACGTATACACTAGTCACTAGGTTTCACGAATATACAGTATCATGCAACAACACAACATGAAAAAAAAAGGACAAGTACAAACCTCGGTGTGCTCGTGACCGATGAGGGGTTAACGCTCTTCCACGGCCCGTTGAGGTCAGTGTCCGGCAGGTGGAGGGTGGTGCTCTAGCGGGTGGACAACAATGGCAGTATCAACGGGTCGTGGTGGTGGAGATGCTGATGGTGGTGACCGGGGTGATGGACGGGGTATGGTTGATCGGTGATGGGAGAAGGAGAATAGTGGTTGTGATGGTGATGGTGGTGATCGAGGTGTGGGAGGAGGTGGTGGCGAGTGGTTGATCATTGTTGGAAGGTAAAGTCGGCTGTGGTGGAGTGCTGTGAGGTCGGCTGTGGTGGTCATGGTGATCGAAGATGGTGAGGGACGCAGTGGTGATGATGATCCGAGATGATGGTGATGATGATGGAGTCGATGGCGACTGGTGGTGATGGTGTTGCTGTCGGGGTGGTCGAAGGTGGTTGCGGGAATGGTGGTTGTCGACTCGGAGGTCGGGGTGACTGGTCGGAGATGGCCGGGAAGGTCGGGTGTGAAGTCAGGAAGGAAGATGGGTGATGATGGCTGCGGTGGTTGTAAGGTGGTTGCGGTGGTCGTATAGGAAGAGAAAGGTCGCTGTGAGGGAGAGGCGGCTGTCAGAGTTGCTCGGTGATGCTGGAGACGGTGGTGTAATGAGAAGTCGGGGAAGATGAAGAACTGTGGTGGCGGTAGTGACTGCTCGGAGGAAGGGACCAAAGTTGGTCGGAGAAGGAGAGTGGTTGCTTAGGGTTCAGTTTTGTGTATGTAGTTGGCTGTGAAATAAAAAATAGAGAGAAGAAGTATTTATGTAGGAGGGAGAGAGGGGGTGATGGCGTTGGGATTAGGGCCGGCTATGTACCTCCTAGGGATGGGAAAATGTTTCTACATAAAGGAATGTAGGGTGGAGATTGTGTAGGTTTTGAATGGTGGGCTAGGATAAAGTAGGGGAAAAGTTAGAGTGTATCACACTCAAAATGGGGGAAAACATGTGTATGACTGGTCAATAATGAGGGAGGGGTTTTCTTCATGGCTTGGGTCCAATGGGAGGTGGACACCTCATTGTTATTTCGCACAAAAGCCCCCTAATAATTAAAAATTGCACAAACAATGGGTTTAGGATTGGATGAGAAAAAACACCATATTTGGTATGATGTAGTGGGTTAAAAGGGTGTGTGGTGTTTAGTATGAACCTTGAGGGTGTGAGTGTGGGTTTGGGTGGAGTTGGGTCTAGTTTTGGGTTAGGTTGGGTCCTTACACCAATTTAATTAAAATTAGTGTAAAAGATGTTCTTTAATTAATTGGAAGTGCATAGGATTAAAATTGGATGGGGCACAAGTGTCATGGACGTAGAAGACTCAGAATAGAATATTGTTATAATTTGGGTTGCACAAAATGGATCAAGATTTTGTCTCCAATTTCGATTGGAACAAACAAAGATGCAAAGTTAGATTTATTTAGATTTAAAAATATACATTTGTAACGAATATTGTGTGACTAAAATAAAGTACAAGAGAGGGTACTTATGAGTTACACAAATGTCAGAATGGAATACTGACACGTCTAGGACAAGGGTATAAAATTTGTTGGAAGACAAAATCTAGTGTAGTGCTCCAAATATCGAAGCAACGGTAAGGTACAACAATTGAATAAAAATCACAGTAGTGGAAATATAACCCCAATAATTAATCCCGAATAATACAAATTTAATCCATAATCCTATATTTGGTCAGGGGTTTATCTAGTGGGTTTCTAGATCTAGTCCACTAACCCATGCATTAATGAACATAATATAATACATATATTACATATCATGCAATCTATTAATCACAATAAAATAAATATGGTAAATGACAATAAAGCACCTATTCTAGAAATATGGTAGTGACACACAGTTCCGAGGGAGCTGTGGGTCATCGACGTCATGTACAGTTCGTGATGTTCTACTCGAGGATGTATGTGTATGGTGGAGCTTCAAGTTAGGATACGAAGGTGGGCAGATTCAGGAGTTCGAATCTCGAAAAAATTGTATCGTCCACTTGGTTGGGCCAGCCAAGGGCGAAGAAGCTCGTTGGAACGTTAACACATTTCAGTGGAAGAAGGAAGTCGGAGACAGACAACCAAGACTCACAGTGAGGCTAATAGTCAGGGACTTTGGTCTCAACAGTGTCATTGATGTCGGTAGGATCCCAGTGGTACAGAAGGTGCTACGCATGGCTGCTAGCTTTGATATGACAATGGAGCTGGAGAAGAAGGAAGATGGAAAGCAACTCCGAGGATCGGAGATCGGTGGCATGGGGGAACAGGAACTCTGTCACGGGATGTCAGGCATGGAGTCCAATTGAGAACCCATGGGGTCAATACCCTCTCATCAGATTGGAGGAGGAGATTATTGGGGTCCAGTCTGGATTTGATAATTTTTGGAGCCCAAATATGGTCAAAGATTTGATTTGATTTGATTTAATTTAAAAATCTACATTAAATATAAGATTTGATTAGATTTCAAATTTTTATCAAATATTTCTTTTGACCATATTTGGACTCCATAATTGGTGTTGGGCTATTTTAGGTAGAATATGATTCTTATTTTAAGGTTTTCTATTTAGAAAATCCTATTATAACCTAAAATAGGATTTCTCATCCTATAAATATAGGAGGGTGGAGGCACAAAGCATAGCACACGTTAGAGATTCGGGGTGCTCGTTCACAGAAAATCTAAGAGAAAATTTGTGCTTTGCTGTTAGGACGTCGCCATCCAAGATAGAAGAAAGAAAGAGATCTGATCGAGGAGTCATCGTCTTCACTCAGGAAGATTGCTACTGGTTGGTGAGTGATTTTATTTGTAATCTCTTTCTTTTTTTCTTGAGTGTAGTGAGGGGGTTAAATCTATTAGGGCAAAGGGTTCAACATTATTTTTGTCAATCTTGTAATTTTACCTGAGTTATAAAGATTGGTATTTATCCATGTGACAAAGTCACCGCCATATACTTGTCTTTATCTGTGCTTGGTGTTTGTTAGACATAGGTTGGTTATCTAGGGTAGGTTGGCCTAACCATTTCGCGGCGGACACTCTCAGACACGGTATCGGAACGCTTGCAGGGCATGTCTGATTTCCAACATAAGCCAGGGGCTGCCCTATGGTTTGTGTACCGCACTATTTGGTGTTGGCACTTGGAATTATACAAACTATCATATTCTTGTCTCAGAGTCGTTAATATATATATATATATATATATATATATATATATATATATATATATATATATATATATATATATATATATATATATATATATATATATATATATATATGTTCATGTGACATGTTGGTCAATTATTATGACTTATAATTTTTCTTAAATAATTTGGTTGCAACGGTCTTGTCAGGCAAACACAAATCCTTTGTATATATATATATACATAAAAACAATTCTAATATTTATCAGCCATATGTTGATAAAAACTCAAAATAAATAAATAAAATATGTAAAAAATTTATATTTCAGATATGAGGGTTTACAATTACACATACGACCGGCTCGGAATGGTTGGGTTGTCCTAGCCGTAACTAAATTTGGCTGTCCCTTGAACCTTATTAAAAATAATTAGAATAATAATAAAAAATTTAGATTTTTTTGAACAAGATTGTATTATGTTTTAAGCTTGAACTTTGTCAAACTATTTTCATTACTACAATAGCAACAAACTGTCTATACAAAATATAATAATTAGTGCATGTTATTCTATGTGCATTTATCTTGGGAACATGTACATCATATGCAAAATACAACTTATATTCTTCCGCAATATGAAGAAAAAATCTCCCTGAAAGGATAAAGGGCAAAGCCAGGACTAAAGAAGAGAAATGATGTAACGACCCGCTCCGTTCAGCTCAGCAAGATGAAGCGTTGGTGAAACGACGTTACGACTTGGCATATACAGTGGTTCGCTCGTAGTCTCACTCGTCTGAGGCAAGTTATCGCTAGGTGGGTGGCTTCGATGAACCTACCTTTGCTTGGCCTTCACATATAATAATATGGATGATACATGCTAGTTGTTTGGCGATAATTTGATACAAGAGAATAAAATAAGATGAACCCATATAGCTAAGGCATTAATCTCACTCTTTATCGGTTGCATAGAACATGTAATATAAACCTGAAACTAGAGTTTTTTTCTCGCACTACTACTTTAGACTTGCATGTAGAACTGCTTACATGTTCAAGTAGACTATGTTACATGATCTTTATAGTACTTAAATTCAACACTGTTATAATGCTTGTCACATGGAATATGCCAATGTTTGACATACTTCACGATATATAGTTTACTCAATTGAGACAGAAAGACTACCAAGTAGTCATTCTGAGTCAGAAGTAAAACACAGAAAGTTTTTGGGACCGTTAGGTCGCCAAGGCAGTCCCCTAACCGGGGAGCTGCATAAAAAGAGAAAGAAAGAGAAGAGGTAGCTCTTGGAGCTCAGTATGTTCAGAAAAAATGGCTCTGGGAGCCCAAAGTAAAGTTGATAAAGAAAACTAAAGAAAGAAAAAGAAGAGACTTGCATGGTCGCGGATAATTTATGCACAAGGTACCATGGTTCCTGCTCATGGTCGCCGGTTCACTTGTACCGATTCTACCCCTGACGGAACTCAGGGTCATGTTAGCCGAAGACTAGCACTAAAGGATTCAGGGTGACGATGCATGTGCAACACAAAACAAATTAATAAAGACATTCCAAACTACGTAGAAAATTTAAAATTATAACTTGTACAATAATTCTTATAATAATTTGTACAAAAATACATATTGAAAACTTGATTTTGTTCAAATATAATTATGCAACACATTTGCTAACAATAACACAAAACAGAAATAAAAGAACACTTGAGAATAGATAGCTCGATATGGTAAAAAATATCATCGTTGCTCAAAGCAAGATTCGACCATTTTCGTCGATCTGCTTCCAATAACCAGCAAGTTCGAAGATATAACTTATATAATGGTCCTCTGTCACCCTTTCTATCGAAAAGAACTTCGACCCTTGGAATGCACTAAAGGACAACACTTTGTTGGTTTATGTAGATTTGTTAACTCTTCTCTCATAACATATAATCACTTGGTCTCCCTTGCAAAAGAAAAAAACTTGTGATTATATAGGAGAGTCAATCCTTAACCACCCTGTCACGCCCCAGTCCCAAAATACGTAGGACTAGGAATACGTAAGTATGCCAGCCGTATGTATATGAAAACTCCAATATATGGGTACCATAATACACACGTACGCTTTAATATGAATATTAACTCACATGTGGTATATATATTGTCACAAGTCACAGATAATACTAATCTCATCCACAAAAATAAGTCACAGTAAAGAAATAACTAAACTAGAATAATGAGTCTGAATAATCCAAAAATGATAGTCGGGTGGAGACAAATCCACCACCAATGACTATTGCAATACTAAAATAAGAGAGGAGGATAAATCTCCAATATAAAATAAGATGATAATAGAAGAGTATCAGCTAAAAGATCCATCGCAAGGGATAATCAAAGATGCTCAGTAGGTAAGACCTCCTCGGCAGAAAATAACGCGTCAGGTCCTGTCCCGTACTCTTGCAGATACTCCTGATCGTCTATACCTGGCAAGGGACCAGGTCCTCAGAGGGATGTAACAAGATATATAGAAGCATGCCAATTGAATACAGTAAAACATGCATAATAGATAAAAAATATATAAGTACGTTGTACAAGATAATCTATATAAAATGCATAATGATGACAACTTTTGACGTATGGGCAGGGGTAGGCTACTCTATCTAATCTCATAACTCACACACACGTCTAGAACATCAGAAATCGATATACCGCGAGGGTAGCGACCAGCGCGATATAATTACCGTAGTGCGTGCTAGTTACTATGGTTTACCAGAGTGGTTATAGCCCATACGCCTACTGAATGTCCTTCTCTCCCATGATACTAGGTGTCAAGTGTGTGTCAACATATATAATATATAAGTATGACTGAAAGAAACACACATGCAATAAATATATAAAAATATAATAAGCATGCAAAGTACTGTAAGCAATTTGGCAGGGTATACTTGTCACGCCCCAGTCCCAAAATACATAGGACTATGAATACGTGAGCATGCCAGCCGTATGTATATAACAACTCCAATATATGAAAATTATAACACATACGTACACTGTCATATGAACAATAATTCACAAGTGGTATATATTTATGTCATAAGTCACAGGGCATAACTAGATCTCATCCACAGAATCAAATAACTAATCAACTATATAACTGAATCAAGTATAAAATGCTTGATAAGAACAAGTAGTTGGGCGGAGACAAATCCACTATCAACTATAATATAAGAGAAATAAAATATGTACATCTACTGAACAATGAGACTCGAAGAGAAGACCTCGAAAGATAACGAAGTAGCAAGTCCTGATCCATGCTCCTGCGAATAGTCAAGATCGTCTACACCTGGAAAGGGACCATGTCCTCAGAGGGACGTAACAAGATACATAGAAGCATGCCAATTAAATACAATAAAATCTGCATAATAAATAGAAAATATATAAGTACGCTGTACTAGACAATCTATATAAAATGCATAATGAGGACAACTTTCAACGTATAGGCAGGGGTAGGCTACTCTATCTAATCTCACAACTCACACACACGTTTAGAACATCAAAAATTGACATACCGTGAGGTTAGCGACCAGCGCGACACCAAAAATTGACATATCGCGAGGGTAGCGACCAGCGCGACAACTACAACCGTAGTACGTGCTAGTTACTACGGTTTACCAGAGTGGTTATAGTCCATACGCCTACAGATTGTCCTCCTCTCCCATGATACTAGGTGTCAAGTGTGTGTCAACATATATAATATGTAATTATGACTGAAAGAAACACACATGCAATGAATATATAAAAATATAATAAACATGCAAAGTACTGTAAGTAATTTGGTAAGGTATACTTGCCTGGCAAGAAAGCTGCAAAGTGTAAGCGTCCAGACGTCAAGCCCAAAGGGATCAGACACCATGACATCGGAATGAACGTCTCCGGATACTGAAATAAATATCACCAATATTCCCAGAATAAGCGAGATAGCTAGAAAATACTACCCTTTCGTCCAATTTAGACACAGGGGCAAAACGGTAATTTTGGGTCAAAGCAGGTCTACATGTGGGCTACTTTGCACCGAAAAGCGTGCTAGAGGTAAATATCTCTAAATGGGACAATTTATAGGTCAAAAAAATTCTAAACGTCGATACAAACTCAACGGTATGTCCAATTTTGGATTCCGGTGAGCCGATCACAAATTCGTCCTTAAAGTCAACCGTAGGGCCCGCAAATAGGCTGCTTGGTCAACTGCCTCGGAATCGCGAGAAACTTGGATCAACGGACCAGCGTGATACCACGAATCCAATGACACAAGTTTTGTCGCATTCCGACGAGCGTACACAAAGTGGTGTGGTATTTTGTAAAAGTAGTGATACAAGGACTTTTTACGGATACGGGTTGATTCCGACGCGCACACACGTCCAAATCAGTTTTTGTAAAAGTTTATATATCAGGACATACCATACGCGCCTTTCGGTACAATTGGTACGTGATGAGGCGGTCTCATTTGGCGGGGCGCACTCCGTATCATAAAATTTTAGTTTTAAAGTATCAAGTTTTTGATCGTTTTGGAGGTCGAATAATTTAACAATTAAAGCAAACTAGTAAAAAGTAAAAGAATAGAAATATTTTTGGTTATATAGAGGAGAAGACCCTTCAATTAGATTTTGAAATTATTAAACAGGTTGGTGGCAAATTAGGAGTGAACATGGGGCTTTGGGTTGAAGTTTCTGGACTGTTTTGTTCAGTTTTCCAGTCATTTTTTGATCAATTTTTTGACCAATCCAGGACACGAAAACTCATCCCGCTTGAATAAAAATCCTAGAGGGTTAAGTTTTGAACGTACATGTACAAACTTCTCGTAAAAAGAATCAAAGATGGAGAAGATACGATACCTTAAAGATGGGGCAAAACTGTGCTGTTATGCGCGCTGTGCGCACGTGGACGGCGGGCGGCTGCGGTCGGCCGGGCTGCGTCGGCACGCTGCTGCGGCGGCGGTCGGCGCGGGGGCAGCAGCACCGGGCTGGGGTAGGGTTTAGGTTTGAGAGATTAGGGTTAGGGTTTAGGAATTTAGTATATGTATATATATCTATATATAGAGGGAGAGAGCAGGTCGCGCGTGGGGGGATGTCTGTTATGGGTTGGGGGAGCGTTAGTTATTAGTATTAGGATTAGTATTTAGTTAGTGATTTGTTTTGGGTTTAGGAATAGGAAGTTGCTGTGGGTTAAGGTTTTCGTTAAGGGCTTAGGAATAGTTTTCTTTCTTTCTTTCTTTCTCTTTTCTTTTCTTTTTGTTTTATTATTTCTATTACTATAATTACTACAACTATTATTATTATTATTATTATTATTATTATTATTATTATTATCACTAACATAATAATAATAATAATAATAATTATTATTATTATATTTAATAACTATATATTATTTACATATATATTTGAGGTATATATATAAAAAATATTTGTACCCAAAATAAATTCTAAAAATCTATCGCTCTTCTTCAAAGATTCCTAAAGTAAAAATAATAGTTTTTGTGCAATAATTCTAAATGAGTATTTATCTAGGTAATTAAATTAATAAATATATTTTCTAATTAACTAAGGAATGATATAGATAAATTCAATAATTAATTAAATAAATATAATATTTAAAATTATTTGGTTTTACATTCTACCCAACTTACATGGGCCGCCACAAAAATATGTCACGTCCTAGTCCTAAAATACGTAGGACTAGAAATACGTAATCATGCCAGCCGTATGTATATGACAACTCCAATATATGGAAACCATAACATATACGTACACTGTATTATGAATATCCAATCCACAAGTGGTAATATACTATCAACACAAGTCACACACAATCTATATCTCATCCACAACATAAATAAAGAAATAGGAATAAATAACTGAAACTCAAATATAAAGTATCAAAGAATGATAGTCGGGTGGAAACAAATCCACTGCCAATCGACCATACTAAAAACTAAATGAAAGAAGAGATCAAACTCTAATATAAGATAATGTCAATAAAGGAAATAGCAACTAGAATATCCATCAACTATAATGAATCAAAGGTACTCTGAAGGTAATACCTCCTCAGTCTGGTATGAAATGTCAGGTCCGGGTCCGTTCTATCACGTCCCGATCCCGGAAGGGTCAATCATCCTCGCTGGATCCTTTGCGGAACCGATCGTCCTCGTTGGGGCGTGATGCCTTGCGAGCTTGGAGTTACACTCGCACAAGACAAGAACGTGCAGTGATAGGAACCCATTTTGAAATTACAATTTAGAAAACACATTCACAGATATTTGAACACAAGTATAGGAAGAAACATGCTTTTCATTGATAATTCAGAGTAATTTACATAGAGTTTATATTTGATGTGCCTCTCGGCTACTTGATTTGCATTACAAAAAAGAAACTCAAAAGGCAGGACGTGCTCCATCAGATAGTCCACGTCGTTCATACATTACGCCCTTGTATAGATTGAAAGTTCATGCGTCCAAAATGAACTGACTCCAACTATACTTCAAAATAGAGGTGCTCCTAACACCTCCTCATCTATCCACTAGTGTTGTGCCGTCTGAGCACCTGAAATAGATGCCCACAACGTGGGTCAGTACTCAGCTGTACTCGTGAACGGGACGAACCCACTCGACTAAATCGACACTAGCTTATTAGGGGCGAGCATGCATTAAGATGATCTTTCTATAGAGAAGCAAGTGAATTCAATTTATATTAGTTGCATGTTTTGATAGAAATGAAGATAACATATATCCAACAAGTATACTGGTTGCTTACTCAACCGATGGACGCCTTCCCTGCAATAAAATACAAGTATACTTACCATCTGCACAAGACAATAAATTAGCATGTGTTCTATTCTATGCGGTCATTGGTGTGATCGACACTTTAGGGACTATCCAAGCATTGCGGCGCACCCTCTCAGCCCGGGTAGCAAGCCCCGCTGAAGGTCCCGCAATGCATCGCGACTAGCTCGATCAAACATTTCCCTCCGGGTCGATACGGTTCCAGTGCCCCAGAATACCGTTTTGAGGAAATGTCAAACCTTATGCACAAGTTGTCCCAGACCATGCAAATGCATGAACAATTCATATATCATACAATGCATCAAAATAAACAGAAAAAGTAAAGCAACAATATATATCTTATGCAACAGTTCATATTTTCTCAAGCCGAGTTTCGATTTTCGTATCCCGTAGGTCGAAACTCTATCCGTGGCACCAGGCCGCAACCAACAACCAAATTCTTATAAAGAAGCTCTAGTTATAAAAAGGTGTACAAGCATATAATTAAGTTAGTCTATAATCCCATGTTCCTTTCTTAGTGACTGGCATGCATTGTGGCTAAGGATTTTCTAGGCGTCCAACTGGGCATCATCGAGTGAACGTTTGAGACATTAGAGATATGGACATGAAAAAGTAGGAAAGAAGGGTCCGAACCACTCACTGGTTAAAGGGAAAGATGCTAAAACAAGGAGTCCCTCCTAGCGACGATCAAACGTCAGTTACGTGGACCTGAAACAGCACGAGCACCAAGTTAGAATCCTTGCCTATCCTTCCTGCCGAACTCTCCAAGAATCAAAGCTCCAAACGAGAAAGCCAATAGCAAAAACCAAGCAAATCGAAAGCAACACCAAATTAAAATCCCAAAGCGAAAATAAAGAAAACCCAAGCAACAAAGCATAAAAACTATTGGACTTGTTTCAATAGATGACTATCCATGAGTTGGACATGATCATCGTATTTCGTCCGTGGCAAGATGTCACGACCCGCACCCGAAAATCGGGCATGAGCCGTGGGTACGTCCAGCCTACATCGCAGAATCGGCGGTAGAACGCTGTAAAGGTCCGTTCTAGGTCAACCAACTATCTAGATAACTCACAGAAAAATCCGGCATGACCTCTCCAAAAGGAGGGCAAAACCACGCAATATATATATGTGAATAAAATCCTCTCCAACAGGAGGGCAACCACGCAATATATATATGACAATAATCTCAATCACAAAACTAGAGGAAGAATATAAGCACGATATGATATAAACAAAGAAAACCAGAACCAAGAGAGCAAGACAATCCAAAATGATACAGTCCAAGTCTAAAAGCTACAACATCTCACAGAAGCACAAAAGAATAAGTACAGTCATCCAAAATACAAACCACAAGGAAAACCCAGGAAACCCACCTAGCTAACTAGGGTGCTATCGGCGTCTCCTCGGCGCACTCCTCCTCGGGGTCACAACAGTCGTCAACACCAGGCCCGTAGAACGTAGGGCAATAGTCCTCAGGATCCTCTGGAAAAAATATGCCCAGTCAGGACTGGAGCGAAGTACATAACTCTGAAAGCAACTCCAAATACATGGTAAGGTGTATATGACGAGCAATAGAAAAGTAATCAAGATGCACAGGAAATAAATATATGCTGAAGCACAAGAAGTAGCTGTAATGTAAACTGGAGAACAATACAAGTAGTGGAAAAGTAACTGCAGGTGAGAAACATGAATACTAGCTAAGTGCCTTGAGCACAAGTTCGTTATATGATCGGCTTAGGTTGCACATGAAAGTCACTACGATAACTCCGTTATACGTGAGTTGCATAACCGACATACACATGAATACTGTTTGGCTTTGATCATATAACCAACTCACTACTCCCCTCCCCCACTAATACCATTGGATCCAACCACAACACGCTACGTACATGATAGTAGCTCGCGCACACGAAGGCGAGAGCACAAGAAGCACATGATAGCACATGATAATCAATACCCGAAGCACATGATGAAATACACGTGATAGAGTACCCGCTGAACACGGTAAGGGGGATAGCACCTCATGACGGGATCCACTAGTACCAGCTCGTGTAATAAAGTGTCAGAATCAAGTATTACAGTTCTAGAACAGGTGATATAAACGCTATCATGAAATGGAAACTATCAGAGGTAGGTACTCGCCTGATGTCCTGAGCAACTGATGAGGATCGAGGTCCGGACCGGTGTCGCAAGGACCTAATACGAAAAGCAAGGATTAAACAGGGTTCTAAGCATTTAAACTGATATAAAATAATTAAAAACAGGCTTCTAGGGCTATTCTAGGTCGAACGGGTCAAACCGGTGAAATTCGGGTCAAAAAGTCAACCCGGGGTCCAAAAAGTCAACTCTAGGTCCAAACTAGGTCAAACGTTGACTTTTACGGTCAACGGAGACAATTATGTTCAAAGCTAGGTCAAACTAGGGTGCCCCTGAAATTCTAGGTCAATCCGAGCTCATTAAGCTACTAAACTCTCAAACTCGCCTAATCGAGATACCGAGATACCCTCGGTATCCGATACCTCGCCCTAGGCCACGCACCCCGCCTAAACCGGCTAAAACCTATGCTAGCACGCGTAATTATATACATATAAACATATAAAAATCATTCCCAAGCATTTCCTAGGCTAATGCTCAAATACCCCGCTCGAAACTCAATACCTTGAATATCTCAAGGTATCGAGATACCTCGGTATCTCAAGGTATTGAGGTTTCGCTCTAAAACCCTCTAACTAGCTACCTAGCTATTAATTATGCACCTAGTTATTAATCTAGGCTAGGTAATATATATATCTACCATATTTATATATATCTAAGTAGGTATATACCTATGTATATAGATATCCACACACATTTACCCGATACCCATTACCTTACCTAATCATAACATATATATATATATTACCTATCAAGATATCTATATATATATAACTAACTATAGATATATAGATATCTATCTCCTAGATAGATAAAACTACCTATCTACCTATCTACCTATCTAGTATCCATAGATATAGGTATCTATCTATCTAAGTATCTAATAACTATTTAACTAGCTATCTTATCTATTTATCCTACTATCTATCTATCTAACTTATCTATCTAACATATACTCTAACTATTATCTATTACCTAACACCCCTCGCTAACACCCCTCGCTACTAGCCTTGCCAACGCGCTGCTGCTGCTGGCTCTACATGCTGATGATGCTGCTGCTGGCTGCTGTTATTGCTGCGCTGCTGCTGCTCCTCTATGCTACTGCTGCTGCTGATTCTGCTGCTGCTGTGCTGCTGCTGCAGTGCAGCAGCAGCTGCTGCTCGCTGCGGCTGGTTCTGCCCCCCCTTCCTCACACATACACACACACACACACCCATATATATACATATATATATCACTATCTATATATATATATATATACATACATATATATCTATATATATATAACTAGATACATATATATATACACACACTTAACTACACACTCTAACACACACACACTAGCACACTCACACACTAATACACACACACTCACAACACTAACAACACACACACACATAAATATATATACATAGCTACATATATATATACACTTAATATATATATATATATATCTACACACACTCTCAACTATATATATATACATACACCTATATATATATATATACATACACACACACAAGCACACTTACACATATACATATATATATATACACACATAGACATATACATATACAAGTACATAAATATAAATACACACATATATATATAAATATATATACATAAACACACATACATATATATAAATATATATATATATAGACACATATCAAAACAAACACAACCACGCACACAACACTCAACCCACACGCCCTACTCACGCCCAACGACCCCGACACTCACCAATACCCTAAAATATATAAAATATAGCCCAAAAACTCTAGCACACACTCCCCGATACTAACCCAACGCGCGTACAAGCCCGAAACGAGGAAACCAAGTCGAAATGGCCGTTCGGTCATTTCGACGAACACGTGGTGCGCGGCTCGGAAAACCTCCTGAAACGCACACCAAACGAACTCGGAATCGGCCCAAAATTTACCCACGCGCTCTACACGATGTCTAGATCCTAAAAAAAGTGGTCCCGCATCGATTCTAGGTCCGTGGCGGAAACGCACAAGCACTTAGAATCGGCGACGACGAAAAGCCCCAATTTCGCCCGAAACGTCCGTTTCTCCGCGACACGGCTTCCCGTGTCCAAACGGAGACACGCACTCACCCTCTAGCCACCCGACAACGTCTACCTAGGTCCATCTAACCTAGGGCATCACCCAAAATTGGGCCAAATTCGGATTCCACCCGAATTCGACACAAAACCTAATGTCAAAGTTTCTAAACTCACCCAAACTAGTTCCAACTTCCTCCTACGGGTAGGGTTAGGGTCTAGGAGGGTTCTACAATACTAATTACACTACACAAAAATAATTAGCAAGGGGAAAGTTAGGTTTTACCTCTTGGGAGTTGGAATCCCAAGGCCAAAGTCTCACAATCCCTAGAATTCACCTCCCTCAAGCTCCAAGCCACCAATTCTAGCTCTCACACTAGATCTAAGCTCCTCACACCTAGGTTAGAGAAAATGCAAGGTGAGGGTTAGCTTAAGGAAGAAGGAATGAAAGAAGAAAGAAGAAAAATGGAAGAGGGAACTCACCTTGGAGAAGAAGGAAGAAGGAAGAAGAAGTGGAGAAGAAGAAGAAGTGAAGAATATGAAGAGGGGGGCTGTGCTTGCTGTGATCGGGTGGGGGCTGCTGTGTTCTCACAGAAATGGGTAGGTAGGGGCCGGCCATGGGTAATAAAGGGGGTTCCACTAAGTCCAAATGACCAAAATGCCCTCCCGTAACTCGGTTTTGGGTTTCGGGTCTCCAAATGCACTCAAACTAGTTCCAAATCTCTCCAACTAACCTCCTAAAAATAAAATAATAATTCTAGGCCCCAAAATAATTCTCACAAGGGTGTGGGCTGGGTCGGACATGGGTCCACTAGGGTCTGACATGGGTCCAGGCTAGCCAAAACCCTAAAACAATAAAAATAAAAATAAGACAAGCACTAATTAATTATAAATATAAATAATTAAATACAATACACTATTTATCAAATAAAAAAATATACCCTATTTTCTAGAATTGGGTAGTGACAAGTCTACCCTCCTTAAAATAATTTCGTCCTCGAAATTAAAAGACGAAACTAGGACAGGAAAGCAAAGAAAGAACCATACCTCAGGGCTCGAAGAGATAAGGGTATCGCTCGCGCATTTCATCCTCCCTCTCCCAGGTCGACTCTCCTGGAGAGTGATGCCTCCACGCGACGCGAACCAAGGGAATAGTCTGGTTCCTCAACACCTTCTCCCGCCGATCCAGAATCTCCACCGGCTGCTCTGGATAGCTAAGAGTAGGGCCCACTGCGATCTCCGAGTGATCCAATACGTGACTGGGATCCACCAAGTACCGTCTCAACTGTGACACGTGGAACACATCATGAACTCCCTCCAGCGTAGGCGGCAACTCAAGCCTATACGCCACGGCGTCGACCCTCTCAAGAACACGAAAGGGTCCGACGAAACGTGGGCTAAGCTTCCCGCCTCCACCGAAGCGAATAGTGCCCCGCGTCGGAGAAATTCTCAGGAACACCAGATCTCCAACCTAGCACAAACAAGGTCTCTGTACTTAGTCTAAAACAAGCAAACACAAGAACAAAATCTAGATTCTAAGCTATACCTCGAACTCCAAAGGTCTCCGGTGGCTATCGGCCCAATGCCGCTGCCTGTCCTGCGCCACCCGAAGTCTATCTCTAATGAGCTTGACCTTCTCCGCTGCATCAACCACCATCTCTGGGCCAAGCAAAGCTCTCTCACCTACATCATCCCATGATAACGGAGTGCGACACCTCCGTCCATACAACGCCTCAAAAGGTGACATCTCGATACTGGCTTGGTAGCTATTGTTGTAAGCAAACTCTACCAAGTGCAAGTGATCTTCCCAAGAGCCTCTGAAATCCAAAACACAGGTGCGAAGCATGTCCTCAAGTGTCTGAATGGTCCTCTCTGACTGACCATCTGTCTGTGGGTGATACGCACTACTAAACTTGAGCTGGGTGCCCAAGCTAGCCTGCAGGCTCCTCCAGAAATGCAAAGTAAAGCGACTGTCCCGATCTGATACTATGCTCACTGGAACTCCATGCAGTCTGACTATCTGGCGCACATACATCTCTGCTAGTCTCTCTGTAGACGTACCCACTTTGAATGGTAGAAAGTGGGCCGATTTGGTCAACCTGTCCACGATGACCCAAATCGCATCTTTCCCGCCTGGAGAACGGGGAAGTCCAGAAACAAAATCCATGGTCACATGCTCCCATTTCCACTCCGAAATGGGTAACGGCTGGAGTAAACCTCCTGGCCTCTGCCTCTCCGCCTTCACCTGCTGGCACACTAAGCATCGGGATACGAAGCGTGCTACCTCCCACTTCATCCCGTACCACCATACATGCTGTCTCAGATCTCTATACATCTTGTTGGCACCGGGATGCATAGAGTACTGGGATCGATGCGCCTCCTGGAGAACCTCCTCGCGCAACGACCCACTCGGCACACACAACCTGGTACCGTGCCGCAAGGAACCATCATCAGCAATGGTGAAGTCGTCTGCTAAACCCATCTGAACCTGCTCCCTGATGCTCCTCAGGGACTCATCCTTAAACTGTGTATCCCTGATCCGGTCTACCAACTCTGACTGAATCTGCAGTCCCCACATCTGCATCTCAACTCCAGGCACTATCACCTCAATGCCCAAGCTCTCTAGATCTGCCAGAAGATAACGATCTGTAGTCAGGCACATAGCTACCGGATACCTGCTCAATGCATCCGCAACTACGTTCGCCTTCCCTGGATGGTACTGCAATGATATGTCGAAGTCTTTCATCAACTCCAACCATCTCCTCTGCCTCATGTTCAGCTCTTTTTGGGTAAACACATACTTCAAGCTCTTGTGGTCTGTGAAGATCTCCACACGCTCTCCGTATAAATAGTGTTTCCACAACTTCAGAGCAAAAATGACCGCTGCCAACTCCAAATTGTGGGTAGGGTAGTTCTTCTCATGAGGACGTAATTGCCTGGAAGCATAGGCAATCACCCTCCCATTCTGCTGCAACACACAACCCAGTCCCTTCCCCGATGTATCACTATAGATAGTGAATCCTCCAGAACCTGATGGCAACGTCAACACTGGAGCTGTCGTCAACCTCCTCTTCAGCTCATCAAAGGCGATCTGGCACTCCTCTGACCAAACAAACTCCACGTCCTTCCGAGTCAGCCTGGACAACGGCTCTGCAATTCGGGAAAAATCCTGAACAAATCTCCTGTAGTAGCCTGCCAGTCCCAAGAAACTCCTGACCTCGGCTACTGAACTCGGAGCACTCCATGCCTCAACTGCCACGATCTTTCTCGGATCCACCGAGATACCCTCTCCAGTCACCACATGACCAAGGAATTCAACCTTGTCAAGGAAGAACTCACACTTCGAAAGCTTTCCATAAAGCTCCTCCTTCCTGAGAGTCTCCAGCACTATCCTCAGATGCTCCTCGTGCTCCTCTGGGGTCTTCGAATACACCAAGATGTCATCTATAAACACCACCACAAACCTGTCCAGATGCTGATGGAACACCTTGTTCATCAGATTCATGAACACTGCCGGGGCATTGGTCAACCCAAACGGCATCACCAAGAACTCATACTGTCCATATCTGGTCCAAAAAGCTGTCTTCGGAATATCCTCCTTCCTGACCTTCACCTGGTGGTAGCCTGTCCTCAGATCAATCCTGGAAAACACCCTCGCTCCGCTCAACTGGTCAAATAGATCATCAATACGCGACAGCGGATACTTGTTCTTGATTGTGAGGCTGTTCAGAGCCCTGTAGTCGATACACATCCGTATCGACCCATCCTTCTTCGGCACAAAAAGTACCGGAGCACCCCACGGAGAAGAACTAGATCTGATAAATCCCTTGTCCTGAAGCTCATCCACCTGCTTCTTCAACTCTATCAGCTCACTGTTGCTGACTCTATAGACGTGCTGGGATATCGGCTCCGCTCCTGGCACCAAGTCTATAGAGAACTCCACGTCTCTGTCCGGAGGTAACCCTGGCAACTCCTCCGGAAAGACATCCATATACTCCTCTATCAGTGGATGTAGCGACCTCGGCTCCACCACCAGGGCTCCGCAGAAGACTCCCTCGGTCTGTTCCGCTGCTCCTCTGGCAAACTGAAACTCTGGCTCACCCGGCGGACTGAACAAAACTCTGCCTCCACGACAATCTATACTAGCACAATGAGTACTCAACCAATCCATCCCGAGTACAACATCGTAGCTCGGAAGTGGCATTACGAGTAGGCACACACTCAACTCCCGGCCTCCCAAGGTAACTCTCCGGTCTCTGCAAACATCACGGACTAGGATGATACCACCCCCGGTCGTGATCTTGCAGAGTCTAGCTAAAGGTTCAGCAACAAGATGGTGTCTAACAGCAAAAGATAAAGACACAAAGCTATGGGAAGCACCGGAATCAAATAAAGCAAGTGCTGGAATGGAATCAAGAAGAACACAGATCAAAAGAAGTCAATATAGTGCAAGAACGATATCATCAAAGAAGGACAGTAATATTGCAAAAGAAAACAATTTCAGGAAAAATTAAGATAGCAAGAAAAATCAGGAGGAGTCCTAGTTGTGATTGAGCACACTCTCTCTCAGCCTATCTCCTATATCCTATTGTAGGTAAACCTAAAAAGCAGACCTGCATGGGCCACCACCAAAAACGTGTCACGACCCGCACCCGAAAATCGGGCATGAGCCGTGGGTACGTCCAGCCTACGCCGCAGAATCGGCGGTAGAACGCTGTAAAGGTCCGTTCTAGGTCAACCAACTATCTAGATAACTCACAGAAAAATCCGGCATGACCTCTCCAAAAGGAGGGCAAAACCACGCAATATATATATGTGAATAAAATCCTCTCCAACAGGAGGGCAACCACGCAATATATATATGACAATAATCTCAATCACAAAACTAGAGGAAGAATATAAGCACGATATGATATAAACAAAGAAAACCAGAACCAAGAGAGCAAGACAATCCAAAATGATACAGTCCAAGTCTAAAAGCTACAACATCTCACAGAAGCACAAAAGAATAAGTACAGTCATCCAAAATACAAACCACAAGGAAAACCCAGGAAACCCACCTAGCTAACTAGGGTGCTATCGGCGTCTCCTCGGCGCACTCCTCCTCGGGGTCACAACAGTCGTCAACACCAGGCCCGTAGAACGTAGGGCAATAGTCCTCAGGATCCTCTGAAAAAAATATGCCCAGTCAGGACTGGAGCGAAGTACATAACTCTGAAAGCAACTCCAAATACATGGTAAGGTGTATATGACGAGCAATAGAAAAGTAATCAAGATGCACAGGAAATAAATATATGCTGAAGCACAAGAAGTAGCTGCAATATAAACTGGAGAACAATACAAGTAGTGGAAAAGTAACTGCAGGTGAGAAACATGAATACTAGCTAAGTGCCTTGAGCACAAGTTCGTTATATGATCGGCTTAGGTTGCACATGAAAGTCACTACGATAACTCCGTTATGCGTGAGTTGCATAACCGACATACACATGAATACTGTTTGGCTTTGATCATATAACCAACTCACTACTCCCCTCCCCCACTAATACCATTGGATCCAACCACAACACGCTACGTACATGATAGTAGCTCGCGCACACGAAGGCGAGAGCACAAGAAGCACATGATAGCACATGATAATCAATACCCGAAACACATGATGAAATACACGTGATAGAGTACCCGCTGAACACGGTAAGGGGGATAGCACCTCATGACGGGATCCACTAGTACCAGCTCGTGTAATAAAGTGTTAGAATCAAGTATTACAGTTCTAGAACAGGTGATATAAACGCTATCATGAAATGGAAACTATCAGAGGTAGGTACTCGTCTGATGTCCTGAGCAACTGATGAGGATCGAGGTCCGGACCGGTGTCGCAAGGACCTAATACGAAAAGCAAGGATTAAACAGGGTTCTAAGCATTTAAACTGATATAAAATAATTAAAAATAGGCTTCTAGGGCTATTCTAGGTCGAACGGGTCAAACCGGTGAAATTCGGGTCAAAAAGTCAACCCGGGGTCCAAAAAGTCAACTCTAGGTCCAAACTAGGTCAAACGTTGACTTTTACGGTCAACGTAGACAATTATGGTCAAAGCTAGGTCAAACTAGGGTGCCCCTGAAATTCTAGGTCAATCCGAGCTCATTAAGCTACTAAACTCTCAAACTCGCCTAATCGAGATACCGAGATACCCTCGGTATCCGATACCTCGCCCTAGGCCACGCACCCCGCCTAAACCGGCTAAAACCTATGCTAGCACGCGTAATTATATACATATAAACATATAAAAATCATTCCCAAGCATTTCCTAGGCTAATGCTCAAATACCCCGCTCGAAACTCAATACCTTGAATATCTCAAGGTATCGAGATACCTCGGTATCTCAAGGTATTGAGGTTTCGCTCTAAAACCCTCTAACTAGCTACCTAGCTATTAATTATGCACCTAGTTATTAATCTAGGCTAGGTAATATATATATCTACCATATTTATATATATCTAAGTAGGTATATACCTATGTATATAGATATCCACACACATTTACCCGATACCCATTACCTTACCTAATCATAACATATATATATATATTACCTATCAAGATATCTATATATATATAACTAACTATAGATATATAGATATCTATCTCCTAGATAGATAAAACTACCTATCTACCTATCTACCTATCTAGTATCCATAGATATAGGTATCTATCTATCTAAGTATCTAATAACTATTTAACTAGCTATCTTATCTATTTATCCTACTATCTATCTATCTAACTTATCTATCTAACATATACTCTAACTATTATCTATTACCTAACACCCCTCGCTAACACCCCTCGCTACTAGCCTTGCCAACGCGCTGCTGCTGCTGGCTCTACATGCTGATGATGCTGCTGCTGGCTGCTGTTATTGCTGCGCTGCTGCTGCTCCTCTATGCTACTACTGCTGCTGATTCTGCTGCTGCTGTGCTGCTGCTGCAGTGCAGCAGCAGCTGCTGCTCGCTGCGGCTGGTTCTGCCCCCCCCTTCCTCACACATACACACACACACACACCCATATATATACATATATATATCACTATATATATATATATATATATACATACATATATATCTATATATATATAACTAGATACATATATATATACACACACTTAACTACACACTCTAACACACACACACTAGCACACTCATACACTAATACACACACACTCACAACACTAACAACACACACACACATAAATATATATACATAGCTACATATATATATACACTTAATATATATATATATATATATCTACACACACTCTCAACTATATATATATACATACACCTATATATATATATATACATACACACACACAAGCACACTTACACATATACATATATATATATACACACATAGACATATACATATACAAGTACATAAATATAAATACACACATATATATATAAATATATATACATAAACACACATACATATATATAAATATATATATATATAGACACATATCAAAACAAACACAACCACGCACACAACACTCAACCCACACGCCCTACTCACGCCCAACGACCCCGACACTCACCAATACCCTAAAATATATAAAATATAGCCCGAAAACTCTAGCACACACTCCCCGATACTAACCCAACGCGCGTACAAGCCCGAAACGAGGAAACCAAGTCGAAATGGCCGTTCGGTCATTTCGACGAACACGTGGTGCGCGGCTCGGAAAACCTCCTGAAACGTACACCAAACGAACTCGGAATCGGCCCAAAATTTACCCACGCGCTCTACACGATGTCTAGATCCAAAAAAAAGCGGTCCCGCGTCGATTCTAGGTCCGTGGCGGAAACGCACATGCACTTAGAATCGGCGACGACGAAAAGCCCCAATTTTGCCCGAAACGCCCGTTTCTCCGCGACACGGCTTCCCGTGTCCAAACGGAGACACGCACTCACCCTCTAGCCACCCGACAATGTCTACCTAGGTCCATCTAACCTAGGACATCACCCAAAATTGGGCCAAATTCGGATTCCACCCGAATTCGACACAAAACCTAATGTCAAAGTTTCTAAACTCACCCAAACTAGTTCCAACTTCCTCCTACGGGTAGGGTTAGGGTCTAGGAGGGTTCTACAACACTAATTATACTACACAAAAATAATTAGCAAGGGGAAAGTTAGGTTTTACCTCTTGGGAGTTGGAATCCCAAGGCCAAAGTCTCACAATCCCTAGAATTCACCTCCCTCAAGCTCCAAGCCACCAATTCTAGCTCTCACACTAGATCTAAGCTCCTCACACCTAGGTTAGAGAAAATGCAAGGTGAGGGTTAGCTTAAGGAAGAAGGAATGAAAGAAGAAAGAAGAAAAATGGAAGAGGGAACTCACCTTGGAGAAGAAGGAAGAAGGAAGAAGAAGTGGAGAAGAAGAAGAAGTGAAGAATATGAAGAGGGGGGCTGTGCTTGCTGTGATCGGGTGGGGGCTGCTGTGTTCTCACAGAAATAGGTAGGTAGGGGCCGGCCATGGGTAATAAAGGGGGTTCCACTAAGTCCAAATGACCAAAATGCCCTCCCGTAACTCGGTTTTGGGTTTCGGGTCTCCAAATGCACTCAAACTAGTTCCAAATCTCTCCAACTAACCTCCTAAAAATAAAATAATAATTCTAGGCCCCAAAATAATTCTCACAAGGGTGTGGGCTGGGTCGGACATGGGTCCACTAGGGTCTGACATGGGTCTAGGCTAGCCAAAACCCTAAAACAATAAAAATAAAAATAAGACAAGCACTAA
The DNA here is from genome assembly GCA_036927795.1 of Iris macrosiphon. Taxonomy (NCBI): domain Eukaryota; kingdom Viridiplantae; phylum Streptophyta; class Magnoliopsida; order Asparagales; family Iridaceae; genus Iris; species Iris macrosiphon. The sequence goes on from JAYESA010000004.1 coordinate 325,217,618, forward strand.
TTAATTATAAATATAAATAATTAAATACAATACACTATTTATCAAATAAAAAAATATACCCTATTTTCTAGAATTGGGTAGTGACACAAAAGGATGCCGAAGATCTAGACTACGACTCAGACGGACTAGCCACAAGCCCAATTATATAGTGCATATCCCGGTCGGATCGAGATTTGAGGCACTATACATTCTCCGGTGGATAATCCCCTACGTCTATACCTGGAAAGGGACTAGGTCCTCAGAGGGATGTAACAAGATACATAGAAGCATGCCAATAAAGTGCTGAAAATAAATATCCAATGGGTCGCCTAACTGTCTACGTGAATGCATTTTGAGAATAACTTTCCAACAAGTGGGCTATTTGGCCAAAATGGGATTGGCATGATTCTCTCAGAGAATTAGGGGCCTACAAAGTATGACATCTTTTGAACCTCAGAGGCCGCCAGGTAATAATATAGGGGTCATCATGACCGCGCATCTCCGACGGAGCATAAGGGTTACACAAGAAAAGTGCAAAGGAGCCCAAACGCCTTACTTGTTGTTCTTCCCATCCCATGCTCTAAGCATGTCACATCCATGACACGATAATATCTCTAAATAATTGCCAGGTCTTCTAGCATACAATTTCTATCAGCAGTTATCCCTATCCGTCGCACGTACCATACGTACCAGTGATTAGCCGAATATGCAAGTTCGTGTCCTACATGAGACTCACACTCGTGTAACAACTGTGTCATAGCTAATGACATATAAGAATGCCTCATGATCATGTGGTGGTCTCGTACAACTAGGTCGACATGCATAATATATAATAAAGATAAAATACGACTCCACCGTCGTTGCACCCAAGCTATTCTTGGACGCACAGTTTATATAGCAGTTAAAATATATGAACTAAATAACAGAAATAAAATGCATGCACCATATAGAATATAAATCACAGTACAATGGCAATGTATACTTGCCTGGCAAGCAATCTGTATAGAGTAAGCGTCAAGACGTCAAATACACAAGATCAGAAACTATGGCCTCCGAATAAACGTCTCCAGATACTGAAATAAACATCACCAATATTCCCGAAATCAGCGATATAGTTAAAAAATACTACCCATTCGTCTGATTTGGACACAGGGGCAAAACGGTAATTTTGGGTCAAAACGGGGTCCACTTGTGGCCCACTTTGCACTGAAATATGTGCCAGGGATAAAAGTCTCTAAATGGGACAAATTATAGGTCAAATATATTCTAAATATCAGTACGAACTTAACGGTATGTCCAATTTTGGATTTTGGAAAACCGAACACAAATTCGCCCTAAAAGTCAACCGCGGGGCCTACAAATAGGCGGTTTGGTCAACTGTCTCTGAATTGTATGAAACTTGGGTCACAGGATTAGCGTGATACCACGAATCCAATGGCACATGTTTTGTCATATTTCGACGAGCGTACACTAAATGGTGCGGTATTTTGTAAAAGTCGCAATACGGGGACTTTTTACGGATACAGGTTGATTCCGACGCGCACACACGTCCAAATCAGTTTTCGTAAAATTTTACACGTCAGGACATACCAGACGCGCCTTTCAGTACAATTGATACACGATGGGGCGGTCCCGTTTGGCGGAGCGCGCTCCGTATCATAATTTCTAATATTTTAAAAGCAAGCTTTTCATAATTTTCAACCCAGTTTATCTCTGTATTTAACACAAAATAAATTAAACTAATTAACAGTGAATAATCTCGGTTATATAGACTTCATATAGCAAAAAGTAGATTCAAATTTGGAGGCCTATGGTAGAAGATATCAGTCTCTAAACTTAGGTAATTTAAATGGTTTTTTGCAGTTTAAAAGTTGTAGTTTTTTTTTAACTTGGTCTCACTTTCTACCTAGTGTTAAACGTGGTTCGATGGAAACTAATTAACAGAGTTGAGAGGGGGATAGGTCATGATCATACCGGTAAAGATGGTTCAGAAATCGGTCGCGAGATGAGACGGGAAACTGCGCTTGAAGTAGGGCACGTCGTTGCCAAATTCTGCTGTTGCTTACGCGGGTGACGCTGTCGTGCGGGTGTTGATGGCCGATCGATGGCGCTGGTTTCAGGCAGCTGTGCGGTGCTCCGATGGTGGCGGTCTCAGGTCAGCGTCGTGGAGGTGGAGATAGGTTTAGGATTAGGGTTAGGGTTTGGGTATATATATAGGTATGGAGAAGGAAAGGGGGGGGGGGCAGACCTGGGCCGCGCGGGTGAGAAGGGTCTGCTCGCGCGGGTTTGCTGCTGGGACTTGGGAGTTAGGCTTAGGGCTGAGGGTTTTAATTTAAGGTTTTATTTCTTTGGGGTTTTATTATTTGTTTCTTTTTCCTTTTCTTTCTTTTCTTATATATATATATATATATATATATATATATATATATATATATATATATATATATATATATATATATATATATATATATATATATATATATATATATATATATGGTAATAAAATTTTAGAAAAATTTATTTGTACATTCTAAAATTCTATCATCCTTCTACAAGATTCCTAAAATAAAATAGAATAATAACTTTGCTCCATAAATTTCTAAATGAATATTTACCTAGTAATTAAAATTCAATAAATTTTATTTTTTCTAATTAACTAAGAAGTACTATAATTAAATTCAATGATTAATTAAATAATTAATATTTAAAATTTGGGGGTTTTATAATTGTAGGCAAAGTTGCCATAATCCTTACTATTAGCGATGACTGCACTTAAAAGTTGGCTAATATCCCGTCTGATCCGGGTAGCACAACCTCTATGCCAAGCTCTTGGAAGTCCTCCCGTAACTGCCTTTACATCGTCAAGAATATCACCATAGGCTTTCCGCTAAGCGCATCTGCTACAATGTTAGCCTTACCCGGGTGATAATGCAGCTCTATCTTGAAGTCATTCATCAACTCCTTCTATGTGAAGACATACTTGAGGCTTTTTTGGTATGCATAGATCTCCACTCGTTCTCCATATAAGTAATGTATCCATAGCTTCAAGGCAAAAATAACGGCAGCAAGCTCTAAGTCATTAGTTGGATAATTCTTCTCATGTACCCTCAACTGTCTAGATGCATATGCAACCACCTTGCCATGCTGCATCAATACACATCCCAATCCTTTTTTCGATAAGTCATTGTAGATCACGTAACCTGCTGATCCTGATAGAATAGTCAATACTGGCGTTGTGGTCAGTCACTTCTTCAACTCCTCAAAAGTGGCTTGACACTCATTCGTCCATATGAACTCTCAGTCCTTGTACGTCAATCGAGTCATAGGCTCTATTATCCTCAAGAATTTTTTCACGAACGTTGGTAATATCCCACAAGTCCAAGGAAACTTCTTACCTTCAATGCTGATATTGGTACGGGTCATGTCTCAACTATAGAGATTTTATTCGGATCTTCCGAAATACCATCCCCAGTGACGGCATGCCCAAGAAAAGAGACCTTATCTAAGAAAAAAAATCATATTTTCTAAGATTCACATACAACCACTCCCTCCACAATATATTTAAGACAATCTGTAGGTGCTTCTCATGCTCCTCGTGGCTCTTCGATTAGACAAGAATATCATCTATGAAGACAACCATGAACTGCTCCAAATACTAATAGATGACTCAATTCATCGAGTCCATAAAGACAGTTGGAGAACTGGTCAATCCGAATGGCATGACCATAAACTTATAGTGTCTATATCTTGTCCTTAATGTGGTCTTTGAAATGTCCTGCTTTTGTACCTTCACCTGGTGATATTTCGATCTCAAGTCTATCTCTGAGAATACCCTTGTTGCACTAAGCTGATCAAATAAGTCATCAATGCATGATAGAGGATACTTATTCTTGTCATATATTTAAGGCTCTGTAATCAATGCATATGCACACTGACCCATACTTCTTAGGTACAAACAATACTGGGGCTCCCCAGGGTGATATACTCGGTTGGATAAAGCCCTTTAACTCCAACTCCTTCATTCGCGCCTTCAGCCCATCCATCTCCTTCTTCGCCAATACAAACATGTGACGCTATCGGCGCTACTCCTAGGGTCAACTCAATTGAGAATTCCACATCTCTATCCCGAAGTAGCCCTGGAAATTCTCTTGGAAAGAGGTCTTAAAACTCTGAAATGATAGGGTAGATAAATGACGCCGTCCAATGCCATCTGAGCACCATTATGCATCTCAGTGGATCCTCGTGCAAACTAGAGGTCTGGCTAGCCTGGTACCCTAAAAAGAAGGCTTCCTCGGTAGTGGCAATATTCTTCTTGGCAATAAATCTCAGTGGATCCTTGTGCAACTCCTCCCCCGGTAAGAATTCTAACACAACTAGACAAGGGTGTATTGGCAATATTCTTCTTGGTAACAAAACTAGAAGATAAGAACGAGTGTGTGGATCCTGTATCAAATAATATCAAATCAGGAAAAGTAGAAACAAGGACAATATCTTCTATAACATTAATCTCCTGCTTTGTGTCATCCATCTCCAAAGTAAAAGCCTGTCCAGTCCTCTACAGAGGTCCCTGTGGCCTGGCCCTAGCAAACTAGTCCTCCAGACTAGGTAGAGGTGATTCTTGCTGAAATCCTCCACCTGCTGGAGGTAGAGTGCTCTCGTTTCTAGTATTCTTGGCCTCATCATCTGCTGAGTCGATCGCAGTATTGGAAGTTATGGCCTCTGCATCGGCTAAGGAAGTGCCATAGCCTGCTGCACTGGATAATCTCTGGCGATCTGCTGCCCAGAACCATATCTCATACGGTTACCTAAGCGAAGCCAGAAATCTCTCATAATATGTCCGCGCTTCCCACAGTAATTGCATATGGGCTTCTCCTGAGTCTGATATGGTCCCACTCTCTACTGTTGTTGTTGTAGATGTGTCAAAGGGCATCTGATGGGTCTGCCCTAAAGTAATCTAATCGGTGCAGCTAGTGTGGGGAGTCTCTATGTCTGCTGTGTCTCCTTGAAAAGGATCTCCTAACTTCTCACTTCCTACAAAACTGTCGCATAGGATATCCTCGACTACACACTAGTGAAGCGCCTAATGTCATGGGATAGCCTACGGTAGAATCTGTTGGCTCTCTCTAGCTCAGCGGGAATCAATATCTCGCCGAAATGACTCAGTCTGCCAAATTCTGTGTTATACTCGTCCACAGTCATATTTTCTTGCTTGAGGTGATGGAACTACTCATAAAGGACAACATGAACATAGGCAGGGAAGAACCTCTCATTAAAGAGTTCGTAGAACTCCTTCCACGTTTGGTCGGTGCTATATTGTCTCTAGTCGGCCTTCCACTAGTGGTGAGCATTGACCTCAAGCAACAGGTCCACTACTGTCATCTATAGGTCCTCTGGTAACTACGATGCCTTTAATAACTTTTTTGTGCTGATGAGCCACTCGGAGACTTCCAACAGTGTCTTCGTACCTCTAAAGTGCTTAATGTTCATCTGAGTGAAGCCCTTGACATTGCCATCATAAGGTCGTGGCTCTGGGGCTGGTACAGGAGATGGTGGTGGGGAAGGTGGCATGTTCATTGCAGCTATAAGAGCTTTTCTTAGTAGCTCATTCTGCTGCCAATGAGCCTTCATCATTGCCTACATGAACTGGATCGAGGTAACATTCCCGTCAGGCTGCGAAAACTATGGAGATGGCGCGAAGGTTATCTTCAAGGTGAACTGAGGCAAAAATAGTTGTCGTGAACATGCGATACGGGACTGTTACACACTGAAGCGGTACATCCAGTGTATGCTCGATTCCAAGGCCCCTACCTTGGATTTCGATGACAAAAATAGTTGCCACGAACATTATTTCTTTCCATTCCGGCAAATTTTTGGCAAAAAAAGCCCAAAACGGAGTAATCTCGATTCACCGGGCAACAATGGGGATTGTCAATCTCCCGCCAGCTCATGACAAAATAGCTGGGTTGATACCTCTTACCAAATCACGGAGAGAGGTCATGTGGGTCCATTCCGATCTTCCTCCAGTCTTGATAAAGCAAGCAGCACCTTCGGCCACCATGTCCATGGGTTTAAAGTTTAAGTCATGCAACATGGTTTCTATCCCTTCCGAAGAAGCTATAGCAAGAACAAAGAAGTCAGGACTGGCGTACCAACAAGAGTATGATATCCCCGATGGTGGTGCGCTTCCAATCACCACATATGATCTGGGTATATCCAGCCTCCAGCAGTTGACAAGTCCAAGCAGAAAGAAATATTCTTAAACAAACCGCCTACCTGTTAAAAATATATTATTTAGTACTAAAATTAAATATTTTTCCACTACCATTTTATCGTACTTATATTAAAATAATATATCTTAAATAAAAAATATACCAAATGATAAAAATGTTCCGTCATCGGAATCGAAACACCACACCACTTTGCAGCATTCCGCCTAGCCGCCTTGGCCTTCTCAGACCTTTCCTTGTACCTCGGATCGTCGAATCTAGCCCTCATCGTAATCCACTGCTCAGGCGTGATCCAACCTTGGATCAATTTTCCAGCACGATCACGAGCCTTCTGGTCATCCAGAGCATCACGAATGAGCTTGGCGGCAATGGCAGGAAACATCCGCTCGATCAACTCGGCCCGGTATGGAGGATAGAAATATATTTTCTACAATAAATAATTTAGTAAGTGATCATCAGGAATAAGTTATATAATATGCATAAAATAGTAGATTTATATAATATACTTTTACCTTGAAGTGCGTAAACCAGACCGCCTTCCTCTCCTCCAGAGCTTCAGAGTAGTTGATCCAAGGGCCACCATAGTTGTTCCCTAGAAAGAGGTCCAGGTGTCTCTGAACCGACGATGGACGATATCTATACAAAGATAATTATTTTTATCGAAAAAGTCAATATATGATGAATAAAGAAATACACGATATATATGATGCTAAACTATCTAATTGACTTACTTTGTACCGTTGACCCAAATCTCTGTCCTCGTCTCCTTTGGAGGTACGCATGGAGGATCTAGCTGATGCTGGGACAACGTCGGCACGACCTCCTCCATATGCACATCTGTCTCTATGGTTCCGTCAGCAGGAGAAACGCTGAACGAGGGAGTACTATCAGGCCTGAAAATACACGTCCTAGGAGTGATGCCACGTAACATCGTCGCAGTCGGAGATGTGACTTATTGATATACTGGAATACTGGGCGACGAGGATCCGGAACCAACAGTAGGCAATACCGGAGGAGCACTCTGTCTACCTCGGGACCTGCCAAACCCTCTGCGTCGTCCTGTCATACCTGATAACAACATATGATAAATAAAGAAATACACAAATATATAGTATATTCTACAGTCAAAATGTTACGCATATCTCACAACATTCATAGAATTGTACAGTAAATAACTAGTGGTGTCACAATTCTAAATGGATAATACATTCTACAGTTAAAATATAATACATATATTCGTCAAAATAGTATATTCTATAGTAAAAATATAGTTACATTCTACAGGCAAAATATTTTATTTTCAATCATCTTCAAAAATTTATCTTGTTCGCCTTCCTCGTCCTTCTCTTCCTCTTCCTCCTCTTCGTCTTCACTTTCATCTACTTTATCTTCGTCTTCCTCTTCGGATAATTCTAAATCTTCTACATTATTACTCGTGTAATGAGTAACTTCCGTTGAGTCCACATCTATAATATTTGTTGCAAGAGGTAGCTCGTCCTACTAATATGCTATTTCGTTAATGTCAAATGTATTTATAGCTTTAGTCTTGCATACTGCCCACCAATCTGACCTCGCTGTCCCCCGTCTAGGATAAGTTATGAAGTACACGAGCTGAGCATGACTTGATAGGACAAATGGTTCGTAGCTTTGATATCTACGCTTGTAGTTTATATCCACAAGGCCATGCTTGTCAATTTTCTAACCTTGATCTTGAATCGGATCAAACCATTCACACTTGAATAGCACAATATTAGCAGGTTCTGTGCCATAATTATATGTCAACTCCACAATCTCTTATAAAATGCCAAAGAAATTATTGCCTGAATCAACGTCTTTGTAGTTCGAATATTTGATACACAAACAACTATTTTTCATGGAATCAAGATCCAGAAAGCTATCTCTGATAGGAGCATTTGTTGACTTGAACCTAAATCCATTCACACAAAAACTTGGACATATTTTAACGGCAGTAATTGGTCCCTTGGTTAGAGCTCTAATAAATTTAGTATCGGGTGTTATTACACGATCGACCTAAATACCAAAGTAGCGATAGTAAGTTATTTATTTTCCAAGTGCAGAAAGAAAAAGTAATTACCAAGCTCTTTACATATGCGCTCAACCAAGAAGAAAAATGGCATCTTATTTCTTGTTCTACTTCTTCGTCTGTTATATAGGGTCTAACCGACCTCAACTCATCATTATATGTACTGAAAAAAATGAAGCAACTGCTGATTAGTAGCATAATAGTAGCTTATACTATTACATTGAGATGATGTAAATGTGGACGTATTAATTACTTAACCCTCCAGCTTCTCCACTTCATCCTCGTTGCAATTGAGTAATATATACAACTAAGCAGCCCTTAGCTCGTCATTATTCAAATATCTCTTCTTCATTTTCTCCGAAGGTTTTTCGAACGCATTGAATACTTTGAGTATTGCATCATTAGATTCCTGATATCCGTCATTATTTCTAGGAGTTCTCGTTCTATTAGTAGCAACATGAGGTTTGAAATACGTCGAGCAAAAGTTTATAATCTCCTCGAGAACATAAGTTTCACAAATAGAGCCCTCAACCCGTGCCTTATTTTTACCTTTCTCTTTAGGTGATTTAGATGTCGTTCAAAGGGGTACATCCACCAATAACCGATAGGGCTACCAACACGTGCCTTATAGGAAAGATGAATTGTCAAATGCTCCATAGAGTCGAAGAATCCAGGAGGAAACACCTTCTCAAGCTTACATAGTGTTACCGTAATATCCTTCTCTTTCTTTTCTAGACGATCGACGAGCAACTTAGTAGAACAAAGATATCTGAAGAATATGCTGATCTCTATCAATGGATCCCAAACGACCTGTGGTAAGAATTCCCAAAATGCAATCGAAATTAACCTCTCCATGAATACGTGACAATCGTGGATCTTCATACCCGCCAGTTTGTTCTCCTTGAGGTTGACGCATCTTCTCAAGTTCGATACGTACCCGTCTGAAAACTTTAGACCCTGAATCCACCTACAAAGTCTTCCTTTATCCTCTTTCTCCAGTAAAAAAACTGACTTAGGTTGCTTTAACTTTCCATTCCCCTCCTTTGTCAAATGGAACGCAAGACGTCTACATATTTCTTCTAAGTCCAACCTGGCCTTCAGATTATCTTTCGTCTTCCCTTTACCTCAATTACAGTATTAATTATGTTATCAAATACATTCTTCTCGATATGCATGACATCAAGGTTATGTTTGATCAGATTGGTGCTCCAATATGGCAGATCCCAGAATATACTCCTCTTCGTCCAGTTACGGGTGTGACCAAATCCGTCACACTTGTACCCCTTAGCAGGCTCTTCGATAGAACTTGGTATATCTTTTACCTCTTTTCATATCGTGTATCCGGGCCACCTTGGCGGTGGATTGGCTTTCTCCATAACGCCCGCACGAAAAGTATTCCTGTTCCTCCGGTACGAATGATCCTTCGACAGAAATTGTCGATGACAATCGAAGAAGCACGGTTTGCCTCCGTGTTTCAAATGAAAAGTCTTAGTATGGTCCATGCAATACGGACATGAGAGACGACCATGAGTGCTCCATCCCGATAATATTTTATAGACCGAAAAGTCATTGATAGTCCACATAAGTGCTGTCCTCATCTGAAAATTCTGCTTTCTAGAAACATCGTACGTGTTGGCACCTACTTCCCACAGCTGATTCAACTCATCTATCAAAGGTTATAAATACACATCGATGTTCCTCTTCGGATTGTTTGGACCCGGGATAATAACGGTTAGGAACATATACGGAGTCTTCATGCATATCCAAGACGGTAGATTGTACAGAGTGGCGATCATAGGACAACATGAATATTGGGAGCCCGAAAGTCCGAATGGGGTAAAACCGTCAGAGGAGAGCCCCAATCTGATATTACGCGGATCCGAAGCAAAATATGGATACTCTCGATCAAAGTGCTTCCATGCTTCTCCATCGGATGGATGATCCAATACTCCTTCGATCTGTTTTCGCCTGTGCCAAATCATATTTTCTGCAGTCTCCTTAACTATAAACAACCTCTGCAACTGCGGCGTCAAAGGCAAGTAGTGCATCGAATCAGTAGACTTTCTTGCACCGACAGACTTTTTTTTACCAGTGGCCTTGTAGCGATCCACACCACAGAATCTGTACGCATCTTCATCCTTGTCGTCTTTGTAGTACAACATGCACCCGTTGCGACATGATCTATTTTTTCGTATCCCCATCCAGAGCGATCTCACCATCCTCTTAGATCGATAGAAGTCTTTAGGCAACTTTGCACCCTCAGGTAATATCTATATAATCAAATCGATCAGTCGATTATAGCATTCTTGCGACATGTTAAAATTGGACTTGATGCTCAACAATCTTGTAACCACCTCCAACGATGAGTGATCCTCACAACCAGGATATAATGGAGTCCTTGTATTCTCCAGCAACTCCATAAACTTTGCAACATCGGCATTCGGTGCCTCCTCAGCTGCATCATAATTGTCCGGATTGAAACTAGGCCCCGCCATATCAAAAACCATGTTCACCCACCCATCGTCGTAAGCAGCACGGTCGGGACATCCACATAAGGCTCCGACTCCGATGCTAGAGACACAAGTTCTCCATGCACGGTCCACTGATAGTAATTCGGTGTGAAGCCCTTTGAGTACAAATGATATGTGACTTCCACTTCTAGATGATATTTCAAGTTACGATATCTCACACATGGATACTTAATTTTGGTACCATCCATGTACTAAGAGAACGCCTTGGCAAACTGCAGGAACTGCTGTACACCCTTAATGAATTCATCCCACACACCACATATGTTATCAGGATGATGGTTGTACATCCACGAACGATGAAGCAGATAGTAATTCATATCCATTTTTAGATACTTATGCAAAAATAACAGTATGTGTCCTATAAATCATTAAATACAGCATGATTCTCTGAAGAAAGGTAAGAACTGCTCTAACTTGATACACAATGCCTTATGTATGTCTGTGTGTCTGTATATGGTTATTTGAGTGATTAAGTGAGCTCGGGTCACTAGGGAGAGCAGTTCACAGTTTTTAGTGTGTATCATTTGGCAGTGATGGAAGAGCAGTGTGCCAGCTTTGTGCTAGCAGCTAGCTGTACTGCACAGTACAGCAGTGAGGAATTAGTATGCAGTAATACTGTGCAGTGTACAACAGGAAAGATGCACAAGTTGGATACGAGTTCTATAAGAAGCCAATACCGTATCGTGTCTCGACTTTGAAGAGTCATTACCGTGTCCGTGTATATGACTCTTCTTGAGTCAAGATCTTCTAAACTCAAACAACTAACTAGAAGAGAGATAGGATTAGGGTCTATGTCATATTTCATGTCATGTAAGTGTATGATACGGTCCTCTTTGTAAGAGTCCAGGTGAGGAAGGAGAAATATATGAATTAGACATAGAAATGAATAAATTCAATAATAGAAGAAGAAAGAGTTGGGAATTTGGAAATTCTTGGGTTTTTATTAGAGTTGTAAGAAAGAAGAAGAAGAAGTTACATATCTAAAGTAATTTGAAGAAGTTACAAAAAGAATAAGGGTATTCTTCTAAAACTCGACAGTTTCAGCAATCTCTTTTGCCGTAAAGGAGACACGCTGCTTATCCCCTAATTGCTTTGGTTCCATAAAGTATATATCTTCATTGCTATGATCGGACCCTGCACGACAGGTCTCCACATAGGATTTGCTAGGTCCTTGGGCACCTAATAGTGGAGCCCTAGTCGACACGCCTTGGATTGCAGCATGGGTTACCCCACATCCGCCAACTCCTTACTGAGAGGAGGAGAGCACGAGATCTCCTTGCTGGGGGGGGGGGGAGGGCACAAGAGCACCTCGTAGATGCCTGTAGGTGCCTCCTTCCACCGAACCTCCCGACTACCCAACCCCCAAGTTTCCTTGACCACCCCGAATCTTCTTGTCGCCTCGCTTGACGAGATCAGTCCCCTTCAGCCCGAAGTGTCGCATCTCCACCTTATGGATCGGCCGCTTCCTATGCACGACCATAGTCTAGCCACCTCCCTTTGCTCTCTGTGTGCCACCCACTCCAACTTTTGTAGCACTGGAAGAACCAAGATCCCAGGTCAAAAACCCAAACCCTAGGTCCTGATCGCCTCCTACTGCAAAACTCACCATATATATATATATATATATATATATATATCATAGATTTAATTGTTAAGGTTTGGGGCGGGGGCGAGCGTTCCAGCGACATATGGCTTGCTAGCGCAGTAGGGACATGGGGATGATAACGATGAAGGCATAACTGAAGGGAACATGGATCAGGCTATCCGAAACATCAAAGGAGGGTGAACGACGGTGGAACGGAGTGTGAGTGTGTCATGTCTGTTTTGGGTTAGGGTTAGTGTCACGTGTGTGTATGTCGTGTCTGTGTCAGTGTTATACCGTGTCCTGTGAGAGAGAGAGAGAGAGAGAGAGAGAGAGAGAGAGAGAGAGAGAGTTTACCTAGAGGAGGAGGAGGGGGATGCCGGAGTAGGCCGCTGTGGAGGATGCGGTCGCCGGAGAGCAGGGTGGGGAAAGCCGCGGGTTTTAAAATTTTGGAAATTTTTTACAAAAGGGGGAAATCAGAATCGATCCCTAATTATTGAAATTTTAGCGACGTTTAGCGACGTCAAATAAAAATGTCGCTAATAGAAATGTTTTACGACGTTGCAGACGTCGCTAAACACGTCGCTAAATATTTAAAATATAAATGTCACTAAATACGTCGCTAAACGTCGCTAAATTATAAAATTTAGCAATATTTAGTGACCTTAGATAACTTATAACGACTATTCTTTTAAAAAACTGAATTATAGTCGCCAAACGTCACTATATGTCGCCAAACAGTGACTTATAGCGACATTAATATTTGGAGTCGCTGATATCTTTAATATTAGCGACGTTTTACCTTGACGTCGCTAAAAATGTCGCTAATCCCACAATTTTTAGTAGTGACCTGATACCGGCAAAATGCCACTTCATCAGTACAACTCTCAAGCCATGCACCACATCCAGAAGATGGGGCAAGATCTGAAAGACGCTAGGGGCTTGAATTACGACAAAGGCCGATGGCTGCATCTGCATCTGTAAGCTCCTGTAGGCAAGCCTGAGGATTACTATTATAAGACCAAGCATGGCTTAGGGTACATCACTCCTCCCACAACCCCCGAAAGCTTGAATGAAGAAGATGAGTTACACCCTCACTCTTCAGAATCTTCCACTTGGGACTCCGATATCAGTCTCGGGGAGATGCTCAAACAAACATTATCTACCAACATGGTGTCAGCTGACCCTGAGGAAGACGACGAGGATCCACCTAGACTTTTTGAAGTAGAACCGTGGGCCCAATGCCTAGACGCACAATGGGAGATACGGTTCGAACAACGAGAACCTCCTACTGAGGACGAAGTCATAAAAATCGATATAGGCGACGAATCCTCCTCTAAACCTATTTTTATCAGCAAGAGTCTATCCAATGAGGATCGGAAATCCCTGCTACAGCTCGTCAGGGAATAGATCGATATCTTTGCCTGGAGTTACGAAGATATGTCGGGACTAGATCCCCAAATTATGGTCCACAAACTCAACATCTTGCCGAAGGCTAAGCTAGTCAAGCAACAATAATGACGGTTCCGTCGGACATCATGAATGCCATCTAAGATGAAGTCAACAAACTAATAACTAGTGGCTTCGTACGAGAAGAACAACATCCGGATTGGTTAGCCAATATCGTGCCAGTCGTAAAAAAAAAAGGGGTAATCCGGATGTGCATTGACTTCCGTGAACTAAACGTGACATGCCTTAAGGACGAGTTCCCTTTTTTGATCATAGACATAATGATCGACAATACTTGTGTCTTCGAGCGCATGTCCTTCATTGACGAATTCTCAGGCTATAATCAAATCAAGATATTTCCTGACGACGAGAAGCATACGTCATTATGAACACTGATAGGAGTGTACTGCTACATAGTCACGCCCTTCGGTCTAAAGAACGTAGGTGCCACATACGAGCGAGCTATGAGCACCATCTTTTATGAATATCTACACAAGACAGTAGAGTATTACGTTAATGACATTGCTGGACTACGACAAGACTAAAGCCATTCTTGAAATGCACCCACCAAAGAACCTCAGAGAATTTCATGGCCTTCAAGGAAGACTGGCATACATCATAAGGTTTATATCAAACCTATCTAGATGTTAACATCCCTTCACTCATCTCATGAAGAGGGAAGTCTCCTTTCTGGAACGTAGAATGCCAGCACGCCTTCGACGACATCATGGAGTATCTCACGAACTCCCCAGTGTTTGTGGCCCCTGTTGTGGGAAGACCCTTCTTGATATATGTGCGGAAAATAGATCACTCCCTCAGGGCTCTGCTATCCCAGACAAGCAATCTACTATCTCAATAGAATGATGGCCGACGCAGTGCACATATACAACCCCATCGAGAAAGAGTGCCTCCCTTTAGTCTTTGCCATTCAGAAGACCCGGCATTATGTGGTAGGATAAACCATCTATGTGATCTCATGAGTTAATCCTCTCAGTGGCCTTATGACTAAACCCAGAGTGATCAACTCTCACCTAGCCACATATGAAATACTGTTGTCACCACATGACGTGGTATTTATCCCAAAAAAGGCAGTCAAAGGCCAAGCTTTGGCAGATTTACTAGAAGCCCAGCCTGTACCAAAAATCTTGAAGCTCTAAAAGTACATCCCAGATGAATTAGCAGACTCAAATATGACCATAAGCGCAGAAGATATTTGGCAAATGTTCTTCGAAGGTGCCTCAAGAACAGGGCACAAAGGTGATATTATCCCTGGCGTCGGGATAGTACTGATTTTCCCACATGATCTGGTCATCAATCGTGCTTAATCCCTCACAGAGCCATGCTCCAATAATGTGGGTACAACGCTCTCATCATTGGGCTCCAACTCACTAAACAAGTGAGAGTTGACTACTTAGAGGCCTACAGTGACTCTAAATTGATAGTCAATTAAGTCCGGGGCGAGTACGAAGTCCGAAATAAAGAATTAATTTCTTACCACTAAGCCGTGCTCGGCATTATCTCCACCTTTGAGGGGTTCTTCATAAAGAACGTCCTTTGACTGCAGAATATCGAGGTTGACACCCTGGCTGGCCTCGCAGCCTCTTTAGCTATTCTAGTTAATACTCATGAACTGATCATCGTGATCGGTCAAGAGATGGTTTGTCCGAAGAACAACATATATTTGTGCCTAAGCTACTTAGTAGAGATAAGCACCGACTCCCAAGAATTAAGACTCTTATTCATCGACTACACAGTCTATGGAATTATTTTCGAGAACCCAAAGGAAGCCACTTCCATCAGAAGATGTTCCTACTGGTTCTATTACGATATGGCTACCACAATGTTGTATCGTCGTTCCTACGACAGTCTTCTACTACGATGCCTATCAAATACAGAAGTGAAGTAGGATCTCCATAAGGTTCATGATGGGGTATGCGGTGTCCATTAGCCGGACCCAAGCTACACGACCAAAAGTTTGTGTCATCCAATAAACGGGACTGGACTGAGAAGATGGGTGAATATCTCTGGGCTTATCGGAAAATAATCCGGACGCAGACTGGTAGCACGCCATTCTTCTTGGTCTATAAGAGAGAAGCGATCCTCCCCCTCGAGGTTCAAATTCTATCGCTCTGAGTGGCTCTCTCAAATTGCCTAATCGTCGACGACAATCACCGTCGACGAATACAAGAGTTAGAAGCACTCAATAAGAAATGCCTCTTAGCTCAACAATGCATTGAGTTGTACCAAGCATGCCTCTCTGGAGCCTTCAACAAACGGGTCAAGAAGAGGGCCTACCAAGTGGGTGAACTCATCTTGACAGTAAAAAGGCCGATGGTTATGACCCACAAGACGGTCGACAAATTCCAACCCAAATTGGAAGGCCCGTTTATCGTAGAATCTGTATTCTCCAACGGCATCTACCAAATGGAAAAACCTTATAGTGACTTGCTCATGATGTCCATTAACGGCAAGTTTCTAAAAAGTACTATGTCTAATGCTAGGCTTATACTTCTCTCTATCCCTATCAGGATAACAAAGATGTACATGGTTACCACTTTTTGTTGTTCATCTCCACCGAGTGCTCTTGCACTACATTACCCTTCCTCAATAAGCCATTATAGGTATTTAAGAGTCCTGGATAAACAACAGATAATGTATCCTGAAAATCTCCCCAGTGGAGCAGTCCCCAGGTCCATTTGTATACTCCTGTTGGGACCACCAAAAAAAAACCCATGTCTCGTTAGACGCTAGCCATGTCCATATTATCTCTGAGCTATCCTCCTAATGATCTCTCTAACGGAGTAACCCTCAGGTCTATCTAAATTTTTGGATAGGCCACATTCAGCAAACTATTACTCAGTGAATTTCTCGGACATTGGTTTATGTCCATAATATACCTCTGAACTACTGTCCTAACATTTCTCCCCGGCCGAGTTTGCCATATCTATATTACCTCTGAGAAAACCTTCTGGGTTTGGCTATCGATTATTAGGTCCATATTACCTCTGATATCGGTTATCATCTTAACTTATCACCCGTACTTAACTCTAAGTACACCATAGGTGTTTGTTTGCGAAGAATAGTTTATAACGAACTTTTGTGTTACAAATTATTGAAAAAAAAGAAAAGTACAAAAATATCCTAAATAGAAATCTAAGTACAGTTGATTCTGGGAAAGTATAGCTGTGGAGATCTGATCTGCAGATGATCACTTTACTCCTTGGAACACACGAAGACGAAAAAATATAAGGAATGTTGTGAACAACTTGAAGAGTTGAACAATAAGAAAGCTTTGGCAACAACGACACAAGAAGCTTCTATTTCTCTCTTTCTGTTCTTGTATCCCTCTCTGTATATGTCTCCTGTCCTCTCTTATCTTCCTCCTTTAGATGTACTGATCCAGTATTTATAGAGTTTAGGAACGGTTATGAGAGTGTGCGTGCACTTTAGACATTTTGTACTATTTTAACATTATGTGCGCACTTTTGGTGGACTAACACCCCACGTTCTGAATGAGTGGGTGCATAACTCGCTGCCTGCTTAGCATGTAGCTTCCTATACGAGGAAAGCATAGGTCATAGAGGATAGTTATTTGTATAATTTTTATAAGAAACATGGCATGTAAGACACACACTCATAAATGCTCAACGTCAGTTAGGATAGTATATGCACTTTAGAAGTGGTCTGGTGACTGGCGCACTTTTGAAAAGATTGTCTATAAAAGCGCTCTTATGAAGAAGTTGTCGTGATGGCGAACTTTTGATAAAATTGGCACAATGGTGCAGTTTTGATAAAGTTGGCACAGGGCGCACATTTGATGAAGTTGGCACGACGACGCACTATTGATGAAGTTAGCACATCGGCGCACTTTTGATGAAGTTGGCATAACGATGCACTTTGATGAAGTTGGAAAAAGGTGCACTTTTGATGAAGTTGGCACAGCGACGCACTTTTAATGAAGTTGGCACAACAGCACACCTTTGATGAGATTGGCACAGCAGCAAACTTTTGAAGAAATTGGCACAACTGCTGGTCACTAAACGATAACCTGAGTCTGTGTACCGCAGCCCAGCTGTAATGATAACTTCTGACTCTTTGATTTCAGTTCCAGTCTCTTAGATTCGTCCTATTTAATGCTTGTGGTAAAAAAATAGACATATAAATTGTACGCCTGTCGGCATTAATAAAATCAACTTGAAAGTGCGCCTTTTTTCTATTCTCTAAATAGTGTGCCACCCTTTCAAAAGAAAAAGAGTGTGCCATCCTATAAATAGAGAGAAAGTGCGCCAACCTCTAAATAGAGAGAAAGTGCATTATTCTTCCTCTATTAAGTTTATTTGTAGAAAATTGTGTTATCTTCATAAGGCGCACTTTTTATGCTTCTACAGTGTTAAGTCCACAAAACCTGTCACGTCCATATTATCTCTGGCAGGGTTGTCTCGAACCCATTACTTGCACCCAAGTGCATAAGAAGTAATAGGTCCACAAAAAATATCACATCCATATTACCTCTGATAGATTTTTGTTTTGAACTTTTTACTTGCAATCCAGTGAGCAAGAAGTAATAGGTCCACCAAAGATCCCCAGTGAGATGTCCTCAATGAAAGCAAACTGTTCACATCCATATTACCTCTGAACTATGAGCTTCCTGTTAATGATCCAAAGAAAACAACCACGTCCATATTACCTCTAGCTCTTTTCTTTTACTTCTACAAAAATACCGGGATCGTACCTAACCTCTCGGTATAACTATCGATTAGCTCACGTCCACGTTACCTTTGAGCTATCGCTCTCATATCCTCCCCAGTAGAGTTTTCCATGTCCTTCTTACCTATAAGAAAACCTATCTACTTGAATATTGATTATCATGTCCATATATCTCTGATATTGATGGTCACCTCAACTTATCACCAGTACATAACTCTAAGTACACTAGTGGTAGTAAGTCCACAAAATCTATCACGTTCATATATATCACCTCTGATAGGGTTTTTTGCTCAAATATGTTACTCGTACTCCAAGTGCGCAAAACATAATAGGTCCACCAAAATTCCCTAGTAGGACATTCTTAAACAGACTGCAAAATTATACTACATCCATATTACCTCTAGTACGATACCCAAAAGTTCACATCATATAATGTGACAAAACAAGTACAAAGAGAAGTTCTGGAAAAAGATATACGCTTCATTAATATTCAAGATCATCAGTAAATACGATGGAAATACATTTATATTCAAGGGTTTTCATTAATATTCAAGATCATGAGTACATGTGATAAAAAATTCTACAATCAGAACTTTCTCCATCTAGGCACAACCCCAGACAAGCGCTAAAGGTTTAATCTAGTAGCGTAATCTCGATAAGATCGATGAAGCAAAATAACACAAGCACAAGTGGTTGCATTTAATTTTATCAAAAGGTTTTCTCCTAAAATCTAATAAAATAAAGAAGTTCATTAAATCTTGGTTTTTTCACAAATTAGAGGGATCGAACAATTACGAATTTGATATCAAATTTAGCATTAGATTGGCAGGAATAATAAACTAGTATGCTTCCTAGATATTAAATAAGATAATCATGGAAATATGCATAGGAAAATATTCGATACTCAAAGCACAAATCAAACATATAAATACAAAGTAGATCTCACAAGTTTTTATTCAATCCGAGGCTTCTGTTTTCTTCGACCAACAAGAATTTAGCCGCACATGTTCATGAAAACTTCAAAAGAAAGGTTGGAGAAGGAGAATTAGAGTTGTGTATTGTCTTCTTTTTCTCCTGATTTTAACCCCTTTTATACACTCTAAATTAGTTATTTAAAGCCCACAATATCTTTCCACAAATCCTCTAAGAGTTACAATACCCCAAATAATAAAATAAAATTATTGAACAAGTAGGGAAATGGTTAATTCAGCTCTAATTTTCGTGTATAATATAGTTGACTCAACTTCAAGCATGATTTGGTCCATGATGCATCCAGAATCTCTGAAAACTCAAAACAGTAAAATTGTACCTATGTCTCTTACCTTTCCGAATCAATTTGGATCAACTCAATTGGATTTCATATGAGCAAGTTATGACCATTATCTACAAGGTATTAAAACTATCCAGAATTGATAATTAGCTCTATTTTGCATTTAGTGACTCCATTTGCATCCTAAATCAAAATATAAAAATAATGAGTATCTTTAGACATCAAATGAGCATAAAGGAGTATACATTAAGTAATAAAAAATATAATATTTTATGTTCTCATCACTGATTATCAAATGTCATCTTGTGTGAAAGTGATTATAGGAATTTTCTCGATCACGCTCTGGCATTGAGGACACGCTAACGGCTCTTCATCAGGAGCCTTGAGTTGAGCTCAACATGAGTCTGCGTGTATTAGAGCTTCGCTCAAAGATTCATGAGTCTCCTTCGATAAACAAAGTAACTCGAATATGGAAAGTTGGGCTTGGGTATTGGCCAGTTGTGTATATATGTCAAAATTTTAGGGCTTTTCATGTCCTTGGGGTACATTCTTCTTCAAGAAATTGTTAAAGCGTATTTTCTTTTTCTTCCATTTCTCTACCGTAGTAGGCTTCGAAGGACGAGGTTCGTTTGTGACCGGAGCAACAGGAGTTGGTGAAGTAGGAAGAGTGTCAGGTACATCTTCCGGGACAGATTCGTAAGTTTTATGATAATCTTTGCCAGACATGGTACCAGTCATGCCTTCTCCTTCGGACATCGGAGAAAGAAGCACCATATTACAAGACTTGAGTTTCTTTTTATCATGTCTCTTCTTGGAGCGAGTCTGTGGGCTAGTCTTATCATAACTCAATCCACTATGGGATTTGCTGGACGGTCCTTGGAGTTGTAGAGGAATACGTTGTCCCTTGTCAAAGTTCAAACCTTCGACTTTCTGGAAGTCATATCCCATGTTTTACATCAAGCGTACAAATTGTTGGCTGTATTGATAAAATTGGGGACGATCCTCCTCAAGCACCTGAGTTAAGGTCGATGTTCTAATTGTTGTAGCAGGAAGAGGAGGAATTTGTGTCAAAATACCTTCATAAGAACAGAAGATTTGTTGAGCCTTATACAGCGGAACACTGTCAATCATGGACCATTGTCGGTATGTCAAGCGAATCTTACGAGTAGAGCTTGGTGGGGTAATATTTAGATTTTAAAATCTGATCTCGAAATATATGTCTTCTTGATGTTGATCTTTATCTCTATCCGAGTGATAATCTGAAGAAATATTGAGTTGGACCCATCCAGAGCCCTACTATATGCAGTAGGTTCCTTTTACAAGTATCAATGAATACGGAGTCCAGAATATCGGAGGATAACTTCAGAGTTGCTTCCTTGTAATGCTCTATGAATTCACGAGCAGATTCCTTCTCCTTTTATTTGATATCGATGAGTGAAGACATTATCATATTTATGCCTCCCTCATAGATATATGAGAGAAAAAGATACTTCATGTCATCAAACGAGGATATACAGTTATCATGTAAACTGCGATATCAATCGTAGGCTATGTCGGACAAGCATCCCATGAATAATCTGGTAAGGAGAGCATCTTCTTTCTACAAATGAGCCATTATCATATTAAAATAATTAATATATTAGTTCGGTGATGTCCTGCCTTCAAATAAGACTATCGATTGAGGCTTGTATTTTGGAGGGAATAAAATATTATCCCAATGAGGAGGATAAGGATGTTTTATCCCCAACTTGCGGAGTTGGTCATTGTTCTTTAAAATATCGACCTGTGCATGCAACTCTCGGATAGCTTCGAGAGGATCTTCTGGTTAGAGTGGTAAAATTGACTGATAAGATCCTGGTTGAACATGTATTATCACCGACGAAGGTCCACTCCCAATATTGAGAGGATTAAGAGTTGGCGCTGCTAAATCTTGATTTATAGCTGCTTCTGGATTTTTGTTATCCTGTAGAGGTATTGTTCTAGGAGTAGCATACACAAGTATGAATGATGCCACTTGGACAGGTACTGGTGTAGCTGAATTTTGGGCTGTCATCGTTTGATGCATATTTTATACCATAATGTACATGTCCCTGAGAGCTGTCTCTAATGAGTTGAGGCATTGTTCGATGGCTTCTAGTGGAGAAGCATCTTGTTCAACACCGACTGCGTAAACGCTAATATCCCTGTGTACAATAGAGCGATTAGTAAAAAGATCCATGTAGTTGGAGTCTACCCTATCAATTTCAGAATCAGTGGGATTACTACCTCCAGCCTCAAATTCTGAGGAATGGGGATTCCCATAAAGAACGAGTTCCCAGCTTCGAGAAAGAGTATTTTGGTATACTCCTTCAAAAGAGTCGACGAGTTGGTCAAATCTTCTCTGGCTGGGTGTTCTTAAAGGACTTTGTCTTAATTATCTCCTACCATGGGGAAGACGTGAAGCCATGTATGCTGAAGCAAAGTGCGGTTCATTATCATACTCCTGGTTGTCAACTTGTTTTGTATGTTAAGGTTTAGGAGACATAGTATAGGTCAATCGGTCAAACATAGACTGTTTTGCTGATGCACAAAAACATTCAATTACAACTTTGTGATAATTACAATGATGTTCAATAGAAAACACTATCGAGTTAGAGGAATCTCTCTCCTTATGCTTTTGTACAATAAGTTCGCGTAAGTCATAAGGGGAAGAGAAACGGAGGAGGAGGCAGACTATGCCTCTTTATATGAGATACATTAAACCACCAATGCACCTTTTTAGTTCCTTGCGTGTAAAGTGAGGTGCTGACTTGCTTGGCATACGATCCGTCATCTCTTGCACTATTGTCCTTCACAGAGGCGGGGAAATTGTTCTTAATATTCTTCACATATCACGCGCATAAACAGAGCATCGTGAGGACGTTGGTCTTGTTTGACGTACATTTTGTGGCACAGAAAGAGTTAGTACAGTTTGTCTATGTGCATTTAATTTTGTACATAGGTCTTGGCTTCGCACAACAATAGAAGGTTCATAACGAGTGGCGCATAACTTTCCTTCAATTAAGCGCGTTATCATGATGTTAGTGGAAAGATTTTCCTCGACTAAACTTTTATTAGTGCCTGTAGAGAGATTGGTTTGGACAGCGGTGTCCATAACTTGCTTGCCCTGCATATTATAACCAATATGTGTAGGCTCAGAAGCTTGGGGGTGGATCACCCTTTGCTTGATATTACGCTAGTTGCACGAATTATATCCCTTGTTTAATGCAAGAGAGTTGTCCAACAAATCATTGATCTGAACTTGGTTGACAGAATTGACTAGGGAATTCTCGTCAATCAGAATACTTTTTTCCTTCTGGGTAGAAACTTCGAGATATGCATGACGAGGCTTGGGCACCCACACTTTGAAATTTCTCCTCGACTTAATTTTGAATGAGGGGTTATCACTACCCCCAGAATGGAGTATTTTTGTATACTTGTTGGTAAACTTCCCGATCAAGGTCTTCTGCATCGAGCCAACCGACGCAGCGTCGAGTTAAGCTATCACCTTCTCGTTAGAGAAGAAATTCGTCCTCAGCAGAGACGCCATCTTATTTGCGAAAAAAAGTTTATACGAAATTTTTGTGTTACAAAATATTAAAAAGAAAAAAAAAGTACAAAATAATCCAAACAATAATGTAAGTACAGTTGATTCTGGGAAAGTATAACTTTAGAGATCTGATCTACGGATGATCACTTTACTTCTTGAACCACACGACGACGAACAAATACAGGGAATGCTGTAAAATTTTTGAAGAGTTGAACAATAAGAAAGCTTTGGCAACAACGTCACAAGAAGCATCTATTTCTCTCCTTCTGTCATTGTATCCCTCTCTGTATGTGTCTCTCGTCCTCTCTCTGCCTTTTTTGGATGTATCGATCATGTATTTATAGAGTTTAGGAGCGGTTATGAGAGTGTGCGCACAATTTGGACAGTCTGTACTGTTTTACCAATGTGCGCACACTTTTGGTGGATTAACACCCCACGTTCTGAATGAGTGGGTGCATAACTCGCTACCTGCTTGACACGTAGATCCTTATACGAGAAAAGCATAGGTCGCGGGGGACAGTTATTTTTATACTTTTTATGAGAAGCATGTCATGTAAGACACGCACTCATAACTGCTCACTGTCAGTTAGGATAGTATGTGTACTTTAGAAGTAGTCTGGAGACTAGCGCACTTTTGGAAGGATTGGCTATACTGTCACTCCCCGTTCCCGAAATACCTATTTTGGGATATATTTATTTCTTACTTGTATTTATTTCTGCTTAAATTATTTCTTGCTCATATGATCATTAGGTTGCATGTATGGAGACTAGACCCATTCTTTGGTTTAACATGAATCATGGTTTATTTGTGGGTTGATTTATTCATAAATTTGAACCTATGATCTAAACCTCAAACCCTAGCTATATAACCTAACTTGTTTCCCTCTCTTCTCTCATTCTTTATTTTTTTCTTTTTCTTTTATTTCTAGGCAATTATACCTTGCACTACATGGAGAAACCTTTTAATTTTAATTTTTTGTTCTTTTCTTCCATTTTTAGTCTTTTGTGCTTATGATGATTCTGACCACTTTTAATACTTGGAGTTCTCAGTTTTGATGGATAGATTTTCTTAGATCTACTTTTCTAACTTAGGGTTTCATGAGTTCATTGAGTTTTTGGTAGTTTTGATCTACTAAAATATAGTATTTTTGAAAAATAGTTTTTGGGAAGGATAGAGCACTTTATTTTGAACATTTTGGCTTTTGGTTCACTCAATTCCGAGTTAAAATATAGATTTTATTAAGAAAGTAATTTCAGATTTTGGAACTTTTCCGCCATGGCCGAACCTACTGTTGGAGAAGATGAAGTCTTCATACGGCCAGCGAGCTATGCGGCTGAGAGTGCTATGCGATCCGAGAGGGTTATGCGGCCAGCGCTCTTGCCGCATATTAACCATCATAAGTCCATCTTTTGGATGCATGACTACCATCACACAAGTTTCCTTGAACACTTGTGTTCACTCGCTGAACTAATAAGAATTTTGCTAAGTCCAAATACTCCATACGTCATTGAATTCTATGTGACACCGACACTTATGCAGCAAGCAAAGTATGCGGCCACCATCCTTGGATGCATGACTCTGAAATGGTGGCACATCTTTTTATGGTTTTATCTTTTCTTTTTGATACACTTTATGTCTCATCATTGACACTTTATTTATTTTTCGTTGTTTTATCACTTATCCCGAGGAGTAGACTTTAGTCCTGACTCCATATGACATGACTCTATACTGCATGACTCCATACGGCATGACCCCATGCAGCATGACTCCATGCGGCCAGGATTGTCATGCTGCCTGACTTCTCATGCGTCCTTGATCCTTCTGTGAGCATGCGGCCCCTTGCACACGTTTTATTGGACTAGTTTTTGTTGAATGTACCTTTGGACTTTATGAGTTGTAAGTGTGACTTTGATACCACAAAAGTATTAGACCCATCTATGCGTCATGACCCGACCACTTGTATCCTTACTGATACACTTACTACGTGCTAAGTGTTCCTATGCGATTATATTACATGTTTACACTGCAGTGCACCTATGCACTACGTGACATATGAAATGACTCAATCTCCAGTATGGACATAAGGGTTTGTCAATGACCAAGCGTCGCTAGGATCTGTTGATTGTTGCATCACGTTGGGGTGAATCCAAATTGAACTATCAAGTGACAAAGTGGATTCGTATCTAACATGGTCGTACTATGGTATGTCATTTAAGGAAAATACCATATGACCACGCGATGAGATTTCAGTTAACAATAGGGTTAACTAGGAAACTAAACTTGTAGAGAATTGGAAGGAAATAGAATCTCGAGATCATGCCTAACTAGCCACCTCCAGTCATCTGAATTGGGTGTGCAGGCTAGTCCCCATAGATATTGTTTAAATCTTCATTAGTGGATGGCAATATCCGACTATTATATGATACTATATGATTTTAGTACAGTAGCCTTACGAGGGACTGGTACATACTACTATGTGCTACGCAATAATTTGTGGCCCGGTTAACCCTGCTAGTACCTGGTTTGATCTGAGGATTCCTATATGCATAATAGCTCTAGGATAACCCAGACTCTATCTAGTAAGCATACAAATGGTTGGCTGATTATGTAACTAAGCGTGTTTGTGTATTGTATTTGCTGTCAAATAGTCTAGGGACATGGACTATCATGGTGCGATAATTTAACCCTTGTTTGTTGTAGGGTTAGATTGTTGTGTCACGATAGGTTATGAATCGAATATATATATATATATATATATATATATATATATATATATATATATATATATATTTCATAACTTGGTTTTATTTTAGCATTCGTGCTTTTTTGTGGTACTTGCTATTTGGGGTCTCGCCCTACTAGTTTTGCATAGCCAGGTTTAGAGCCAGTACCTGAGGATCAAGCGTACTTGACCCTGAATAATGGTGCGCACCAGGTAGATGGCCACTGAGGGAAACGAGTGGGTCTTTTCTTTTTTGCTCGTTATTTTACATTTTACTCATTTTGGGCGTTTAACTACCGGCACTTGTTAGCCGTTAATCAGGATATTTAGTTCCCTATATGATTATAATTAATCAAACTGTAGCTGATCATGGTCATGTACTCTTGTTACTCTGCCAGCCTTCTTATTTTTGCACAGTTAGTTTCTTGAATGTTGTGGTAGGGCATTTGGGACGCCTTACTTCCTTGTCATATATGTTCTATATTTACTGTTCTTATTTGACTGATTGAGATAATAGATGTTCTATATAACCCTATGTGACTTTCTTGTAGGATGTAACCCCTTATCTAGTTACAGTCGTGACCGTCGTATGATGTTCTATACCTTGTACGGGGGAGCTGGCCATGTCCTTCTCCGTATTTCGGTACTGGGGCCTGACAAGGTTTTAGTGGTAGCCCATGCAGGTATGTCTTTTCAAACTTGTGGGGTGTTATGGTCATAGGAGTCTCAATTAAAATTTGTCGCCCTTAATATCTTGCTTTATCTTCCTTGATACCATCGCTTGAACTGTTAAACTACTTGCCTACTTGATCCTTCCCGTCCTGTTCTTGATGGATCTTGTCCTTTTCTTTAGGGCTTCTTCAGTTGCGGGAGCAGCAACCATGGCAGGAAAGGGTTCCCCTGGGCAACAACGGGAGGTGGCACCTGCTAAGAGTCAAATTTGAATAGAGCCAAAAATTGAACAAGCTGGCACATTAGAACCAAAAGTGGGACATATCGAGCAACTAGCCCCTAAAATACCTGTACCCCTAGCAGTACCAGCAGTACCAGTGGTACTTGATACCTCGGCATTGCTGAAGATCCTCCGAGGAATGATGGCTACGCAACAACATCAGATGGCGGTGAAACAACATCTACAATTTCAACAGTAAGAACAAAATATCTTGTTAAGTCAGGGTTTGCAGACGACCCTGGAAAGAGAAGAAAGGACTGATTCAGAGGCATCAGTTAGATTTTTCCAACTTAACCCAAGGTACTTCCATGGAACGAAGGATGCCATCACATCAGATGCCTGGTTACAGGATATTGAGGTTATTATGGAAGCAACAAGGATTTTGGCTGATGAACAAGTTAATCATGTTCGATTGCAGCTCCAAGACCCATTTCGTGACTGGTGGAAGTTAGTAGAAGTTGGCTTGAGGCATCCCATCTCTTGGGATAGTTTTAAGGCTCGATTCGGAGCTAAATATTTTGAAGTCGTAGCGCAGTATGAGCTCCAACAGAGATTTATTGGTCTCAAGTAGGCTGGTAGAACAGTTGATGGATATGCAGTCGAGTTTTGTAGGCTGAGTAGATTCTCTCCAACTATGGTGGATACGAAGTCGGATAGAGAAATGAGGTTCTAGTAAGGACTTCATTTGGAGATTTTACAACTGGTAGAGGGGCACGACTACTAGACTTATGAGGAGGTACTGATAGTAGCTCGGAGGTACGAGTTTACCATGCAAAGGCTATCAACAAGGACAAGAGGCCAGAAGAGGTCTCATACTCAGAATGAAGGAGGAGGTGGAGGAGTACCTTAGACTTTAGCACCATCACCTAGCGTTCGCATCCATGGTTCAGCGCCGAGGAGGGCGGCAGTTTCGACGGTGACCGTACCGGCTCGACAGACGCCGAGACAACAACAACAACAACAACAACGCCAGAGAGCACCGGTGGTTTGCACTTACTGTGGCAAGGGCGACTATACTAGAGATGTATGTAGGATAGTGAATAGTTTTTGTATGAGTTATGGTAGTCTAGATCACCAGATTGCCATTTGCTCGATGATGTAGAGGCCAGGAGGGCCAGTCCAACAGTTACCAATACTGCCAATACCAGGGGCAGTCCAACAGAGAGGACCAACAATAGCAGTAAGGCCATTAGCTCAGTGTCCATTACTAATGCAAGCAGAGATATGCAAGCAGCAAGAGAACCAACAACAGGGAAAGAAGAGGCCACAACAGCATCACCAAGGGAAACAGCAGCGAAGAGCACAACAGGGCTAAGGGCAAGCATTCACCTTGTCTTTGGATGAGACTTTAATATCGAATGACGTATTGAAAGGTAACATTTTTGTAGCATCCTTTCCTACTATAGCATTATTTGATTTAGGCACATCTCATTCATTTGTATTTGAACGATTTGCGACATGTATTGGATTAGAGCTCAAGGTATTCCCAGAAAGGTTGAATATACTCATTAGTAATGGGTTCGTAGGAGTTATTAGAATATGTATAGCGTGTGTTGTCATAGTGTGCGGGCATTCACTACCAGCACGGTTGATCGAGTTTCCTATGGATAACTTTGACATTATCTTAGGCATGGACTGGCTGAGAGATTGTCATGCTACGATAGATTGCCATAAGGGTAAGGCATTATTTATTATCCTGGGCAGGAGAGGTTTTACCTTCTACATATCTGTGGAAGACCAACATAAAGAGAGGATCGCAGTAACGGTGTTAGTAGAAGAATAACTCCCTGTGATAGTTAAGGAGTTCTTAGACATCTTCCCGGAAGAACCACCACTGTTACCCCCGGTAAGAGACGTTGAGTTTTGTATAGAATTGATCCCTAGGGTAGGGCCAATATCTTGTAAAGTTTATCAAATGGCATCATCAGAGCTAAACATACTGTACCAATATATAGATGAACTGAAGTAAAATAAGTTTATTTGAGGCAGTGGATCACCTTAGGGAGCGCCAGTGGTTCAAGTGAAGAAGAAGGATGGTTCATCATGGTTATGTATTGACTACAGATAGTTGAACGCTGTAACAGTGGAGAACAAGTATCCATTACCAAGGATCGATGATTTGTTTGATTAGCTAAGAAAAGCCAAGGTTTTCTTCAAGATCGATCTTCGATCAGGGTATCATCAAGTAAGAGTTTGGGAGCAAGGCATACCCAAGACAGCATTTAGGTCACGATATGGGCATTACGAATTCTTAGTTATGCCATTCGGACTGACTAATGCTTCAACGATATTTATGGATATGAAAACCGCATTTTTATGCCATACCTAGATCAGTTCGTAGTGGTTTTCATAGATGATATTCTTGTTTATTCCAGTAGTAAAGAGGAATATGAGGGGAATCTTCAGAAGGTCTTACAGATTTTAGGAGAATACCAGTTATCTGCAAAGCTCAGCAAGTATGAGTTTTGGTTGGATTACTTATCATTCTTAAGTCACATCATCTTTGGAGCATGAGTACAGTAGATCCGAAGAAGTTTGAGGCCGTAGAGAGTTAGCCAGTTCCTACGAGAGTAGCTGTACTGCTTAATTTCTTGGGATTTGCAGGATACTACAGAAGTTTCGTAGCAGACTTTACAAAATTTTTAGCACCGCTGACTTGATTAACACGCAGGAAAGCTAAGTTTGACTGGTCAGCAGAATGCTAGACATCATTTAAAGAATTAAAGAAGAGATTGATTTTTGCTTCGATTCTCATGTTCCAGTAGATTCTGGAGAGTTTACAGTATATTATGATGCGTTAGGCAAAGGACTTGGGTGTGTATTGATGCAACATAGAAGAGTTATAGCTTATGCATCACGGCAGCTACGAGATCACGAGAAAAATTATTCGACTCATGATTTAGAGTTGGCGGCGGTAGTATTTGCACGTAAGCTATGGAGGCATTACTTGTATGGCGATCAGATAGAAATATTTATAAATCACAATATCTTAAAATATGTATTCACCCAAAAGGACTTGAACATGAGGCAGAGGAGGTGGCTAAAATTGATAAAGGACTATGATGTAGAAATTCTGTACCATACAGGCAAGGCAAATATGGTAGAAGATGCTCTTAGAAGGAGAGGTAGTACATTTATGTTGACAGCACAACGACATATCTTAGAAGATCTTCGAGAATTAGGGATTGAGATAGTAATTCCATAAGACGTAGGAGTATTGGCTAGTTTACAGGTGTAATATACCATTATAGAGAGGATTAAAGCATCTCAGACAGAGGATATGAAAGTTCAGAAGCTTTGGACGGAATGTGAATATGGTCTCAGAAAAGAGTTTATTCATGAAGATGGAACTCTTAGGTTCATAAACCGTCATTGTGTACCAAGTAGAGATATTCGGCAAGAAGTAATAACCGAGGTACATAGTTTCCCGTATTCAATTCATCCAGGAGGTACCAAGATGTATCAAGACATTAAATAATATTTCTGGTGGAATGGGATAAAGAGGAAGATTGCACAATTCGTTTTTTGGTGTTTGGTATGTCAGCAAGTGAAGACCGACTAGCAAAGACCAGCAGGATTATTGCAGCAGCTTCCTATTTTGGAGTAGAAATGGAAACATATCACGGTAGACTTTTGACTGGTTTACTTAGATCTCCGACTGGTCATGATACAGTTTGTGTAATAGTAGATCGTCTCACAAAAGTAGCTCACTTTTTTTCCTTCCTAATGGGAAAATCCACAGAGCAGTTAGCAGAAATGTACATGCGACAGATAGTAAGACAGCACGACATCCCAGTGAGTATCATATCAGATCGATATACTCGGTTCACTTTAAATTTTTGGAAGAGTTTGCACCAAAGTTTTGGCATTAGCTTGAGATTTAGTACCACTTACCACCCTCAGATAGACAGGCAATCAGAGAGAAGCATCTAAACGTTGGAGGATATGTTACGAGCTGGTACTTTGGACTTTGGTGGGTCTTGGAAAGATCATCTATATCTCGTTGAGTTCTCATACAACAATAGTTATCAGGCAAGCATCTAGATGACACCCTTCGAAGCGTTGTATGGGAGAAAGTGTAGGTCACCATTGGCATGAGATGACATTGACGAGCGAAAGATGTTAGGCCCTGAAATGATCACGCGGACAGTAGAAGTTGTCAAGCAAATCAGATAGCGCCTTCGGATTGCGCAAGATAGGCATCGACATTGGACAGATCAGCATCGTAGACCATTAGAGTTTTGTGCCAGCGAACACGTATTCTTGCGGATTTCTCCAACCTGTGGAGTTATTAGATTCGAGTTTTACGGGAATCTTAGTCCATGATACGTCGGTCCGATTTGATATTCTTGAGCGGGTAGGCAATGTTGCTAATCGTCTTGCCCTTCCACCTTCGCTACGTGAGGTGCACGATATATTTCATGTATCTTATTTGCATAGGTATGTCCCAGATTTGAGTCATATCCTCGACCATTCCGAGCTAGTCGTTGGTACCGACTTGTCTTATGAGGAGCAACCCGTATCTATTTTGAACTGAATGGAGAAGGTGCTCAAGAATTTGATTATTCATCTTGTCTGAGTTGCTTGGGGTCATCACCCTTTGGGAGAGTCGACATGGGAGCACGAGGATGAAATCCAATCTCAGTATCCGCACCTATTTGACTCTGAAGGTATATTCATTCTTATGCCTTCGTATCTCGAATCTCGTGATTCATTTATCCATGCTATATGACACTGTTTCTTCATATGCTTGAATTTAATTGCATAATCTTTTAGTTAGCGTAGTGCTTGTTCTAATTTCTCTAGTTAGCCTTGGATTTGAATTCAGAGAACAAAGTTTTTTTTAGGTGGGTAGATATGTCACTCATCTTTCCCAAAATACATATTTTAGGATATATTTATTTCTTGCTTGTATTTATTCTTGCTTAGAGTATTTCTTGCTTACATGATCATTTGGTTGCATGCATGGAGACTAGACCCATTCTTTGGTTTAGCATGGTTCATGGTATATTTTTGGGTTGGTTTATTCATGAATTTAAACCCATGGTCTAAACCTCAAATCCTAGCTATATAAGCTAACTTGTTTCTCTCTCTTCCCTCATTCTTTATTTCTTCTCTTTTCTTCAGCTTTATTAGGTTGTATACATAGAGACTCGGTGAGGTAGGAAAATAGTCCATAAGCCAATCATCTGAAAAATATATCCAGTCAGGATTAGAGCGAAGTACATACCTCTGAATGCAGTTCCAAATACATAATCGAGCATATATAACAGTTAATAGAAAAGATACAGGATAACTAAGCATTAGAATATAATAAATTAGAGTGAATAGGTAATGTACTGGAATAAAGAAAAGGTAATAGAACAATTGTAATTTAAATAGAAAAGATAAAACTAACTAATGTGCCATAGAGTACAAGTTCATTATGTGATCGATTTGGGTTGAACACGAATACAATATGGTAACTCGATTACACGTGTGATATGTAATCGACATGTACACAAATATACTTGGTCTTGATCACATAGCCAACTCTTACTCCTCCATCCCCAACCAATACCAATGGATTCAATCATGACACGTTACGAACACGAATATTGGCACATTGAACACGAGCATTGTGTGAACACGAAGTACACTACAATTAATACCTGATATACACGATAAAATATATGTGAAGGAGTACCCGCTGAATATAGTAAGGGATAACATCTTCTGACAGGATCTATATAGTACTAATCAATGAAACCACTGTGTCAGAATCAAGTATACAGTTCTAGAACATGCGATATATACACTATCATAAATTAAAAGCTAACAGAGAGATGTACTCGCCTGTGGTCCTGTGAAAAAGAGGTAATTCGGTGCCCAAGCTGGTGCCACACAACCCTACATAGGAATATCATGTCAATTTGTTATAATGAATGAGAACGAGTTAAAGAATGCTCTAACATGATTTTGGTCGTTCCTAGGTCACACTAGTCAAACTAGACCAAACTAGGCAATACCTTGATTTTGGTTTCATACCTAGCTTCTAGGTTGATTCCAAACCCATACTAGTGATACTAAGAATACTAAGTCATAATTAGTAGGGATTAGCTAACTAGCTACTATTACTAAATAACTATATCTAACTTATACATATATAACTTAGCTAATATATCTTGGTCAACACCCTTAATCACTATCTATAATCCAAACCTTCATCACTACCCATACCCATGATACCTTGATTCCTAGACTCACACTAACATATCTAACCTTCTCAATATCATAGTCACTGAGCTCAAGCCTTAACTGGCACTATCATAATTCCTTATTGTGCCACTCCAAGTTGCAGTTGTTGCTACTACATCATCAGATTAGTGCACCTAATGCACTGATACTCACTTCTTCCTACCCATTATTCACTCCAACATGGCACCTCCCTTTACTCCATCATATCACCTATCCATCCAACATCCCCCCTTCATGTTGATACATTGCATCAGTCCCCAAGTCATTCCACTATTGTGCAATAAACTCCTTGCACCTCCTAATGGCTTGCAGATCTTTCTAATAGTTTGTACCCCATTCTAAAGCCTACAATTTTCTATGCCCGAGCAAATGCCTTCACTAAGTGCTACTACTCCTAATAATAGTACACAATAACATGTGTACTGCTGCTGCTCTTTGAAGCTAATACTCCAAGTGTAAACTGTCACTTATTATTGTACACCAAGGCTCACCATTCTCAAGTCTGACTGAAACATAAGTTCCCCCTTATGCAGCGCACGAAAGTGCACTACTCCCATGTTGCTGCTACTACTGTCTATATGTTGCTGATGCAACTCTTTGTTTACTGCTGCTCATAATCGAGCACCCCCCTTCAGATACTGCTACTGCTCAAGCCCGAGCTAATGTATCTAAAAAGCTAACTTAGGACTCCCTCTTCAGTCCTTAATTTAATTAATACTGAACCTACTGAACTCATACACCTGGGTATTAATCCCTCCCTCTCCATCTAACTTACTGCATTTCAGTCCCCTTCCGACACACTCCAGTGTCTGATACTCTAAGAATCAATCACTCAAACTCAGACCCATTTTTTTGCTGCATACTGCTATTGCTTAGTTTACCGAGCTCCAACAGGACCCCCCATCCATAGTAACTAAATGTTGCTGTTGCTGCTGCTGCTGCTGCTGCTTGTATAACCTGACATCTTCCACTATACATAGTCTCCTGTGTGTGCTACAAGCACACACACACACTACACAAAGATATATATATGCCAAAACCCACGATCCTCCACAGTAATCAATAATACACATTAATTACATATAATAATAAATTATGTAACTAGCTACAATAGGAATTGAAAGGGAATTGCACAAATCAACCAAAATAAGCCCCGTATCGTAAAGTATCACACCGTATCATGATACATCCTACTTGTATCTAATTATGGACACGTAGCTAGTTTCATAACCCCAATCTAAGTCTAATTAGATCTAATAGGTCTCATGACATACACTTGATGTGTCAATCTCGTAATTTTCCCAAAATGGACACAAATTACTATGTAAAAATTATAATACATAACCAAATAGCCTTGAACTTGTTCCTATATGTAGTCTATGCCATGGGATGATTTCTAGGGTCAAATGCATGATTAAGAAGCTAGAATGAAGAAAAAATTCTGGAATTATCAATTGGGAGATGGATTCCCAATGAAAATATAATTGGACATGTTTCGGACATGATCTCTTCACCAATGCTCCTCCTCATTGTGCTCCTTGCTTCTCCAAGCTCCAAAACTCTTTGAGAAATAAAAATGAGAGGGAATGGGAAGGAATTGAGAGGGAAATTGATGGAGGAAATATGGAAAATTAGGGATCTAAAATTTGGATAAAATAAAATACAAATGAGGAGAAGAGAGAGAATAAGAGGCTCTAATAGTGGTCGGCCCCTTCTCCCCTTCTCCAAGCAACTAGCAATAGTCTAACGCGCCCCAACTAGTGTCCTACAGGTTCTAATTAGGAAGGGGTAAATTAGTAAGGCTTCTAACTAATACAAATTAAGCGAATGCTTTCTAATTAATTAATGGGGGTGGGTCTAATGAGTTTGGATCCAAGCTAGGCTCACTAGTTGTCATGACAAGTGACTAGCCTCTACCAAAATAATTAATACAAGTCACATTAAATCTATAACTCACTAATAATTAAATATTAATACAATCATTAAATAATTTCTATAACACACAAATTAAATATTTATTCCTAAAAATTATTACCCATGCCAGAATACCAAACTACCCCAGTTAAAAAATTGAGGGTGACAATCCTACCCACCTTAGATAAATTTCGTTCTCGAAATTAAGGAAAAACTAACTACCAATAGCAATCAATACAAGCAAGAAAGAATTATACCTCATGGCTCAAACAGATAAAGATATCGCTCGTGTACTCGGTCTCTCGCTCCCAGGTACTCTCTCCTGGCGAGTGATGCCTCCACATGATGTGCACCGAAGGAATTGTCTAGTTTTGCAGCACGTTCTCCCTGTGATCCAGAATCTCTACGGACAGCTCTGGGTAGCTGAGAGTCAGACCGACCTCGATCTCCGAGTGATCTATTACATGGCTAGGATCTGCCATATACCGTCTCAGCTGTGACACGTGGAATACGTTGTGCACTCCCTCTAATGCAGGCAGCAAGTCTAGTATATAGGATACTGCACCGACCCTCTCAAGAACACCAAAGGTTCCAATGTACCGTGGACTAAGCTTTCCGCCTCCACCAAAGCAAATTGTGCCCCGTGTCGGAGAAATCCTCAAGAACACCAGATCTTCAAGCTTGCACGAAACACAGCCTTAGCACTCTAACTAAAACAAGCAATCCTAAGAAATACAAAAAAAAATCTATACCTCAAACTCCAATGACTCTATACAACATGACTCCATGCGGCATGACCCCTTGCGACATGACTCCATGCGGCCATGATTGTTATACGGCTTGACTTCTTATGTGGCCTTGATCCTTCTGTGTGCATGCGGCCCCTTGCACACATATTTTATTGGAGTAGTTTTGGTTTAATGTTCCTTTGGACTTTATGAGTTGTATGTGTGACTTTGATGACCACAAAATTATTAGACCCATCTATGCGTCATGACCCGACAACTTGTATCCGTGTTGATATACTTACTACGTGCTATGTGTTCCTATGTACTAAGTGTTCCTACGCGATTATATTATATATTTACACTACGGTGTACCTATGCGCTATGTGACATGTGATATGACTCAATCTTCAGCATGGACATAAAGGTTAGCCAATGACTAAGCGTGGCTAAGATATGTTAATTATTATATCATGCTGGGGTAAATTCAAATTGAACTATCAAGTGACAAAGTGGATTCGTATCTAGCATGGTCGTATTATGGTATATTATATAAGGGAAATACCATGTGACCACACAATGAGATTTCAGTTAACATTAGGGTTAACTAGGTAACTAAACTTGTAGAGCATTGGGAGAGAATAAAATCTCGAGATCATGTCTAACTAACCACCTCCAGTCATCTGAATTAGGGTGTGCAGGCTAGTCCTCATGGATATTATTTAAATCCTCATTAGTGGATGGCTATATCCGACTATTATATGATACTATGTGTTCTATGCGATCTTAGCATGATGGCCTTACGAGGGACCCGTACATACTACTATGTGCTATAAGGCAATTTATGGCTATGCTAACCCTGCTAGTACCTGGTTCAATCTGAGGATTCCTATATACATAATATCTCTGGGATAACCCAGACTCCATCTAGTAAGCCATACAAATGATTTGCTGATTATGTAACTAAGCATGTTTGTGTATTATATCTGCTGTAAAATAGTCTAGGGACATGGACTATCATGGTGCGATGGTTTAACCCTTGTCCTTGTTTGGTTGTAGGGTTAGATTATTGTGTCATGATAGTCTATGAACCAAAACTACGAGACAGAACTATATATATATATATATATATATATATATTGTAGAAGCATAAAAATACGTCGGGGAATTATACGCATTAAACCCCCAACATCCATGAAGCCCGCGTAAAACAGAGCTTCAGCGTTATGTGGCATAAAAATATGAATTCAGAGCTATACGCATAAAATGGAGCTTCAGCGCTGTGTGGCATAAAATATGGCTTCAGAACAGTCTGCGTAAAGCAGCACTAAAAGGCCGTTTTGGCATAAAAATGTTGCTAACCTCCCTCCGGCGTAAAATAGGTCTTCTTTTAATGCAGTGTGAAGTTGTACGAGGAACTCTTCGTATTCCTCGAAAGAACCTGTCAGATAAAATAGTGAACTTGACTCCTGACAAAGAGTACTGCACGACGATCGAGAGGACGGTTGTAATGATGATTCTGCACAGAGGCCCAGATTATCGTTTAGTGATATATCCTTGATGCAAGTCATTTTTACACATTAAAGGAATACGCTTCCTATTCTACATAGGCAGAGATGAGTTTTTACGCTCAAGATGAGACGAAATCAGACGCCACATCAAAAGCTGTCTCTTGTACAGAACTCGAGGCATATCTCTGCAGTTAATGTGCGAGATGGAGGCAGATCTCTTAATTTAATGCACGAGATTTTGTTCTATTTTTAGTGACCGGGAGAGCTAAAACTAGGGCTAATACGCTCACATCACCATCCTGGCAATTTACGCCAACCAGGCTATTTTCAACTATAGGAGTACGCCGTATGCTATCTCCTCGAAATACGCCAACTCAGGCTATATTTGCAAAGGTACGTGATAAGGCTATTTGGCCCAGAATACGCTCAAGACCTCAGTCGGGAAGGATAATTGGCTAGTTTTTTGCTGGTTATCTATTATTCATGCAGCATCGAGTTTTACGTAGAATTTGGCTTTTACGCCAACAAGACAGCAATTTGGCTTTTATGCCAACAAGACAGCTATTTGGCTTTTACGCCAACAAGACAGCAATTTAGCTTTTATGCCAACAAGATAGCTATTTGGCTTTTACGCCAACAAGACAGCTATTTGGCTTTTACGCCAACAAGACAGCTATTTGGCTTTTACGCCAACAAGATAGCTATTTGGCTTTAACGCCAACAAGACAGTTATTTAGCTTTTATACCAACCATCCTTACGCGAGGGATAGTTACCTACGTGGCTTGCATGCCGTGATCTTCGATGAGCAGTTATACGCGTTACCTCATAATGGAACAAGCGTCACACGCGGATTCAGGAGATCATTCAGACATGGGTAGCAGTTATTATAACCACCGCGTAAAGAGTGCCACTCTCTTCACAATTTGGCTTTTATGCCGACTGGGCAGTTACTGTAACTGATCTCTATAAATAGAGACCCCTAGTCACAGAGTAACGGGGGTTGAAAAAGAAAAAAAAGAAGAGCAGAGAGCACAGACAGAGAGTAGTGATTGACGACTTTGGCAACAAGAATCCAATCCCTCCTGCAATATTTGAAGCTTCTTCTTCTTCTTCTTCTTCTTCTTCTTCTTCTTCTACAACACTTCTTCATCATCGTGTGGTCCAAACGACAAAGTGATCGACCGCAGATCAGACTCCTATAGCAATTTTTCCCCAGAATCATTTTTATTGTACTTATCCTCATATAGGATTAATTGTACTCTTTTTTCTTGTTTGTAAACAAAAAAAGGGTTTTGTATAAACCTAGTTTCATTTCTTTCGTTTATCATCAAATACAAGATGGCGACTCTGTCGGGGTCTACTTTCTCATCTGATGAGAAAGCCATTACTCAATACGATGTTGTATCCGTCGGATCAACGAAGAAGACTTGGGTCATCCAATTCGACCAATATGCTTATGAAGACATGCTTCACGCATGGGGTAGCTCTCATTGCCTCTCTATCTAGGATAACAGGAAGCTGCGTAAAGTTTGGATGCCCCAGACATCCCTTACCCTTCCTGCAGGCTCTATCTCTCCGAACAACAAGGTCGTGACAACACAGCCTACACGCTTTGTACGTAAAACTATGTCTCCCGTCTGTGACATGGCAGATAAAACTTCTGGCAATGCCCCAGTGCCAATCCAGAAGTCTAGAACGTGCCCTGCGCGTAAAAATCCGTCTTTCGTCTGTGACGTGGCAGACAAAACTTCTGGTAATGCCCCAGTGCCAATCCAGAAGACTAGAACGCGCTCTGCGCATAAAACTTCGTCTCCCGTCTGTGACGTGGCAGACAAAATTTCTGACAAGGACTCAACGCCAATTCAAAAATTTTAAACGTGCCCTGCGCGTAAAAATACATCTCCCATCTATAAGGAGGCAGATGGACCCTTGGATCACATCAAGGAAAAACGAGTGGCGAATCTCCTGACCTCTAGGATTGTACGCCACCAAGAGAAGAAGTTGCCCACTCTTCAGATTACGCGTGACGCTGGAGGCCGTTTGAGGACTTCCACTGTTTTATGCGAACCGGTACAAAGATCTAAATTACGTCAGGATAAGTTTGTCCGCGTAAAGAAGACCCGCTTCACGGGAAAATATGCTCCTCCGACGGATGATGGATCGTATGCTACTCACATGGCTGAACTGCTATATTATTATGGCAGGAAGAGAGTTATGGTTCCCAATCTCCACGCCCCTACTGATGTAAAAAGGCAGAATAAGCCTTCTTTTTCTTCTATTAATCTCCCTAATTTGCGTGATTTTTTGATCCAGAAATGCAAAGACAAGGGTCAAAAACAAGATTTAGTGCCCCTAATTACCAAGCGTAGGAAGATCATGTGGAAAGTAGCATCGACATCTAATATCGTCAGGACATATGGGCCACATGAAGAATCTATCTTTATTGTTCCACCGACTCGCAGCGATCAGCTTCAAATAATCTTCAGTCGAATACGGAATAGACCGATTGTACAAGAAGAATCTCGCGTCTGATGTTGGGAAAATGCAAATCCACAGATATAGCCCACAGGCTTTAAAGATTATGCAAAACATGGGTTATGATTTGAAGTTAAAGCGAGGCCTCAATTATGGAAAAGGCAGACGAATACCGTTGCATGGTAATCTTTACTGTCAAGGAAATCATTTTGGGTTAGGGTTTAC
Source organism: Iris macrosiphon (assembly GCA_036927795.1). NCBI lineage: Eukaryota > Viridiplantae > Streptophyta > Magnoliopsida > Asparagales > Iridaceae > Iris > Iris macrosiphon. The sequence goes on from JAYESA010000004.1 coordinate 325,257,738, forward strand.
CATATCCCTTGCAAACTCTGAACCTTTAGAGTCTGATCCTGTAATACTAGAGGCAAGTTCTTCTAAATCAACTTTTGTGGACAAGGGCAAACAAAGAGAAGAAGAAGAACTAGACAACGACATGTCTGGGGTTAGTCTTCCTCGACAAAACATAGCGGCATCCAAAGCTGGGGGTAGAATTCCCTTTGAGTCTGAAGATGTTGTAACTATGACCATCTTTCCTGAAGACCGTATGACTCAAGTATCAAAAGCCCAAAAGCCAAAGGGGACTTTCTTCTTTAATGACGATGACATCATTGAAATCATCAATATATTGATGAAGGAAAACAAGCTTCGGCTACCCAACATCAGATATCCTGAAAGGACTGGCAAGATCGATGACCCAGAATATTATCTCTTTCATTGGTACATTGAGAAGCCTCTCCCTTGCCTGAGCGTGTTCAGCTTCCATTTCTCGAACCCTCGCTTTATTTCCCTCATATTCGGCCTGGTACTGAGTTAACTGAGGAATAATCTCCACCAATACTGCCTGCTCTTTCTCCATCTCTTGTTGTTGTTCCTGGATGAATTTGTTTAAAGTTTCTGTCCTCTGAGCAAGTTTAGCAGTTAGAGAATCATACTCAGCCTGAACCAAATCGTCGATGCTGCCTTGGGATAGTTGCAAATATTCATTAATGGGCTGTTCTAAACCATTAACTATTTGCTCTAGCGCATCAGCTCTTTCAGCGTCATTGAACTTTCTAATCGGCGCTATAGTAAGCTGGGAGGACGTCTTCAGAGCATCAAAGCCTAGGTTCTTCTCCAGCACCATGGATATTAGTTCTTTCAAAGTACGGTAGAATATGCTAGTGTATTGTTCAACTAGCATAGCAAAGATAGGATGTACGCTGGGAGTGGCTGCAATACCGGTAAATCTCCCTTCTGGAATGACTGCAGAGGATGTTGCCACAGTCGTTGCTTCAACGGATGGAGCGACAAAAGAAGGGACAACAGCAATGGTTGAAGTTGATGGCATACTCAACAGAGGAGGCACAGTCGAGATAATGGGCTCATCCTCCTCTGATTTTATTTGAACTGCTATTGGCGGGATGACACCCAAGAATGTTGTGGATGAAAGATCGGCAACTTTAAAGCATGCTTCTTCGACGTCGGGCACCGCCGTTTCATTAGCTAGATCCGCAACAAAGTCAGAATTTGTATCAACTCCACCCTCCCCAGAGATGTCTTCGCCTAAAAAGAAGACAAGAGAAAGTTAATATCAATTTGATGTTAATTTTCCTGATATAAGCGTAAAGACAACATTTACCCATGGCCGATGGTATGTATGTTGCGTATGCAGCCTGTATAGCTAAATTATTTCTTAATAATGCTAAATAAGCTATCATACTTGGAGAAGAGGGTGCACCAACTGATGTTTGAGGGTAGTCATCCCAGTCGTCACCCAGATCCACTCGAGGTTCATCGGGTAGAATCTCGCTGGAAATACTTACAGACGAAGGAGGGGTTATTCCCATTATTTGTCTGGATAAAGGTATATTGATTCTTGATATGCTCGGTCTCGAAGGCGATCCCGAAGCACTACCAGTAACGGTGGTAGCGGCAACAACCGCGAGCAAAGAATCTCCAGCACTGTCAGCCGGAACTGTGGAGGTTCCCTCTCTAAAAGGCGAATGACCTCTGATCAAAGAATCATCCCCAACAGGGAAAACAACAGGCTCACTCCTAGAGGCCCCCTTGGTGGAAGTCCTTTTAGGACCTCCGACAGTCTTCTTCTTCTTGCGGTGGAAAGGCTATTTCAGAGTGGAAGCCTTTCGTTTATTGGAGATTATGAGAGGCTCTGCTGGTGAAGCTATTATGTATCTCGGTATAATCAAAAAATAGTCGTCTGCACCGGTGGTTTTATCACCTTCATCCGAGGAAACAGACGGTATCTCCTCCCTTCCAATGGACTTATGGGAGGGCATCCTGAAACTTTCATACATATCAAAATCACGATGGAAGGTATTGATGGATGCATAAAACTGCGCGTACGAGTGAAGAATGCGCAACTCCGTGGAGAGAGAAGTCGTGGGCATAACAAAGATTGCACCAGTACAACCTACGATAAAATACCGCCATCCTCTGGCTCCATCAATAAGTCCACCTTTGCACTTGAACCTGGTGATAGGATTCCCCACGTGCAACTGGTAGTACCCAAATTGCCTGGCGAACCGGCTAGGCAGATAAGGCTCCAAGTAGCAGTGGTCCTCACTTCTGTACAGCAGGTAGGAAGGTCTAATATAGACCAACCAGTAAAAGGCTTCAGGAGAAAGAATAATCTTCCCATGGCCCACATCCTGAAGTTTAGTCCCCTGTTGATTGATATGTACGGGGGGGACGATACAGAAGAGCTTCCAACCATGGGCAAAATTTAATGCTCGCCGACAATCTATGACGCTAGTCACATTCCAAAGGGAATTCTTATAATTCAACAAGAATTTATTTCCCGAACCGCTGGCAGATCCGGGAGATATCACTATGGTATTGTAAAGGATTAACCATCCCATCAGATATAGGAATGGTAATTCCATTCTGGGATATCCTTCACGCTGTGTATCATCTGTAAGTAGCCCATCAGTAATGGCCCTCAGGCCAGCTTGTATTCTGTATACCATGGCAGGAAGCAGGCCCAATCTTGCTCAAAACACCAAACGCACTACGGGCCATATGGTGTTACGAGGAATGCGATCCGCAGACGCGATGCCGGGCACTACCCATCGGCGTAGCCAGATAGAGAGGAAGCCAGCCAGTTGAGCTTCCCTTGACAGAGGCTTGCGACAATGCCTCATATAACTGAAGGCTTTAGTGCCTGCAGGGTAACCTCCTATCTTCTCAGCGAGAACCCAATCTGAAAATCCTGCGTCTTCAATGAGATCATCGGGTAGTAGCACTAAGCATGCTCAGAAGGTTCAAAGGCTTATCTCTGCTATCTACAACCTTGTCCGGCTTAACATTTCTGGCCTGATGGAAGAAGAGGTAGGATACCCATTTGTTGGTATGGGCCAAATCAGAGGGCTCTTTGTAGAAGGTGGTGCAAGCAAGATAGTGACTCATCAGCTCCTGGTACACTGCCACTGCCCGGGAGTTTGTATCCCTCAGCTCCCTATTTGTGGGAACATATTCTTCATAAGGAGTCTCTCCCATTGGCAGCTATGAAATCTCTGCCATCTCATGAAGGGCTAAGCCCAACTCACCTAATGGAGTGGCGAAAGTCCCAGTAAGCGAGTTGTATCACTCCATCAAAAATAAGAACAAGTTGGGGTTGACAGGCAGCCCAACACTAGTGGCACTCATAGCCACAAACAAGCTAATACTCTCCAGCTCCATCTGGAAGTGCTTCAGGGCCCAGGCAGTTAAACTGGCCCATCGAAGATTCCCGGGGCTAAGCCATCCACTGGTGCGAGGGTTAAACTTAGGGTACACTCCTCTCTGCCCTATTAAGTCATTGCAGAAAGTCATTTTTTGAACCAGCTGGATCAGTAAAGTATCTTCACTCGGGATGCTGCCCGACAGTAATCCTCTGAAAGGCATAACAGGGCCTGAAGGACTACTCACAAAGGCTCCTCGTTTCAATCCTTTCTTGTATGAGATCTTCCCTGGCCGCCCATGAAGATCTGGAGTCAGAGTCCATACCATCTTCCTGGGATGTGTGGCATAGAAGAATGCCGAGATAGGGTAATCTCTAGGCATCCTTGGCAGATACATGACCGTGCCCTCAGCAGAAAATACCAAATTTTCCTTCTTAGGTTTAGTCTGGGATTGTTTATCGATAACATCCCCGAATAAGAAACCTAGTTTCTTATATTCAGTCCCATCTATGTATGTCAGGGGCTCCCCACTGATCATACTTAGTAGCATTCGTTCTCCTTGGGACGAGATCAGAGTTCCCCTTTCTTGAGGATACTCAATTCCAGAGATAGGGAATGTCACATAGGACAAGTCCTCCAGATAGTTGGAATTCAGCATCCCAGCAGCAGTGCCCATCTCTTCAGCCAAATGAGGGATCTGTAGGTCCACTGCAAGAAGCAAGAAAATAAGTCAGTTTTATGCCAAACGCCACTCACTTGCATTATACGCCAAAGCCTAATAGTCTGAGCTTTTATGCCATACTGCAAAAACTTGAGTCTTACGCTGGAATCTATTTTCAGTGCATAAAATTCGAGGTTGGCAGTATACGCCAAAAATCTAACAGTCTGAGTCTTTACGCCAGACTGCCAAAATTTGAGTTTTTATGCTGGAATTTACATCCAGCACGTAAAACACAAAGTTTGTAGTATACACCAAATTTTGACAGTCTGAGTTTTATGCCAGACTGTGAAAATATAGAGTTTTTACGCTGACACATTAGAAATATGGGCGTATTATTACGCATACACGTACAACGTGTGCGGAAGGTTCTCTATTCCTCTCGAAGTCTTTACCTGTGATGCCCGGAGCGCAGCTCGACAGTGGAGCACTTCGTTCAGATCAGGGCTCGCTCAGCCTAATCGGGGTTGCTCGTGCTTGAGCAGAGGAGCAAGATGAAGAAGATACGACTTTCTTTCCCTTAGCAGTGAAAGCATGTTTCGGTGCCATGACGAAACTCAAAGTTCTCGGAAAAGAGACGAAGATAAAGAGTTCTCAAAGAGACGAAGGGTTTTGCAGAAACAGATGAAGGATTTTTCTCTCAAGACCTTGGGCTATTTATAGAGTTCAGATAACTCTTCGAATCCCTAACCAAATCTGATTTTTTTATATTCGGTTATGATTGGGGACCACGTCAGCCTATTATTTGAAAAAAAGACGGACAATCATACTGCGTAACAAATCTATGGTTTTACGCTCAGAAGATTTTACGTTCAGAAGCTACAAATCTACGGTTTTACGCTCAGAAGCTACAAATCTACGGTTTTATGCTCAGAGGCTACAAATCTACGGTTTTACGCTCAGAGGCTACAAATCTATGGTTTTACGCTCAGAAGCTTTTTTACGCTCAGAAGCTATAAATCTACGGTTTTACGCTCAGAAGCTACAAATCTACGGTTTTACGCTCAGAAGCTACAAATGTACGGTTTTACGCTCAGAGGCTACAAATCTACGGTTTTACGCTCAGAAGCTACAAATCTACGATTTTACGCACAAAAGCTATAGATCTATGATTCTACGCTCAGAAGCTATAAAAAGCCAATTACAAGGGTTTACGCAAAAAATGCTCCTTTTTGGCTACAAAGCATTTCAAGTGCCTGAAACACACAAAATTTAGCATTGAAGATGACTATTCTTCTTGGGCCATTGGAAGTTCATTCAAAGTTTAACCAGAATCCTTTACATCAAAGTTCAAGCATGGCCTATTCGGCGGACATTCTTGCCCTATGTCGAGGAATTTTTAGGAAGCCATTTTTAAAGATGATGTTCTGAACTAAAATTCTTTGTATCACAGAAGTGACAGTTCAGAATTCTATGCGACTCCTCGTCCAAAAATAGCATGACAGTTGGATCTTCAAGATAACTTAATGCTAAAGAGCTTTTTACACATCTTCCGTTATGTGTAAAAGTCGGGACGTGGTCGGATAAGCGTTTATCAGAGTCAGCGTAACATTACTCAGACGTGTCAAAGCTGCACATTATCAGACTTCCTCACAGCAAATATAGCAAATCAGCAAATGCGTAAAAAAAGATAAGTCGATTAATCATGATTACATATGATGGAAATCCAGTTTACAAAGGATTTTTCATTTTCATGATTACATATGATAGAAATCCTTTTTTACAAAGGATTTTTCATTAATACTCAAGATCATGATGGGAATCTATTGCACTAGATTCTCATTTGATGGAGATCTTTTTCTTCTTCTATGGCACTTCATCGGCTTTTGCGGTCGATGAACAAGAAAATGGTTAATGGCGGGAGGATACAGAACTGGGCCTGTTTAAATTATTTAAGCCACCCACCATACGCCATGGTGGCTACGCCCTAGAATTGTGTTAGGGATTCAGACCCAACACAATACTCGAAGACACGGCCAAGCTGCCCACCAAGTTCCAGCTTCATAATGGGAGAAAATACAGCTAGCAAGCTGTGTGGTCCGATGAGACCCTTCCTCTTTCCTGGACAAATCGCCATATAAAATTATTGATTATCCCGAGCAAAGGAAGCTATGATATCCTTCCATTATCCATCATTGCAGAGGATATTTGCTCGAAGATGCCTCCTTACATGCTGGAAGAGCATAATCTTTTTCTTCCTCAGGTCAGCCCGATGAATCCCGGCAACCATTTTTTTTGGTGAAGGAAGTATGGAAAAACAGGTTCACTCGCTTGTCTTTACATAGGCAGAAGATAAAATACCAAATCCCAACAACTTCCTAAATATCTCCAAAAAATTAGCCTCGCAGAACGAGTCAAATTTGACCGTTTCATGCTTCATTCAAAGTATTTCAAATTACAAGTAATTTGAAAACTTTGAAGGGGGTCTTGTAGAAGCATGAAAATACGCCTGGGAATTATACGCGTAAAACCTCCAACATGCATGAAGCCCGCATAAAATAGAGCTTCAGCGTTATGTGGCATAAAAATATGACTTCAGAGCTATACGCGTAAAACGGAGCTTCAGCGCTGTGTGGCGTAAAATATGACTTCAGAACAGTCTGCGTAAAGCAGCACTCAAAGGCCGTTTTGGCGTAAAATGGTTGCTACACCTCCCTCCGAAGTAAAATATGTTTGCTTTTAATGCAGTGTAAAGTTGTACGAGGAATTCTTCGTATTTCTCGAATGAATCTGTCAGACAAAACAGTGAACCTGACTCCTGACAAAGATTACTACACGACGATCGAGAGGACGGCTGTAATGATAATTCTGCACAGAGGCCCAGACTGTCGTTTAGTGACATATCCTTGATGCAAGTCATTTTTATGCATTCAAGGAATACGCTGCCTATTCTACACAGGCAGAGATGGTTTTTACGCTCAAGATGAGACAAAATCAGACGCCACGTCAAAACCTGTCTCTTGAACAGAACTCGAGGCATATCTCTGCAGTTAATGCGCGAGATGGGGGCAGATCTCTGCATTTAATGCACGAGATTTTGTTCAATTTTTAATGAGTGGGAGAGCTAAAACTAGGGCTAATATGCTCATATCACCATCCTGGCACTTTATGCCAACCAGGCTATTTTTAACTATAGGAGTACGCCGTATGCTATCTCCTCGAAACACGCCAACTCAGGCTATATTTGCAAATGTATGTGATAAGGCTATTTGGCCCAGAATACGCTTAAGACCTCAGTCGGGAAGGATAATTGACTAGTTTTACGCTGGTTATCTATTATTCATGCAGCATCGAGTTTTACGCAGAATTTGACTTTTACGCCAACAAGACAGCAATATAGCTTTTACGCCAACAAGACAGCTATTTGGCTTTTATGCCAACAAGATAGCAATTTGGCTTTTACGCCAACAAGACAGCTATTTGGCTTTTACGCCAACAAGACAGCTATTTGGCTTTTACGCCAACAAGATAGCTATTTGGCTTTTACGCCAACAAGACAATTATTTAGCTTTTACGCCAACCATCCTTATGCGAGGGGCAGTTACCTACGTGGCTTGCATGCCGTGATCTTCGATGAGCAGTTATATGCGTTACCTCATAATGGGATACGCGTCACACGCGGATTCAGGAGATCATTCAGACGTGGGTAGCAGTTATTATAGCCGCCGCGTAAAGAGTGCCACTCTCTTCACAATTTGGCTTTTACGTCGACAGGGCAGTTACTGTGACTGATCTCTATAAATAGAGACCCCTAGTAATAGATTAACGGGAGTCGGAAAAGAAAAAAGGAAGAGCAGAGAGCACAGAAATAGAGTAGTGATTGCCGACTTTGGCAACGAGAATCCAATTCCTCCTGCAATATTTGAAGCTTCTTCTTCTTCTTCTTCTTCTTCTTCTTCTTCTTCTTCTTCTAATCATTTCTTCGTCATCGTGTGGTCCAAGGGACAAAGTGATCGACCGCAGATCAAACTCCTATAGCAATTTTTCCCCATAATCATTTTTATTGTACTTAACATCCTTGTATAGGATTAATTGTACTCTTTTTTCTTGTTTGTAAGCAAAGAAAGGGTTTCGTATAAACTTAGTTTCATTTCTTTCGTTTATCATCAAACATATATATATATATATATATATATATATATATATATATATATATGTTAACCTAGTTTTATTTCCATATTCGTGCTTCTTTTGTGGTACTTGCTATTTGGGGTCTGACCCTACTGGTTCTGCTTGGTCAGGTTTAGAGTCAGCACCCGAGGATACCTTGTATGGGGAAGCTGGCCATGTTCGTCTCCGTATTCCAGTACTAGGGCATGACATATACAAGCGCTCTTTTGAAAAAGTTGTCATGATGGAGTACTTTTGATGAAATTGGCACAATGGTGCACTTTTGATGAAGTTGGCACAGTGGCGCACTTTTGAAGAAATTGGCACAACGATGCACTTTTGATGAAGTTGGCACATCGGCACACTTTTGATGAAGTTGGCAAAGCGGCGCACTTTTGGTGAAGTTGGCACAACAACGCACTTTTGATGAAGTTGGCACAGTGTCTAACTTTTGATAAAGTTGGCACAACGGCGTACTTTTGAAGAAATTGGCACATCGGCGCACTTCTGAAAAAATTGGCACAACGTCTGGGTCACAAAATGATAACCAGGGTCTACGTGCTGCAGTCCAGCTGTAAAGATGACTTTTGACTCTTCGATTTTTATTCCAGCCCTTTAGGCTCGTCGTATTTAATGCTTTTGGGAAAAAAGCAGACATATAAATTATACGCCTGTCTGTACTGATGAAAGCAGCTTGAAAGTGCGCCATTTTTCTATTCTCTGAATAGTGCGCCATCCTTTGAAATAAAAGAAAGTGCGCTGTCCTCTGAATACTCGCACTCTAAGTGTGCAAAAAGTAATAGGTCCACGAAAGTCTCCCAGTGGAATGTCCTTAAATAGACTACAATATTGCACTACGTCCATATTAACTCTTGAACTCAATGCTTTCTGGAATATCCCTCTACAGTGCAAACCTCAGTATATTGAAAGAAATCCATACTGTTTTATAGAGAGGGAGGAACAGGAGCATGCGCTCTTTAACCATGTGGAAAGACCAAAGGCAGGAATGCCAATTAATCTAAATCCTTTTATCGACGCCGTTGTCCTCCAGCCGGTAGCAAGCCGCATAAAGCGAAAAAATACAGCTAGCATGATGCATAAACATGGACAGCTCTGCACATGATGTAGGATATTCATACTTGTATCCTGGATTAGTTCTTGGCAAACTAATGCATAAGGTCAGTTTTTACCCTGAACAACATGTGTTATGATATCCTTTCATGCTCTATCATGCGTAGCATAAGGGAGAACAAAGCCTGCACAAGAAAAACATATGGCATTAATAAACAAAGAAAATTTGACGTCCATGCGGCAGAGCCTAGTCGGCGGATGAGGTGTGTCACTACTATATTTCTAGATGAGGGTATTTTGGTCATTTAGTATAATAATTATTTGGTAATTAATATCCATTTATATTGTACTATTTATTTAAATTATTCTTGTGCTAGTTATTAATTGTTAGTGGGAAAGCCTATGTTTATTTTGATTTGACACTAGTGGACCCATTAGTTAGTCATGACATTTGAGCCCAACATGAGACTAAGCCCATTAGACCCTCTTTCTTAATTAATTAAGGAGATTAGCTTAATCCTCATTAGTTTAGAGACTTTTCAATTTAGCCCTTCTTAATTATCCCTCATAACTCGTGGGGATACATTGGACATTTATTGTTGCTTGGAGAAGAAGGAAGGGGGTGCCGGCCATATAAGTCTTCCTCATTCTCTCTTCTCTTCATTAGTTTATTTCAATTAGATCCCCAATTGTGTTCTTCCTCAAATTGACTCAACCTTCAACAAATTTAATCCAATTCATAACCATTTTCTCTTAATTTCATTATCAAAGAAGCATTGGAGCTTGGATTGCATGGAGCACTTGAAGGAAGATGAATTGACAAGGAGATCGTGTCATAAGTGTGTTCATTGAGCTTTCTTTAGGAATCCTTATCCTAATAGGTAAATTCTGAATCCAACACTTAAATTAGACTTTAATTCATACATTTAACCATTAGAAATCATTCCTTGGTTTAGGACTACCCATAGGATCAAGAATTAGGTCCATTTGACTTATATTATGGAAGTTATATGGTAATTTGTGTCTAATTGGAAAGAATTACAAGATTGACATCAATTGTGTATCATGAGACCAATTATATCTAATTAGACTTTGATCGGGGTTGTGGGACTAGGTACATGTCCACAATTGGATACGAGTAGAGCGTATCATAGTATTTTGTGATACTGTGTGATACGAGGATCATTTTTGGGTGATTTGTGTTAATGCCTTTCAATTTCCTGTATAACAAGTTCTTTTAGTTTTTTAATGATGATATTGAGGAGTATCATGAGTATTTATAGTGTATTAGGTTTTGACTCTCAATTGGGTATGTATTATAGAGTATCTTGCTGATGTACTATAAGTGTTTGGTGTTATTTCTCTTTCATGTGTATTGTATATATATATTATAGGACCGTGTATGGCAACTCTAGAGGGGGGATAATAGAGTGTATGTATACAGCGGAATAAAATCACCTGTTAAAATATAATTCTATGGCATGCAATGGTGATCAACTACTAACAGTTAGAATATATCTCATATGTAAGAATACTATTAGCAGTGTTATGGATATATGCAATAGAGTAAGAGAGAAAGTAAACACAAATACCAAGATGTATACAAGTTTTCCTCTGAGAGGACTAGTCCAGTCCCGAGAACTCAAGCTCGGAGTTGTATCTACTATAATCACCTATAGTAAATCAAAAGCTTTGATCCGAAGGCTTGCCACTTCTTTACACCACGAGTATTGATCCGAAGTCTCGCAACTTCACAGCTTGAGAGAGAGTAACAGATTTAATAAAGCTCTTTACAACTCAAAAAACTTCTAGACCGAGATCACACTTAGCACTAGGACGGCTAGGGAGTTGCTCTTTAGATGGAAAGGTTAAGGCTTAGAGGTTTTCTCACAATAGGATAGAAGACTTAAGAATGGTTGAGTAGTTGTGTTGTTTTTGTTTTCTTTTGAATGAAGAATTCCAATCCTATTTAAAGGTTGTAGGCAAACAAAATTTGGTCTGAATTCGGATGGAGTTTATTTCAAATTTTTAACCGTTGGGCCAAGAAATCAGGAGCTAATAAATTGGTTGATTTCATACCAAAAGGGTAACTGAGTTCAGTCCAAGTTTGGCACGAGTTCGGTCTCTTAGTATGCTAGACTTTGTAAATGAATGTATCCTGATTTAGTGGATAGGTTCTTTGATTCATTTGAGTGGACTAAGTATCTGGGTATAGGTACTTGGGATTTGCTAGCGTGACTTAGTGTACATCAGTCCTAGACTCAAATAAATAAAAGATTATATTTGAATATGAAACCAATAGTTGTTGCAGAGTCTGTCTTTAGTACTGACAAATTTGATATGCTTTGCATCGAGTATCTGCTTCATCTGTATTTTGGATCTGATTTATCTGATGTTTGACGATAATCAGAATCCGGTTGACTGTGACCACTTTGTGTCAACAATCTCTCCCATTATGATAATTGACAACATATGCCAAAATACACATATGGTGAGTCTGGTGTAGCCTTTGATGCAAATTGACCAAGATTCTTTGTTTGTAGATCTTTCCTTGAAAAATACGCTTTTTATAAAAAGCTCCCCCATAAGTAGATCTTTCCTTTGAACGGGAGCATTTAAACGACCTATAACTTCACATTTCTTTATAGCAAAATTAGGTGCAGGTATATCAACAAAATAGATATAAGTGTGTCACAGTTATATGTCATCAACTATATATTATCAACTATAATCGTCACATATTTTGTTATTTCTCCCCTTTTGTCAAAATATTATAGTAAAAAATAATAACTCCCTCATAATGAGTGATTATGACAAATTAAAGAAACAGACATAATAACCAGATAAAAGTAGCATGCATTTGTTTAATAAAACAACCAAAAATAATAACATGTATTATTTTAATCAAAATAAATAACAAGGCTGGCACTAGGAAAATAATAGCATAAATGTTTGAATATTTCAAGCAAATATTTCTAGTACAGTGAAAAATAGAAAAACTAATATATACATATAGCCATAAAAATATAAAATATCATCATAGACCATCATTAGAAATATCAGCAGGCGGGTGATCATCAAAGTATGCTCCGGTAGGGTCGAAGTACTGCTGAACAAATGGATCATCGATCCTGTAGCCTGGGTAGGAAGGATCACGAGCCACTGGGTGAGGTGCAGTAGGATGATGGGCTAGGTGATACTAAAGATTTGCTAAGGAGTTGGCTAATGTGTGAGCCTAAAGAGTTGTAAACTCCCTCGACCAAATCTAGGTTTACTTAGTCTAGATAAAGAGACTAGATTTAATTTGGAGATTATTAGAGTAAGATTATAGCATTTTAAAATTTTGTATGATATTATAATCGCTTAGTGCACCTTACCGTTGCTCTAATATTTAGGACACTACCCAAGTTATTGCCCTCAAACAAATTCTATACACTTTGCCTAGACATACCAGTCTACTATTCTGACCCTCGTGGAACTCACAGATACTCTTTCTTGTGCCTCATTTTAGTCGCACAAAAATTGTTACAAACGTCCGTGCGTAAATTCAATTAATTTCATCTTTGCGTTCTTTGTCCGTTCCAATCAAAATTTGGACCCAACATCAACCCGTTTTGACCAACCCAAATTATGACATTATTCTATTCTAAGTCTACCACGCCCATGACACTTGTGCCCACCCAATTTAGACCCCATGTATTTTTAATTAATTAAAGAACACCTAGAGCATTAATTTTAATTAAATTAATGTAATGACCCAACCTTACTCAAACTAGACCCAACTCCAACCCAAACCCACACCCACACCCTCAAGGCTCATACTAAACACCACACACCATATTGGTCCAATACCTAACACCAAACATAGTGTTTTGCCACATCCAATCCCAAATACCAATTTTTGTGCAAATTCCTAATTTTTTGGGGGCTTTTATGCAATTAAGCAATGAGGTGCCCCCCTCTCATTGGTCCAACCACACGAAGAATGAGACCCCCTCCCCTTGACCGGTCTACCATGAGCTTCCCCCTATTTTGTTGTACTTTACACTACTTTTTGGGACAACATCTCAACCCCACATTTCAAATCCCTTAAATCCTAGCCACATGATCAACATGTAGAGGCTTCACACAAACCTAGGGAACTACCCCAGCCGGCCCTAATCCCAAGGGCCCTCCCTCTCTCTCTCCTACATAAACTACCTACATTCTCTCTCTAAAATACCCACACACACACACATCTACACAAAGGAAAAACCCTAGGAAATTAACCAGCACCATCTCCCTCACCACTCACCCTTACCAACTCGACCCCTCCCCTAAGCTCCCCACGGCCACCACCGCCTCCGGCCACCCAAGGACCCACTTTCCCTCCGACCTCCATCATCGACGATACCCCATGCCGCCACCACCCGACGCTGCTCCGCCGCCAGCAGCCACCATCACCAACATCACCTCCACGACCCCTCCTTCCCCAACCCGACGCCCCGACAATCCTTTCCTGGACACCCCAGTCCACCACTGCCACCTTGGCCACCACCCCCAACTTCTCCACCACCGTCCCCACCAACACCACCATCCCCTGGCCGCCTTCACCGACACCCCCGTCAGCAACACCACCACCAACCACAATGTCAGCAACACCACCACCACCAACACCTCCGTCCCCGACTCCTTCTCCTCCCCGGCCACCTCCCTCAGCCCATCACCACCGCCACCAGCATCCTCATCATCACCATCCCTACCACCTGAGCCGCCGTCCTCCCAACCTCCACCGCCCTCAGCACCATCATCAACAACCACAGAACCACAGCCACTCTCCTCCTCCATTCCCATCATCACCACCCCCGACTCCATCATCCCCGCCACCCACACCTACATAGTTGACCACCGCCGCCGTCTCCACCACCGTCACCCCCACCTTACCATCACCACCACCATCGGCCCCCACGACCCACCGGCCCCCCGCCACTGCTGCTTCAACTGTCGCTGCTACTGCCACTGCTGCTGTTGCTTCCCGAGCCCCCGCTGGAGCTCCTCCGCCCCTTCATCGGCGACGACCACACGGCGGACACGCACCACCTAACATGACACAGTAAGTATACCCCCCCTATATATGTATTTATGTATATATATATATATATATATATATATATATATATATATATATATATATATATATATATATATATATATATATATATATATATATATATATATATATATGTATAAACGTATATGTATAAATATAAATGTATGTATATGTATATATGTATTATTAAATATATGTATATCTGTATTTATGTATATATATGTGTATATATATATATATATATATATATATATATATATATATATATATATATATATATATATGTAATTATATATTAAGGTATATATATGTATTTATGTATATATACATATTTATGTATAAATATAATGGAATATATATTTAATTGTATATGTATATAGTATATATTTACATATATTGTATAGATTGTTTATTATGTATATTTAAATGTAATTATGTTTATATATATATGTTATTTAATGTATATATGTTTATTATGTATTTATATATTTAATATATTATTGTGTGTAAATTATCTAATGTATTAAAGTTATTATATATGTATTAATGTATTATTGTAAATATATATGTAAAAATGTATTTATATACGTATTAATGTATTATGGTATTTATATAATATATTTATATAATGTTTGATGTATAAATGTATTTATGTACGTATTAAGGTATCATTGTATTTATATTTATGTATTTATATATAAATGCTTATTTAATTGTATATATATGTACGTACGTATTTTATTATGTATGTAGATATATAGTGTTATACTCATGGTTGTTTATGTATATATATATGTATAATGTATATATGTACATATGTCTATATGCGTAGTTGTATATATAAGTATGTATGTTATTTAATTATCTAATGTATATATATGTATATGTGTTATTTATGCATAGGTAATTGTGTTATTATATATATCTAATGTATATATATGTATATATATATATATGTATATGTATAATGTATATATATAGTATATGTATACATATACTATGTTAGCATAGGTAATTAGGAGTGGTGTAATTTAGTGATTTATAATTTTGGTTTATCTGTTCGTAGGCATCCGAGACGGTGCTTCCTTGACTGCTGGTTCTGGAACATTGCTTGTGCACACCAGAGTTCCAGGCAAGTATACCTTGCCTTGTTGTTACTGTTTAAATTTAGATGTTATCTAGTTGATTATTTTATTATTTTAATATTAACTGTGCGCGTCCGAGAAGACTCGGGTGCAGTCAACGAAGGCGTTGACGTTAGGACTTGTGTCTGACCTAGTGTCTAGCGGACCTAACTAAAGTTGCGGAGTTATTGGTATGACTCCCCAGGCCTTGACACGTATCATTACACGTCACTGAGTGAGATCATGTAGGGACGCATGCTTCGTGACTGACTGGCCATCAGTATGAGCAGCACGTGTGATGACATTTAGCTTAGTTATTTATTTTTGTAGCGACTTGCATCATCGTATGAGATGTCTACGTCGCGTTCGCGACTTGTACATTTACATTGGACGGGAAAGACAATTAGTAGGCATATGGGACAGACATTTCGCTGCCGTAATTTCAAAGTAAACTGCGGGGCCGTAAGCCTCAGTTTTACCCGGTTATGGGCCATGTGTTACCCGGTTATAGGCTCAGGTTACCCGGTTATGGGCATATATGCTTGTCGATACATCCGGCAGAGGTTACTAGCTGCGCGCTATCATGATCAGTGATGTAGTCAGCATATACTCCTGGCATTCGGTTTACGGCTAACGCCAGGTACTTAGCCTCTGGCTCGACGCTGTGCTTTATATCATTCACCTACCCATACATACCAGGGTTGTCTTCAAAGTGTATTTCACTTAGCTGGTTAGAACACCCCGAGTTTACACAATATATACTTATTGGCATGCATTTTTGTATCTTGTTACGTTCCTCTGAGGACCTGGTTCCCTTCCAGATCCGAACGAGCACTTGTACCCGACCATCTATGGAGCAGGAGTAGAGACAGTATTCCTGATTGAGGACTTCGAGGCATTTTCAGAGGAGTTTCAGTGATTTGAGTACGCAGCTATTTCGGACTAGAGTTTTCATAACTAGCTAGTTGATACTCTAGTCTAGTTATCTTACTTCTTTCTGCACTTTTATTCCATTGCTGTATTCAGTGGGTTTGTCCCCATCAGACTATCTCAGATGTATTATGGATATTCAGATTCTTGTATTTTATTTACCAGCATTTATTTCAGTCATCATGATATTGTATTTTATGGATGAGATTAGACATTACCTGTTGTTTATTAGCGTATTAGACTTGTTAGTATTTTAGGACAGCGTAGCACGTTTCATTAGGATCCATTAAATTGGTATATCCTTCGTAGTCGTGTCAACTGGCCAATGCCACGTGGCCTGGTCCCGTATATTTTGGGTCTGGGGCTTGACATGGTTTTAGTGGCGGCCCATGCAGGTCTCTGTTTATCGCTTGTGGTATGGTAACATGCCCAGCGAGCCTGCAATAGGATAGAAATTATTAGAGCTTATCCACTTTGAAATCCGCCTTTAAACCTCCTTCGCATTTGGTTAATTAAATATTTGTATCCCATTTTTTATTTTCGTACTCTTTTAATGAAGTTATATTTTTTGCAGCAAGATGAACTTGCGTAGCGGACGCGAGGCATACAGCGCCATTGTGCCATCCACCAACTCACCAAGGGAGGATACACCCCCTGGACCTCCCGGAGAGCAGCCTCCACCACAGGCACCGGTGATTCCCCAGGCCCTGATGATACATTGGTACCCGACTTATCTTGACGATCGGACGTAATAACCGGAGGGCCAGACTTCTCAGACTGTCCCACAGCACTTCGAGGGCCAGACGTCCAGGGCTACGCCAATGCCTCAGTCCGAGAGACCGACATCTGAGGAGACTCCTACGACACAGCCAGAGGCCCCATTGCCATCACCTCCGTCCTTTCCACCATAGATGCCACGTCCAGAGGAACAGTCGCAGATGTTCCAATTCTTCCAGACTATGATGCAGGTGCAATGGCATCAGACCGAGACGTTGAGATAGAGCTTAATGGAAGTTATGGAGAGGACACCTGCCAAACACTCATACTAGCACCTCCACCACCTCAGACAGTTGGTACTGTATGATGGTTCCGCCAGATGGGCCCTGATACTTTTTCGGGCAGCGAGATCGCAGAAGAGATCTCCGATTGGGTCGCCAATACGGAGATGCTACTAGAGGCTTCTCAGCTACATCTAGACCTTTGGATGACCGCAGTGAGGTCCCAACTCAAAGGCAATGCCCATCACTGGTGGGACTCCATAGAGCGCAGCGTAGGCAAAATGCAGATATGGGACCAGTTTTTAGAGTACTTCAATATAAAGTATTTCTTGGCTACGGTCAGGAATGCCCTCTCCTCCCAGTTCCTGCACCTGGAGCAAGAGAATCTGTCCGTAGACGCATACGACGCAGAGTTTAGTAGACTTAGCCGATTTGGTGCCGCCCTGATACCCAACAATCTGGAGAAAGCCAGGAGATTCCATCATGGACTGACGAACGAGCTGCAGAGGTATACTACTACCTAGGCGAGGATCTCTTATGAGGAAGTTCTGTCAGAGGCTAGGATCCAGGACGCTATTAGCAGAGGATCGAGACGTTCCAACATGACTGTACCAGCCAGAGCTCAGCCCGGAGTAGGAGAACCGATTCATCATCCAGGAGTGCAGACGCAACAGAAGATTGTGCCATATCAGCAGAGAGAGCTACCGACGTGTCACTTTTGTAGAAAGAAGGGAAATGTCCAGAAAGATTGCAGAAGAAGATTATGACTGTGTTTGAGGTGCGGATCAACCCAATATCAAGCTCAGGAGTATTCCCAGTATAGTGATAGAGCCCAGCAGATAGTACAAACGCCAGCTCCACCAGTCCTAGGTATGTCCGTAGCATTGCTTGATGATTTATAGCTTATTATTGTGTTATTTTAATTTCGAGGACGAAATTCTTATAAGTTGGGTAGATTGTAAACCCCCTCGACGAAATCTAGGTTTACTTAGTCTAGATAAAGCGACTAGATTTAATTTGGAGATTATTAGAGTTAGATTACAACATTTTAAAATTTTGTACGATATTATAATCGCTTAGTGCACCTTACCGTTGCTCTGATATTTAGGACACTACCCTAGTTATTGCCCTCAAACAAATTCCATACACTTTGCCTAGACATACCAGCCTACTATTCTGACCTTCGTGGAACTCACAGATACTCTTTCTTGTGCCTCATTTTAGTCGCAAAAAAATTGTTACAAACGTCCGTGCGTAAATTCAATTAATTTCATCTTTGCGTTCTTTGTTTGTTCCAATCGAAATTGGGACCCAACATCAATCCATTTTGACCAACCCAAATTATGACATTATTCTATTCTAAGTCTACCACACCCATGACGCTTGTGCCCACCCAATTTAGACCCTATGTATTTTTAATTAATTAAAGAACACCTAGCATATTAATTTTAATTAAATTAATGTAATAACCCTACCTCACTCAAACTAGACCCAACTCCAACCTAAACCCACACCCACACCCTCAAGGCTCATACTAAATACCACACACCATATTGGTCTAATACCTAACACCAAACATAGTATTTTGCCACATCCAATCCCAATTTCTAATTTTTGTGCAATTTCCTAATTGTTCAGGGACTTTTATACAATTAAGCAATGAGGTGCCCCCCTCTCATTGGTCCAACCACATGAAGAATGAGACCCCCTCCCCTTGACCGGTCCACCATGATCTTCCCCCAATTTGGTTTACATTAAACTACTTTTTGGGACAATATCTCAACCCCATATTTCAAACCCCTTAAATCCTAGCCACATGTTGAACATGTGGAGGCTTCACACAAACCTAGGGAACTACCCCAGTCGGCCCTAATCCCAAGGATCCCCCTCTCTCTCTCCTACATAAACTACCAACACTCTTTCTCTAAAATACCCACACACACATCTACACAAAGGAAAAACCCTAGGAAATAAACCAACACCACCACCCTCACCAACCCGACCCCTCCCCTCAGCTCCCCACGGCCACCACCGCCTCCGGTCACCCCGGGACCCACTCCCCCTCCGACCTCCATCGTCGACGACACCCCCGGCTGCCACCACCCGCCGCTACTCCGTCGCCAGCAGCCACCATCCCCAACATCACCTCCACGACCCCTCCTTCCCCAACCTGACGCCCCGACAATCCTTCCCCGGCCACCCCAGTCCACCACCGCCACCTTGGCCACCACCCCCAGCTTCTCCACCACCGTCCCCACCAACACCACCACCCCCTGGCCGCCCTCACCGACACCCTCGTCAGCAACAACACCACCAACCACAGCGTCAACAACACAACCACCACAAACACCTTCGTCCCCGACTCCTTCTCCTTCCCGGCCACCTTCCTCAGCTCATCACCACCGCCACCAACATCCTCATCATCACCATCCCTACCACCTGAGCCGCCATCCTCCCTACCTCCACCGTCCTAAGCACTACCATCAACAGCCACAGAACCACCGCCACTCTCCTTCTCCATTCCCATTATCACTACCCCTGACTCCATCATCCCCTCCACCCGCACCTACATAGCTGACCACCGTCGCCGTCTCCACTACCGTCACCCCCACCTCACCATCACCACCATCACTGTCCCCCACGATCCACCGCTACCCCGCCACAACTGCTGCAACTGCCGCTGCTAATGCAACTGCTGCTGTTGCTTCCCGAGCCTCCGTCGGAGCTCCTTCGTCCATTCGCCAGCGACGACCACACGGCGGACACGCACCACCTGACACGACACAGTATGTATACCTCCCCCTCTATATATGTATTTATATATATATATATATATATATATATATATATATATATGTATAAACTTATATTCATAAATATAAATGTATGTATGTGTATATATGTATTATAAATATATATGTATATCAATATTTATGTATATATATGTATATATATATATATATATATATATATATATATATATATATGTATATGTATAAGTGTATATATATACGTATATTAATATATAGGTAATTATATATTAAGGTATATATATGTATTTATGTATATATACATATTTATGTATAAATATAATGGAATATATATTTAATTGTATATGTATATAGTATATATTTATATATATTGTATAGATATTTTATTATGTATATTTAAATGTAATTATGTTTATGTATATATGTATATATGTTATTTAATGTATATATGTTTATTATGTATTTATATATTTAATGTATTATTTTTTGTAAATTATCTAATGTATTAAAGTAATTATATATGTATTAATGTATTATTGTAAATATATATGTAAAAATGTATTTATATACGTATTAATGTATTATGGTATTTATATAATGTATTTATATAATGTCTGATGTATAAATGTATTTATGTACGTATTAAGGTATCATTGTATTTATATTTATGTATCTATATATAAATGCTTATTTAATTATATATATATGTATGTACGTATTTTATTATGTATGTAGATATATAGTGTTATACTCATGGTTGTTTATGTATATATATATATATATATATATATATATATATATATATATATATATATATGTATAATGTATATATGTACATATGTCTATATGCGTAGTTGTATATGTAAGTATGTATGTTATTAAATTATCTAATGTATATATATGTATATGTGTTATGTATGTATACATGTACTATGCTAGCTTAGGTAATTGAGAGTGGTGTAATTTAGTAATTTATAATTTTGGGTTATCTGTTCGTAGGCATCCGAGACGGTGCTACCTTGACTGCTGGTTCCGGAATATTGCTTGCGCACACCAGAGTTCCAGACAAGTATACGAGAAGACTCAGGTGCAGTCAACGAAGGCGTTGATGTTAGGACTTATGTCTGACCTAGTGTCTAGTGGACCTACCTAAAGTTGCGAAGTTATCAGTATGACTCCCCAGGCCTTGACACGTATTATTACACATCACTGAGTGAGATCATGTAGGGATGCGTGCTTCATGACTGACTAGCCATCAGTATGAGCAGCACGTGTGACGGCATTTAGCTTACTTGTTTATTTCTGTAGCGACTTGCATCATAGTATGAGATGTCCACGTCGCGTTCGCGACTTGTACATTTATATTAGGCGGGGAAGATAATTAGTAGGCGTATGGGACAGACATTTGGCTACCGTAGTTTTAGAGTAAACTGCGGGGCCGTGAGCCTCATTGTTACCCGGATATAGGCCATGTGTTACCCGGTTATGGGCATATATGCTTGTCGATACATTCGGCAAAGGTTACTAGCTGCGCGCTATCATGATCGGTGATGTAGTCAGCATATACTCTTGGCATCCAGTTTACAGCTAATGTCAGGTACTTAGCCGCTGGCTCGACGCCATGCTTTATACCTTTCACCTACTCATACGTACCAGGGTTATCTTCAAAGTACATTTTACTTAGCTGGTTAGATTACCCCAACTTTACATTGTATATACTTATTGGCATGCATTTTTGTATCTTGTTACATCCCTTTGAGGACTTGGTTCCCTTCCAGATCCGGACGAGCACTTGTACCCGACCATCTATGGAGCAGGAGTAGAGACAGGATTCCTGATTGAGGACTTCAAGGTATTTCTAGAGGAGTTCCCGTGATTTGAGTACACAGCTGTTTCGGACTAGAGTTTTCATATATAGCTAGTTGATACTCCAGTCTAGTTATCTTACTTCTTTCTGCACTTTTATTCCATTGCTGTATTCAGTGGGTTTGTCCCCATCAGACTATCTCAGATATATTTTAGATATTTAGACTCTTGTATTTTATTTACCAGCATTTGTTTCAGTCATCATGATATTATATTTTGTCACTACCACAATCTGAAAACCGGGATATTTTCGACTTTTTACAATATTTAATATTATGGTAGTTACAATTAAGTAAATTGTATGATAGTATATTTTTATTTTTATTTAAATAATCATGTGAGACGTGTAATTAAATATAGTATTATATACAGTGTTCATTTGTTTTGAGCCAGCAGACTTGACCTAGAAGCCCAGTAGATGAACACCTGTCCAAATTGTGGAATTTTGTATTTAATTATTTTAGTTAGATTTAATTCTTGGAGTTTGTAATTAATTACCATATTTTATTTAATTATTGCGCATTGCCTTTGCTTCGACATTTGGAGCGCTACCCTGACTTTTATCTTCCAACAAATTTTACCATCTTGCCCTAGACATGCCCGCCTTATATTCTGCTATCTTTGCAACTCATAATTATGCTTTTTGTACATTATTTCTAGCCGCACAAAAATTGTCGCGGACGTTATTTAAAATCCCTATTTTGTATCGTTGTGCGTTCCAATTTAAATTGGGGACAATCTTGACCTATTTTTCGTGCGGCCCAAATTAGGGTAATATTTTGTTCTGAGTCTTCTTCACTATTGGTATTGATGACCTGACCTGATTTTGACCCCATGTACTCCCAATTAATTTTAGAACACAACTTGTATTTTATTCTAATTAAATTGAGGATACTATTTAAACCAATTCTGAAATTCCAATTTAATTCCAGTGTCCTGCTATTTTAGCCCACACCAAACTTATAGCGCCCCCTGACCCTACAAAACACCGGACACCGAATTGCCCGCCAAATTTTCGTCATTTCATACGTCTGTGCAAATACCCAAATTTAAGGGGGTTAATTTGCAAATATGCATTTTTGGTGTCAACATCCATTTGTTTAAACCAATGGAGAAGCCCAACATTGACTAGTCAACACCCTCACCCACATGAAGAAATCCCCATGTTTAATCTGGACCACCCATTTAATTGGGTGCATCCTCACCTTTGATTTACCCACACCCTCATCCTATTTAATGTCTTGTACCCTCAAACCCTAATCCCAAGAAACCTAGGTTTTTCCCACCACCTTACAAGCCCCCACCTCTCCTCATCGTAGGAAACTCCTTCTTATTCTCTTGTCCACTTTTCTTCTTTTCTTCTTCTCTTCTTCTTCCTTTTCTTCTCCTTCCTTCTTCTTCTTATTGTTTTTCTTCTTCTTTCATTGAATTTAAAATTCAAATTGGAGAAGAAGGGGGGGGACACTGTTCACCCCCCCATTCGGTAATCCGGCAGACTCCCCGGCGACCGAGCATCCTTCTCCGGCAGGCGCTGCCCTCCGCTAGGCTGCTGCTCGATCCCCACGGCGGCCCTCTGTCGACCCCGGCCTGTTCAGCCGACACCGCAACCCTCCGACGCCGGTGTCCGCTGCTCCTCCCTCACGATCTCCCTCCAGCCAGCAACTCCGACTACTCCCCTCCCATTGCTCCCCTCCGTCCGGCGCCACCATCTCCACCTATCACTACCACCATTATCACCACCACCACCAGCCATCACTCCTCCCTGCATTCCCTCACCCCTGCACTCCGGTGGCCGAGCCCCGAGCTCCACCCTCCCTCTGCGAACAGCTCCCCACGGCGGCCGCTGCACCCCCTGCGCGAGACGACCGCCGTCCTCCCGTCCGGCTCCCCTTCTGCTGCTGCTCCTCCCTCTGCGTGCACAGGCCGGCCATTGCCTCCCTCCGGCCGGCCAGCTAGCCGACCGCCGACCGGTGAGTCTCCTCCCCTCTTCCCTTTCCCTGTATATAACATGTATATGTATGGTATATAGATATAATTAGTGTATTCTATGTTAATGTACATGTAATTGTATATATTATTAATGGTAGATATTTATATATATATATGCATATATGTATATAAATACGTATACGTGTATTTGTGTGTGTATTGTGTATTGGTATGAGTACATATATTATTCTATTTTCAAATAGTATATAAATTATTTCTATGTGTATATTCATATATCTATATAAGTATGAAATTGGTATTTTTTATAATATATATTTAGTAAAGTGTATATTAGTAATTATTTAATTAATGATTAATATTGTATATGTATATATCTAATCTACTTGATATATATAAATACGTATTTTAGTAGGTGTATGTTTTAATTTAAATTAGTATAATATAAAATTAATGTATTAGTACTTATGTATTTATATGTATGCAATTAAGTATTTAATTAATGTGAATATTGTGCATGTATATATTTAATTGGCTCATGAATATATATATATTTTGTATATACTTAGTATATTGTAATATAATGTGTATTAGATACGTATTTTGATAGATATATATATATAAATGTATGTGCTAGTATTAACTAATATATTTTAGTACGTATTTTGGTAAATATACAACTATAGCAAGTAATTTATATTGGTATATATATACCTGTATATAGTATAAATATTACTTTGGTATAAATATATATATAATTTATGTTGGTATATGGTTAATAAAAACATACTTTGGTATTTTGGTGTATATGTATATGTATATACATCTATTATGATTTATATATATACATATTTAAATGAATATGTATATGTGTATTTCCTTTAATATATATATGTAGATTATATTTTCGTATTGGTATATGTATGTATATCTATATGTTGTATTGGTTTTATATATATAAATGTAAATGGGTATAGTTACCTGTATATAGTATAAGCATGATTTGGTATAATTATAAATATATATTTGATTGTATAGATACAAATATATATTTTGGTTTACGAATATATATATTTATATACATCTATTTAGTGTATATATTATATACGTATATTGTACAAATTACTGATAGGCTTATATATGTGTATTTATATACGTATCCCTACTAGATAACCCTAGTTGACTAGTGCCCTGCCTGACATGGCCCTGAGGCCAGTATTTTTGACTGTGTTAGTGTAGCATCTGATGCAAATGTGGTTTTGCTTGTAATATGTTTATAGGCTGTTGGTTTACCCAGGGGATACTCTGGAACAGGACATCAATAATTACCAGCTAAGGACCCAAGGCGAGTACATTCTCTGATTAGTTTCTAATTTATGATATCTCCTATGTTCACTGTATCTAGTATAAATATCCATGTTCTTGACACATTGGTTACACGGATTGGTATACACGGATCTCGTCATGAGATGTTATTCCTTATTCATGGTGTAGCTTGTACAAGACTTGTTTCCTTGATATCTTGTGCATGTACAGACACTGAGACCCGGGGAGATTTGCTACCTCCCTAGGGAATCCCGTGCCATAGCGTACCATGATTGGATCTACTATACCAGTCGGGGGTGCGGAGTACTTTAGTGTAGATATGTGATCATACCCAACTTTATATGCACCATAGCTCACCCCACATCTCACGTCGGGTGCGGCCTGACCATTTACATGCTCCATAGCTGTTACGTGTGATTAGCCTGACCTCTACATGCATCATAGCTAACCAACGGTTAGCCTGACCTTACATGAACCATAGCTAATCACATATAACCAGCCTGATCAAGTTCCCAAGCCGATCATATGTTAAAGCTAGTACTCACACACTTAGTCATAGGTTTCTTGCTCATTGACATATTGTTTCCCTTCTTGCATTTACTTACAGTATTTCCAGTATTTCTTTCATTGTACATTTTTCGTACCTATACATGCATTTGGTATATTTTCATCTAGAACTGCTACATAGTTTATGTCATTTATATAGAACTACTATTTAGAGATGTACCTTGCTCCTTCCTGACTGGAAAATATTTTTTCAGACTGTGACCTTAGTAGACTGGTTTCCGACACACTTGGGGATTGGAAGTTAATGATTGCAGGTATGATTATTTTGTCAGTAGACTTGTGTTGTATTCTTTTGTTTCTTCAAATTCTTATCGTGCTGTAGTTGTGATTGAGTATGTTGTTAATATTTTTATAGTGTTATCCGAGTCTCCTTATGGAGTTGGATACTAGCGTGAGATTGTTTAGATAGTACTTGACCTAGACAACGTTCTACCGCCGATGCTGCGGCGTAGGCTGGACGTACCCACGTACTCGTGCCCCTAAACCGGGTGCGGGTCGTGACACGTTTTAGTGGTGGCCCATGCAGGTCAGACTTCGCAAGTTGTGCGATATCGTGGTAGTATGATATCTTCGTTGTACTACTGCGTGCCTACTATAGGACATAGGACATAGGATACTAGGATGAGAGAGGATACTCAATCACAATTTATTTGAAAGATTTCCTGGGATGACCCCTTGAGAATCTTATTATAATTTCCAATTTGAATCTTTTTCCACTGTTCCCGTCTGCTCTCGCTTGTTGTTATTGAACTTGATCCTTATTGAACAGTTATTAAATTAAAATCTTGGTATCATTGTCGAGTTTGATTCTTGTTGACCAGTTGTTAAAATTAAATTCTTGGTATCGTTGTTGAGTTGATTTTATATCGAGATAAATTTTACTGGCTAAAATTTATGGTATCATCTGATGACATATGTTGATGAGGACAGTGAGAAAGGTAAAACGTCTACTTTGGTTATAGACCCTAGAGTTTATCGCAGCCATATTAGCTGTGGTGACGAGAACGTAGGAACCTGACTTGGATGTACATACTATAGTTATGAAACTTAGAGTCTTTCGCAGCCATACCGGTTGGCGTGGCGAAGATACTAGATGACATGATTATAGAGTTGCATACCTTAGTTACGGAACCTGTCGTTTATCGCATCTATGCTTACTGGCGTGGCGAGAATTCTGTGTATCATAATTTCTGGCAGACGTGTATGATTATCAGGCTGTATCTTAAATTGGTTCTTAAAGTATTATCTCAAGACTTATCTATTTCTGTTATTCCAGGACTTTGTTCCATCGCTTCTTTTCCTTACTAGCAGTAAAGATACCTTCTGTCCTCAATCCAATTCCATTTGAGCTTCTATTCCTTGAGGGTTCCTTGTTAAGTATGATAATTAGTGACTTGTAATTATGTCTGTATCTTGAGTATTAGTATGGACTGAGTGTGACTTGTGAGTTTGTAAGTATTTCCTAGTTGGACATGTGAGCAGAAGGATTTAATCTAGAGTTAGCCCTTAGCATAGTACCTTATACCAATGGTTCTGGGATAAGTGTTATTAGAGACTGAGAGTTAAGGAGAGTATAGAGTATCAGTGATAGTTCTCAGAGTTAGTATCAGAGCCAATTACCCGTCCTGGATAATCATGATTATGTAATTGAGTGATCTATGTAAACGATTAAGTATCCAGGAATTGTGTTAAGGATTTATGGAGCACGATGTTCAAATTGATGATTGATATCAGAAATGTTAAAGGTAAAGAAATGTATATGCATAAAGGGTTAATGAGATGTCATAAGTAGAGAAATATCAGGATTAGTAATAAAAGTTGTGAAGTGTATCACAAATTAGTTTAACAGGCTGAAAAAGGATTAAGAGAAATACCTATACATCAATCAAGATGAAGAACCATATACATGCCCACGAGGGTAAAGAAACATGAGTATTATAGAAGGTACAGGTAAACATGAGTTCTAATAAGCTTGATGAGATGATCCATTAATGAAGCTAGTGATATAATACCAAGAGTGCTAATGGTTCTATTTTGAGAGTTAGTCGAGAACGACGCTCAAAACAGTAAGCACTCTGCGTGATGATAATCGGATGATATACCAGTTAATATAGATTGAAAATCATGAAAGAAATTACAGGTGATGATAACTTTGATCAATGGAGATAATGGTACAAGTGATTCAGGCAGTACAATTTTAGTACACAATTATAGACACTAGATGCATTGAGTGCACCTTGAGTATCAGAGACCGCGAGCACTGATGTGTACATTTGTGGAGTTATAAATTAAAAGGTGGAAATAACATTTTATTTTTAATAATTGAGGAGTTGAGATTACGTCATTAAATTTTGAGGATTCAAATATGAATTCAATAAACATGGTTAAGGCTACCAAGATTTTTGGAGGGATTAAATTTTTATTTCGATGTTGAGTATCTGATTTTGAGGAAGTATATACAATTTATTTTAAGTTGATCGAGAAATTAAACCTTGACGATTATTTTGAGGATTAATTTTTATGGTAGGTGAGAGATATGAATATTAAAATATGAGTAGATGATATACATGTGTAAGGATCTGTAACCCCCTGATTTTTCAGAAAATTTTAATTTGGATTTTTCATAATTTTCTGTAATTTTCTAGGATTTTCAAGAATTTATTTTAGATTCAAATATAATTAAAAATATTTCAAACTTTTAATTTAGGTTCTAAATAATAAAATATATTTTCTAGAAGTTTTTAGGAATTTTCTGAGTATTTTTAGTATTTATTGGGAGTTATTTAGGCTAATAACTAATTTTTAGGACTTGTAGAATTTATGGTGTAAGCTCAGAAATATAGAATGGACCCACGTTATTTTCTAAGGTTTATAATATTATTATATATTTTCTGGAATTATTTCAGAATTTTTGGAATAATGTTAGTATTTATTTTTAGTTTTATGGCAAAACTAATTTTTAGAGCTTCTCCTAATTATAGTAGGAAATCTGTGAATATATAATTATTCCAAATATTTTTCTAGGATTTTTAGGTTCAAAATATATTTTCTATAATTTTTTCAGATTTTTATGATTATTTTTAATGTTTATTTTGAGTTATTTAGATTTAAAACGACTTAAATAATGTTTTGATAAAAGCAAATCAAAATAAATAAATAATATAACCAAAACCATCCAATCAAATCATGACACGTGTCACCCTATCAACTTTCATTCAGCCTCTCAACATTCCTATATATATATATTATTATAACCCTAATTATCCCATTATTTTTAGAGAGAGAGATTTTGGAGAATTGCCATCTAGGGTTTCTTCATCTTCCAGAAGCCATTGTGCATAGCTCCGGACTCCAAACGAGGCCTAGTTTCTTGCGTTAGAAAGATATTGAGGTTAGATTTCTGATTATATAATTTGTTTTATAAAATTATGAGTATTAAATTCTAGAAAATTCGTAGAGCACAGCATGTCTGAAAATAGACGTGTTTCAATGTTTTCATGATTTCGGGAGAACCAGGAATCAGAATTATGAACCGTTTAAAGTTTTGGAAAGCTAATGTCGAGATCATTAACATATGTTTTTATCAGAATTTAATTCGATGTATTTTCATACTGTTAATTCTGTAGAACTTCTAGGTTAGAATTTAATCATCGGTACACAATACAAAATTTGTATGTGCCATAATTCCCAAACGAATTTGAATTCGAACGAGCCATAAATTTTAGTATATTTTTGATGCTGAAATCTACAGGAAATCATGCATGAAAGTCGAGTTTGTGTCGGTTGACTTTTTGGTCAACAGATCGCCTCGATTTGCGTGCCATGAGTCTCGAGTTGATAAAATTCAGTTTCTTTGGACAAAACTTAGGAATTAACATAAAAATCAGAATAATAAGATTAAAATAGGATTTTAGAATAATTATTCTAGAATTAAATAAATTAAAATAAATTATCTTTTGACGTGATAAATTTGTAATACATAGGCTATTTGGACTGTGACTTGGACTCTGATTCATACCAGCAACAGGACCCCAGGCAAGTGTATCTTACCATCTCTGCAGTATTGTTACCTATTTTTCTTACTTTATATATTTACTGTGCATGCTCAACCTAGGGCCGTTTGACATACTTAGCGTCCGATTATCAGTCGGGTGCCAACATCGTACGCGGTGTTGGGTAATGTCATCTAGATATGGACATACGTGACACTTTATCTTCTCGTACTTGTCATACCAAGTACACTTGACCCAGGACACTGGACACTGATCATGAGACAGGATCTTTCCGAGATATTCGTGGTGATCCTGTATAGGATGCAGGACATATAGAGATACTATAATCTAGATACATTATGACTGGTGTATTAGTTATGACCCCGCTGACATGGACGTGAGACGTTATGTTCATGATTTGTGTGGTTACATTGGGTGGGGAGAGACACACAGACTACAGGCTGATCATATATATACACCCCTATTATCGTGAGGCACAAGACTCTATAGCCGAGCTTGGCCCATTACTCATTATTACTGCTACTACCGGCTCCCCTACACAGAGCTTGTAGTATGCTTCAGCCTGAGTTCTAGTGCTGCTCTCATATTGTATATCACTTAGCTGGTTATTTTAGTATTCCCTTATTGTCCATCTATTGCTGGAGATACCCACAGGCTACAGGTTGATTATGTTATGCCGGCTACTCAGTCTTCCGCTGAGCTAGACCACCTCTTGACACCCCTGCTACCGGCTCCCCTTCACAGAGCTTGTAGTAGTTCCAACCTGAGTACTGTTGATATTCTCTCTTGCATTTTATACAGATGTTACATACTTACCCTGCTTATCTCATTATTTGCTGCACTGTTTATATTCTGGCTTATATTATTTTCTGTACCTTGCTATGTCCCCTGAGGACCTGGATATGGATTTTGTCCCCAGATTTTGCAGAACAGGTTTACCCCGAGGTTTACGGGACCGCAGCAGGAGGAGCCGATCCAGGAGCCGTACCACCATCTGAGGGCGAGGTCTTAGCTGAAGACTTCTCTTGAGCATCCATGTTTATGCTCAGCTTTTATTATTTATTTCAGTCTTTTACTTTCTGGTCTATTGAACCATTGTACTAGATATTTATCGGGTTGTTCCCTGAAGTACTTTGTGAGACGAGATGATGATTTACATTCCTTATTTATTCTGTGGATCATATTTTATATCTTGTGTGGATGAGATTAGTTGTGCCCTGATTGTCGTAGACTTGTTTTACAGCTTAAGTACGCCCTGATGGATCCATTATATGGAGTTGGTCCATGGTGCGTACTGTTGGCCATTGCCACGTGTCTAGTCCCACGGTATTTTGGGACTGGGGCGTGACATGGTTTTTGTGGTGGCCCATGCAGGTCTACGACTAAATTGTTCGGTTTTAACTTAGGGACCGAGCAAGCCTGCAAATAGGATTAGAGTATAGGATCTCATCCACAACTGACTATGGCTTCTCCTCCTCCTCCTTCCAATCTATTCCGTTAAAAAATTGCATCCTGCTTGATTCATGTGCCTTCTCATTAGTTCCTTGAGTGTAGCTTTTTTCTATAATATAGAAGTCTCTGTTGATAGAATGATAGGTAGGGTAACCTTCCTACTAAAAGTACAGCTAGGATATTGACACACCCCTAAGTAGAATGCTTAATGAACCCTAGCGTCCCTTACCTATAGAATAATTTACCATTATTTCTTGTTATAGTCATGAATGACCTAAGAGTAGTATAGGTACTGCTAAGAGCTAGTTAGAGATTGGATCCTAATGTTTGACCCTAGTGGTTGACCCCATTTTTGAGGAACCAATAGAGATCTAAGATCGAATGTTAGAACAGAACCTAGTGTGCATAGTGAGATTGTGTTAGGATATAGGTTCTTGTCGTGATATTAGCAGACGGTACCTCAGGAAGCCCAGAGCAACGAGTATGACATTTCCCATGAGATCATACCTCAAACACAGAGAATTGCTTGCCACCTTCACCTTAGGAAACTATGATATTATCAAGAGCCCTATATTTTAATTTCATATGTTGTTCATCTGCGACCTTAACATTCGCTAATGCGCAACGACTAAAATATGTTCTTCTTTTCTCCATCTTTCAACTCGTGCCACCTGACACTTCTAATAGTAGGCCAAGTAATTTTATTCCTTGTTAAGGACCCATAGTTTGCTAGGACTATAGTTGTAGTCTTAAATTTGAAAATTTTGTGTTTGGTAGTTATAGTTCGATAAGTTTGAGTTAATCTTGTAGATTGTGACCCGATGATTATCCCTTAGTGTTAAATCACATAATTTGTACCCCCACCTCGATACAAGTTATATTCCCTTTTCCTTGAGACTAGTACCACATAGTCCACTTGACCCCATCAAGGCGGTGTAACTGAATGGCAATAATTGTATGCTAGCATAAGATGACAGTGTTTATTCAGACAATAGAATTTAGAGGTTCATGCCCTATTGGGTCGACTAGCAACTTAGACAAGGAGGTTGTATGATAACTGTAGAGATTGTAGAGTCTTTTATTATTGTTGCTCATTTTTGTTCGTTTTGTGAACTTGAATAATTTGTACCTCCTTTCATCATCATCTAGCGTGCTTATATTTCATATACTACCTTGACTTATTGTGCTATTTTATAGCCTAGTTTTGCAAGCTTATTCATTATCGAGCTTGTTCATGACATATGTATTATTGGGGAGGCCCACAATAATACATTTCAGAATCAGTGTATTACGGTCTGATCAACCATAGTGCGCTTGATTCGCCATCGCAATAATACCTTACGTAGATTGAGATATGTAGTGATTAGTAGACGAATATACTTGCCCTAGACATGTCTGACATATCGTATCGGTTACATAACTGTACTAATACGAGCAGGCGAACAAAGGATTACCAAAATAGGATTTCAATCCACAACTGCTTTGACAATTTCCAATTGAATTCTTTAAACGCCATGATCCCAATACTTCTATTCTATTACGCTGCCCTTGAACTCTTTATTATTGGTCTCCGTCTTCCCTTATTTCGGAAAGACGAAACCTCGTGCTTGGTATAAATTGATACACAGAGAATACTAGATATACCCCATAGGTCGATCACATACTTGAGGATCATTCTTCGTAATTAAGGACATATCATATGTGATATGGTCGGCATTGAAGTTCGAGGATTGAATGACATGAGTAAACATATTAAGGAATATTCTCTTAAGGTATATAGCCTTATGTGATAGATGGGTAAATTCTAAGTTGGGTAGTAGTCCATTGTTAACTCGAGAGAAATTTCTTTTAGATTGTGATCGAGTAAGATTAAATTGGGAGAGGTTCAAGCCATTTTAATTTTGAGAATTTTAGAAGAATGACTAAGATGATGAGGATTAATGAATTGATATTGAGGACCCGATATTTATACCTTAAGTACATGATTTAAACAATAAAGATAAAATCATCAACTTGAAATTTAGAGGATAAAAAGATAGAATTTCAGACTTGAACAATGGTGGACTGCATTTAAACTATTTTTTAATTTGATGATTTGAGTTAAAATAAAAACTTAATGGTTGGACTACCTATTTGAAATATTAAGGATGTGAATGGAATTTAAGAAGTTGAAGCATACAAAAATTTATAAGTGAAAATAGGAATAATAATGGACTCGAATTACTTCTAGAGGAGATTATGATAATTGGAGATCGTGAGGTAAAATTTATATGCGTATTTAAATCTTGAAGATGATATATGGATTTAATTTAAATTTGGATATGGATAATATGAAAAAGCGAGAAGAGATAACCATAGGTTGAATTTGATTGGATCAGTGGTCATCTTAACCTAGAAGTGATTGCAATGGATATGATTAGGATTTTAATTATCGTAAGGAGATTGTGATTGACTTGCCTTATGTACACGAAGGATTAACAAATTATGCCTTATTTTAATTTTGAGGACGACATTATCTTAAGTTGGCTGGATTGTGAAACCCCCTCACCTAAGAAGTAGACCTACTTGGCTTAGATAGTGAGACTGAGGCTAGCTCGAATCCACTTAGGAATAGAACACGACATTTTTCATTTAGTTTTACAATATGGTATCCCTCGGCGTGCCATACCATTGCTTCGATAATTGGAGCACTTCCCTAGTCATTGCCTTCCTACAAATTCCACACCTTGTCCTAGACATGTCCATCCTCCAATTTTCATCTTTGTGCAACATTTTAATTATTGGGCGCTTTTATGCAAAAGAGCATTAAGGTGTCCACACTATTGGACATGACACACGAAGAAACCTATTTTTACTCATGTGAATTTCTTCCATGATTTTCGGAATGTGCAACGTGCAACATCGTCCACTCCGTTAAACCTAGCCTTGCATTTTAACCAATGTAAATCTTAGACCATCCTTGACTTCTACCATGGCTTAATTTTAATTTCGAGGACGAAATTTTTATAAGTTGGGTAGATTGTAACCCCCTGATTTTTCAGAAAATTTTAATTTGGATTTTTTATAATTTTCTTTAATTTTCTAGGATTTTCAAGAATTTATTTTAGATTCAAATATAATTAAAAATATTTCAAACTTTTATTTTAGGTTCTAAATAATAAAATATATTTTCTAGAAGTTTTTAGGAATTTTCTGAGTATTTTTAGTATTTATTGGGAGTTATTTAGGCTAATAACTAATTTTTAGGACTTGTAGAATTTATGGTGCAAGCTCAGAAATATAGAATGGACCCACGTTATTTTCTAAGGTTTATAATATTATTATATATTTTCTGGAATTATTTCAGAATTTTTGGAATAATGTTAGTATTTATTTTTAGTTTTATGGCAAAACTAATTTTTAGAGCTTCTCCTAATTATAGTAGGAAATATGTGAATATATAATTATTCCAAATATTTTTCTAGGGTTTTTAGGTTCAAAATATATTTTTTGTAATTTTTCCAGATTTTTATGATTATTTTTAATGTTTATTTTGAGTTATTTAGATTTAAAACGACTTAAATAATGTTTTGATAAAGGCAAATCAAAATAAATAAATAATATAACCAAAATCATCCAATCAAATCATGACACGTGTCACCCTATCAACTTTTATTCAGCCTCTCAACATTCCTATATATATATATTATTATAACCCTAATTATCCCATTATTTTTAGAGAGAGAGATTTTGGAGAATTGCCATCTAGGGTTTTTTTATCTTCCAGAAGCCATTGCGCATAGCTCCGGACTCCAAACGAGGCCTAGTTTCTTGCGTTAGAAAGATATTGAGGTTAGCTTTCTAATTATATAATTTTTTTTACAAAATTATGAGTATTAAATTCTGGAAAATTCGTAGAGCACAGCATGTCTGAAAATAGACGTGTTTCAATGTTTTTACGATTTCGGGAGAACCAGGAATCAGAATCATGAACCGTTTAAAGTTTTGGAAAGCTAATGTAGAGATCATTAACATATGTTTTTATCAGAATTTAATTCGATGTATTTTCGTACTGTTAATTCTGTAGAACTTCTAGGTTAGAATTTAATCATCGGTGCACAATACAAAATTTGTATGTGCCATAATTCCCAAACGAATTTGAATTCGAATGAGCCATAAATTCTAGTATATTTTTGATGCTGAAATCTATAGGAAATCATGCATGAAAGTCGAGTTTGTGTCGGTTGACTTTTTGGTCAACAGATTGCCTCGATTTGCGTGCCATGAGTCTCGAGTTGATAAAATTCAGTTTCTTTGGACAAAACTTAGGAATTAACATAAAAATCAGAATAATAAGATTAAAATAGGATTTTAGAATAATTATTCTAGAATTAAATAAATTAAAATAAATTATCTTTTGACGTGATAAATTTGTAATACATAGGCTATTTGGACTGTGACTTGGACTCTGATTCATACCAGCAACAGGACCCCAGGCAAGTGTACCTTGCCATCTCTGCAGTATTGTTACCTATTTTTCTTACTTTATATATTTACTGTGCATGCTCAACCTAGGGCCATTTGACATACTTAGCGTCCGATTATCAGTCGGGTGCCAACATCGTACGCGGTGTTGGGTAATATCATCTAGATATGGACATACGTGACACTTTATCTTTTCGTACTTGTCATACCAAGTACACTTGACCCAGGACACTGGACACTGATCATGAGACAGGATCTTCCCGAGATATTCGTGGTGATCCTGTATAGGATGCAGGACATATAGAGATACTATAATCTAGATACATTATGACTGGTGCATTAGTTATGACCCCGCTGACATGGACATGAGACGTTATGTTCATGATTTGTGTGGTTACATTGGGTGGGGAGAGACACACAGACTACAGGCTGATCATATATATACACCCCTATTATCGTGAGGCACAAGACTCTATAGCCGAGCTTGGCCCATTACTCATTATTACTGCTACTACCGGCTCCCCTACACAGAGCTTGTAGTATGTTTTAGCCTGAGTTCTAGAGCTGCTCTCATCTTGCATATCACTTAGCTGGTTATTTTAGTATTCCCTTATTGTCCATCTATTGCTGGAGATACCCACAGGCTACAGGTTGATTATGTTATGCCGGCTACTCAGTCTCCCGCTGAGCTAGACCACCTCTTGACACCCCTGCTACCGGCTCCCCTTCACAGAGCTTATAGTAGTTCCAACCTGAGTACTGTTGATATTCTCTCTTGCATTTTATACAGATGTTACATACTTACCCTGCTTATCTCATTATTTGCTGCACTGTTTATATTCTGGCTTGTATTATTTTCTGTACCTTGCTATGTCCCCTGAGGACCTGGATATGGATTTTGTCCCCAGATTTTGCAGAACAGGTTTACCCCGAGGTTTACGGGACCGCAGCAGGAGGAGCCGATCCAGGAGTCGTACCACCATCTGAGGGCGAGGTCTTAGCTGAAGACTTCTCTTGAGCATCCATGTTTATGCTCAGCTTTTATTATTTATTTCGGTCTTTTACTTTCTGGTCTATTGAACCATTGTACTAGATATTTATCGGGTTGTTCCCCGAAGTACTTTGTGAGACTAGATGATGATTTACATTCCTTATTTATTCTGTGGATCATATTTTATATCTTGTGTGGATGAGATTAGTTGTGCCCTGATTGTCGTAGACTTGTTTTACAGCTTAAGTACGCCCTGATGGATCCATTATATGAAGTTGGTCCATCGGTGCGTACTGCTGGCCATTGCCACGTGTCTAGTCCCACGGTATTTTGGGACTGGGGCGTGACATGGTTTTTGTGGTGGCCCATGCAGGTCTACGACTAAATTGTTCGGTTTTAACTTAGGGACCGAGCAAGCCTGCAAATAGGATTAGAGTATAGGATCTCATCCACAACTGACTATGGCTTCTCCTCCTCCTCCTTCCAATCTATTCCGTTGAAAAATTGCATCCTGCTTGATTCATGTGCCTTCTCATTAGTTCCTTGAGTGTAGCTTTCTTCTATAATATAGAAGTCTCTGTTGATAGAATGATAGGTAGGGTAACCTTCCTACTAAAAGTACAGCTAGGATATTGACACACCCCTAAGTAGAATGCTTAGTGAACCCTAGCGTCCCTTACCTATAGAATAATTTACCATTATTTCTTGTTATAGTCATGAATGACCTAAGAGTAGTATAGGTACTGCTAAGAGCTAGTTAGAGATTGGACCCTAATGTTTGACCCTAGTTGTTGACCCCATTTTTGAGGAACCAATAGAAATCTAAGATCGAATGTTAGAACAGAACCTAGTGTGCATAGTGAGATAGTGTTAGAATATAGGTTCTTGTCGTGATATTAGCAGACGGTACCTCAGGAAGCCCAGAGCAACGAGTATGACATTTCCCATGAGATCATACCTCAAACACGGAGAATTGCTCGCCACCTTCACCTTAGGAAACTATGATATTATCAAGAGCCCTATATTTTAATTTCATATGTTGTTCATCTGCGACCTTAACATTCGCTAATGCGCAACGACTAAAATATGTTCTTCTTTTCTCCATCTTTCAACTCGTGCCACCTGACACTTCTAATAGTAGGCCAAGTAATTTTATTCCTTGTTAAGGACTCATAGTTTGCTAGGACTATAGTTGTAGTCTTGAATTTAAAAATTTTGTGTTTGGTAGTTATAGTTCGATAAGTTTGAGTTAATCTTGTAGATTGTGACCCGATGATTATCCCTTAGTGTTAAATCACGTAATTTGTACCCCCACCTCGATACAAGTTATATTCCCTTTTCCTTGAGACTAGTACCACATAGTCCACTTGACCCATCAAGGCGGTGTAACTGAATGGCAATAATTGTATGCTAGCATAAGATGACAGTGTTTATTCAGACAATAGAATTTAGAGGTTCATGCCCTATTGGGTCGACTAGCAACTTAGACAAGGAGGTTGTATGATAACTGTAGAGATTGTAGAGTCTTTTATTATTGTTGCTCATTTTTGTTCGTTTTGTGAACTTGAATAATTTGTACCTCCTTTCATCATCATCTAGCGTGCTTATATTTCATATACTACCTTGACTTATTGTGCTATTTTATAGCCTAGTTTTGCAAGCTTATTCATTATCGAGCTTGTTCATGACATATGTATTATTGGGGAGGCCCACAATAATACATTTCAGAATCAGTGTATTACGGTCTGATCAACCATAGTGCGCTTGATTCGCCATCGCAATAATACCTTACGTGGATTGAGATATGTAGTGATTAGTAGACGAATATACTTGCCCTAGACATGTCTGACATATCGTATCGGTTACATAACTGTACTAATACGAGCAGGCGAACAAAGGATTACCAAAATAGGATTTCAATCCACAACTGCTTTGACAATTTCCAATTGAATTCTTTAAACGCCATAATCCCAATACTTCTATTCTATTACGCTGCCCTTGAACTCTTTATTATTGGTCTCCGTCTTCCCTTATTTCGGAAAGACGAAACCTCGTGCTTGGTATAAATTGATACACAGAGAATACTAGATATACCCCATAGGTCGATCACATACTTGAGGATCATTCTTCGTAATTAAGGACATATCATATGTGATATGGTCGGCATTGAAGTTCGAGGATTGAATGACATGAGTAAACATATTAAGGAATATTCTCTTAAGGTATATAGCCTTATGTGATAGATGGGTAAATTCTAAGTTGGGTAGTAGTGCATTGTCAACTCGAGAGAAATTTCTTTTAGATTGTGATCGAGTAAGATTAAATTGGGAGAGGTTCAAGCCATTTTAATTTTGACAATTTTAGAAGAATGACTAAGATGATGAGGATTAATGAATTGATATTGAGGACCCGATATTTATACCTTAAGTACATGATTTAAACAATAAAGATAAAATCATCAACTTGAAATTTAGAGGATAAAAAGATAAAATTTCAGACTTGAACAATGGTGGACTGCATTTAAACTATTTTTCAATTTGATGATTTGAGTTAAAATAAAAACTTAATAGTTGGACTACCTATTTGAAATATTAAGGATGTGAATGGAATTTAAGAAGTTGAAGCATACAAAAATTTATAAGTGAAAATAGGAATAATAATGGGCTCGAATTACTTCTAGAGGAGATTATGATAATTGGAGATCGTGAGGTAAAATTTATATGCGTATTTAAATCTTGAAGATGATATATGGATTTAATTTAAATTTGGATATGGATAATTTGAAAAAGTGAGAAGAGATAACCATAGGTTGAATTTGATTGGATCAGTGGTCATCTTAACCTAGAAGTGATTGCAATGGATATGATTAGGATTTTAATTATCGTAAGGAGATTGTGATTGACTTGCCTTATGTACACGAAGGATTAACAAATTATGCCTTATTTTAATTTTGAGGACGACATTATCTTAAGTTGGCTGGATTGTGAAACCCCCTCACCTAAGAAGTAGACCTACTTGGCTTAGATAGTGAGACTGAGGCTAGCTCGAATCCACTTAGGAATAGAACACGACATTTTTAATTTAGTTTTACAATATGGTATCCCTCGGCGCGCCTACCATTGCTTCGATAATTGGAGCACTTCCCTAGTCATTGTCTTCCTACAAATTCCACACCTTGTCCTAGACATGTCCATCCTCCAATTTTCATCTTTGTGCAACATTTCATTTGTTGGGTGCTTTTCTGCAAAAGAGCATTAAGGTGTCCACACTATTGGACATGACACACGAAGAAACCTATTTTTACTCATGTAAATTTCTTCCATGATTTTTGGAATGTGCAACGTGCAACATCGTCCACTCCGTTAAACCTAGCCTTGCATTTTAACCAATGCAAATCTTAGACCATCCTTGACTTCTACCATGGCTTAATTTTAATTTCGAGGATGAAATTTTTATAAGTTGGGTAGATTGTAACCCCCTGATTTTTTAGAAAATTTTAATTTGGATTTTTCATAATTTTCTTTAATTTTCTAGGATTTTTAAGAATTTATTTTAGATTTAAATATAATTAAAAATATTTCAAACTTTTATTTTAGGTTCTAAATAATAAAATATATTTTCTAGAAGTTTTTAGGAATTTTCTGAGTATTTTTAGTATTTATTGGGAGTTATTTAGGCTAATAACTAATTTTTAGGACTTGTAGAATTTATGGTGCAAGCTCAGAAATATAGAATGGACCCACGTTATTTTCTAAGGTTTATAATATTATTATATATTTTCTGGAATTATTTCAGAATTTTTGGAATAATGTTAGTATTTATTTTTAGTTTAATGGCAAAACTAATTTTTAGAGCTTCTCCTAATTATAGTAGGAAATCTGTGAATATATAATTATTCCAAATATTTTTCTAGGGTTTTTAGGTTCAAAATATATTTTCTGTAATTTTTCCAGATTTTTATGATTATTTTTAATGTTTATTTTGAGTTATTTAGATTTAAAACGACTTAAATAATGTTTTGATAAAGGCAAATCAAAATAAATAAATAATATAACCAAAATCATCCAATCAAATCATGACACGTGTCACCCTATCAACTTTTATTCAGCCTCTCAACATTCCTATATATATATATTATTATAACCCTAATTATCCCATTATTTTTAGAGAGAGAGATTTTGGAGAATTGCCATCTAGGATTTTTTCATCTTCCAGAAGCCATTGCGCATAGCTCCGGACTCCAAACGAGGCCTAGTTTCTTGCGTTAGAAAGATATTGAGGTTAGCTTTCTGATTATATAATTTGTTTTACAAAATTATGAGTATTAAATTCTGGAAAATTCGTAGAGTACAGCATATCTGAAAATAGACGTGTTTCAATGTTTTCACGATTTCGGGAGAACCAGGAATCAGAATCATGAACCGTTTAAAGTTTTGGAAAGCTAATGTCGAGATCATTAATATATGTTTTTATCAGAATTTAATTCAATGTATTTTCGTACTGTTAATTCTGTAGAACTTCTAGGTTAGAATTTAATCATCGGTGCACAATACAAAATTTGTATGTGCCATAATTCCCAAACGAATTTGAATTCGAACGAGCCGTAAATTCTAGTATATTTTTGATGCTGAAATCTACAAGAAATCATGCATGAAAGTCGAGTTTGTGTCGGTTTACTTTTTGGTCAACAGATTGCCTCGATTTGCGTGCCATGAGTCTCGAGTTGATAAAATTCAGTTTCTTTGGACAAAACTTAGAAATTAACATAAAAATCAGAATAATAAGATTAAAATAGGATTTTAGAATAATTATTCTAGAATTAAATAAATTAAAATAAATTATCTTTTGACGTGATAAATTTGTAATACATAGGCTATTTGGACTGTGATTTGGACTCTGATTCATACCAGCAACAGGACCCCAGGCAAGTGTACCTTGCCATCTCTGCAGTATTGTTACCTATTTTTCTTACTTTATATATTTACTGTGCATGCTCAACCTAGGGCCGTTTGACATACTTAGCGTCCGATTATCAGTCGGGTGCCAACATCGTACGCGGTGTTGGGTAATGTCATCTAGATATGGACATACGTGACACTTTATCTTCTCGTACTTGTCATACCAAGTACACTTGACCCAGGACACTGGACACTGATCATGAGACAGGATCTTCTCGAGATATTCGTGGTGATCCTGTATAGGATGCAGGACATATAGAGATACTATAATCTAGATACATTATGACTGGTGCATTAGTTATGACCCCGCTGACATGGACGTGAGACGTTATGTTCATAATTTGTGTGGTTACATTGGGTGGGGAGAGACACACAGACTACAGGCTGATCATATATATACACCCCTATTATCGTGAGGCACAAGACTCTATAGCCGAGCTTGGCCCATTACTCATTATTACTGCTACTACCGGCTCCCCTACACAGAGCTTGTAGTATGCTTCAGCCTGAGTTCTAGTGCTGCTCTCATCTTGCATATCACTTAGCTGGTTATTTTAGTATTCCCTTATTGTCCATCTATTGCTAGAGATACCCACAGGCTACAGGTTGATTATGTTATGCCGGCTACTCAGTCTCCCGCTGAGCTAGACCACCTCTTGACACCCCTGCTACCGGCTCCCCTTCACAGAGCTTGTAGTAGTTCCAACCTGAGTACTGTTGATATTCTCTCTTGCATTTTATACAGATGTTACATACTTACCCTGCTTATCTCATTATTTGCTGCACTGTTTATATTCTGGCTTGTATTATTTTCTGTACCTTGCTATGTCCCCTGAGGACCTGGATATGGATTTTGTCCCCAGATTTTGCAGAACAGGTTTACCCCGAGGTTTACGGGACCGCAGCAGGAGGAGCCGATCCAGGAGCCGTACCACCATCTGAGGGCGAGGTCTTAGCTGAAGACTTCTCTTGAGCATCCATGTTTATGCTCAGCTTTTATTATTTATTTCGGTCTTTTACTTTCTGGTCTGTTGAACCATTGTACTAGATATTTATCGGGTTGTTCCCCGAAGTACTCTGTGAGACTAGATGATGATTTACATTCCTTATTTATTCTGTGGATCATATTTTATATCTTGTGTAGATGAGATTAGTTGTGCCCTGATTGTCGTAGACTTGTTTTACAGCTTAAGTACGCCCTGATGGATCCATTATATGGAGTTGGTCCATCGGTGCGTACTGCTGGCCATTGCCACGTGTCTAGTCCCACGGTATTTTGGGACTGGG
Organism: Iris macrosiphon; assembly: GCA_036927795.1. Classification (NCBI taxonomy): domain Eukaryota; kingdom Viridiplantae; phylum Streptophyta; class Magnoliopsida; order Asparagales; family Iridaceae; genus Iris; species Iris macrosiphon. The sequence continues at coordinate 325,300,767 of JAYESA010000004.1, forward strand.
GCGTGACAGGATCTGGTGATTTGAGCATGTTTGAGATGGCACCGCAGACTGACTTGGGTGTCCATCTAAAGTTGTATTGGAAAGAGCAGCACTTAGTATGGTGTTACACTTGGTGTGCACTGGAGTGATGAGAACAAATAGTATGGACAATTGTAGTGGGAATGGGAACTGACAGAGGGTATGGTACTAAGGAGATAGAGGTATCAACTTGGATGCATTATTGAATCATGGTTATATTAGAGATTCTTGGCTTCAGATTTAGGTGTTAATAGACGTGTGTGTGCAATATGGATATATTCATGGATCTTGTGGATAAATGATTAGTTGATATGGGTACCAGTGTACAGGAATAGGAATTAGTTAGTAAATTTACTAGAGTTAAGTGTATGTTAGAGATAGGAAATACTGCAGGTAATGTGTTAGCAGGTTCTGTTTTTCTCTTCATTCTGTTCTTATCTATTTGATTGATGGACTGATACCTTAGTACCGTAGCTTGTATGCATGATTCTTTTTATAAAGTAGTTCGTAGCACACCCTGATACAGAGACTGCAATACCATGACAAAAGATACTATGACCGTACATATCCCCTTAGGTTGCATGTTGTATGACTGTGGGTAAAATTTTTCTTAGACCATGATCGTTGGGGTTTTGACCATAGCAAGGATCTATGACAAGGTTATGACTTGACAAATGGGACAAGGTGATTAGAAATTCAAGGATAAGCATTCATGAGTTGATATAACAGAATTGCTGGATCATTGGTTTTACAAGGATCGAGATATGATTAAAATTTGAGGATAAAATGCTAATTTAAATAAAGGATTAAAAATTTAACATGGCAGAATTGATGATTGTTAATTTCAGGAAGGTTGATTGTGATATAATTTATCATTAAAAATTTGAGGAAAAATTGGAAAATTATCAGTATATATATTTGATTGCAATATAGTAATTTAAAATTTTATATTGCGGACGTTACATTTAAAGGATCCATAAGTGTCGCATTATTAAGTATTTTTGAAAAAAAAAAACTGAAGAATCAGATCATTGATGGATTATTGTTGGAATTCAGACCCTTTGGGACGAGAATCGATACATTGATTGAAATTCAATTTGAGGAACAGATATCAAATTCCGAGTATTTAAATTTTTAATTTAAATTTGTGGGAATTGTGAGGAAATGGAAACTGATTTTTATTTGAGGATATTTCAGGAATATAGTAATTTCAGACATTTTGAAATTTCGAAACGACAAGGTGGATTATTTCAGGATTATGTGAGTTGTTAAATTTCACTATTTATGGAAATAATAATGTGTATGAGTAAATACTACTATTGAGGATTTTAAATTTCGAGGACGAAATTCTTTTAAGGTGGGTAGACTTGTCACTACCACATTCTGAAAACCGGGGTATTTTCGACTTGTTACAATATTTAATATTATGGTAGTTACAATTAAGTAAATTGCATGATAGTATATTTTTATTTTTATTTAAATAATCATGTGAGACGTGTAATTAAATATAGTATTATATACAGTGCTTATTTGTTTTGAGCCAGCAGACTTGACCTAGAAGCCCAGTAGATGAACACCTCTCCAAATTGTGGAATTTTGTATTTAATTATTTTAATTAGATTTAATTCTTGGAGTTTGTAATTAATTACCGTATTTTATTTAATTATTGCGCATTGCCTTTGCTTCGACATTTGGAGCGCTATCCTGACTTTTGTCTTCCAACAAATTTTACCATCTTGCCCTAGACATGCCCGCCTTCCATTCTGCTATCTTTGCAACTCATAATTATGATTTCTGTACATTATTTCTAGCCGCACAAAAATCGTTGCGGCCGTTATTTAAAATCCCTATTTTGTATCGTTGTGCGTTCCAATTTAAATTGGGGACAATCTTGACCTATTTTTCGTACGGCCCAAATTAGGGTAATATTCTGTTCTGAGTCTTCTTCACTATTGGTATTGATGACCTGACCTGATTTTGACCCCATGTACTCCTAATTAATTTTAGAACATAACTTGTATTTTATTCTAATTAAATTGAGGATACTATTTAAACCAATTCTGAAATTCCAATTTAATTCCAGTGCCCTGCTATTTTAGCCCACACCAAACTTATAGCGCCCCCTGACCCTACAAAACACCGGACACCGAATTGCCCGCCAAATTTTTGTTATTTCATGCGTCTGTGCAAATACCCAAATTTAAGGGGGTTAATTTGCAAATATGCATTTTTGGTGTCAACATCCATTTGTTTAAACCAATGGAGAAGCCCAACATTGACTAGTCAACACCCTCACCCACATGAAGAAATCCCCATGTTTAATCTGGACCACCCATTTAATTGGGTGCATCCTCACCTTTGATTTACCCACACCCTCATCCTATTTAATATCTTGTACCCTCAAACCCTAATCCCAAGAAACCTAGGTTTTTTCCACCACCTCACAAGCCCCCACCTCTCCTCAACGTAGGAAACTCCTTCCTATTCTCTTCTCCACTTTTCTTCTTTTCTTCTTCTCTTCTTCTTCCTTTTCTTCTCCTTCCTTCTTCTTCTTATTGTTTTTCTTCTTCTTTCATTGAATTTAAAATTCAAATTGGAGAAGAAGGGGGGGGAACACTGTTCACCCCCCCATTCGGTAATCCGGCAGACTCCCCGGCGACCGAGCATCCTTCTCCGGCAGGCGCTGCCCTCCGCTGGGCTGCTGCTCGATCCCCACGGCGGCCCTCTGTCGACCCCGGCCTGTTCAGCCGACACCGCAACCCTCCGGCGCCGGTGTCCGCTGCTCCTCCCTCACGATCTCCCTCCAGCCAGCAACTCCGACTACTCCCCTCCCATTGCTCCCCTCCGTCCGGCGCCACCATCTCCACCTATCACTACCACCATTATCACCACCACCACCAGCCATCACTCCTCCCTGCATTCCCTCACCCCTGCACTCCGGTGGCCGAGCCCTGAGCTCCACCCTCCCTCTGCGTACAGCTCCCCACGGCGGCCGCTGCACCCCCTGCGCGAGACGACCGCCGTCCTCCCGTCCGGCTCCCCTTCTGCTGCTGCTCCTCCCTCTGCGTGCACAGGCCGGCCATTGCCTCCCTCCGGCCGGCCAGCTAGCCAACCGCCGACCGGTGAGTCTCCTCCCCTCTTCCCTTTTCCTGTATATAACATGTATATGTATGGTATATAGATATAATTAGTGTATTCTATGTTAATGTACATATAATTGTATATATTATTAATGGTAGATATTTATATATATATGCATATATGTATATAAATACGTATACGTGTATTTGTGTGTGTATTGTGTATTGGTATGAGTACATATATTATTCTATTTTCAAATAGTATATAAATTATTTCTATGTGTATATTCATATATCTATATAAGTATGAAATTGGTATTTTTTATAATATATATTTAGTAAAGTGTATATTAGTAATTATTTAATTAATGATTAATATTGTATATGTATATATCTAATCTACTTGATATATATAAATACGTATTTTAGTAGGTGTATGTTTTAATTTAAATTAGTATAATATAAAATTAATGTATTAGTACTTATGTATTTATATGTATGCAATTAAGTATTTAATTAATGTAAATATTGTGCATGTATATATTTAATTGGCTCATGAATATATATATATTTTGTATATACTTAGTATATTGTAATATAATGTGTATTAGATACGTATTTTGATAGATATATATATAAATGTATGTGCTAGTATTAACTAATATATTTTAGTACATATTTTGATAAATGTACAACTATAGGAAGTAATTTATATTGGTATATATATACCTGTATATAGTATAAATATTACTTTGGTATAAATATATATATAATTTATGTTGGTATATGGTTAATAAAAACATACTTTGGTATTTTGGTGTATATGTATATGTATATACATCTATTATGATTTATATATATACATATTTAAATGAATATGTATATGTGTATTTCCTTTAATATATATATGTAGATTATATTTTCGTATTGGTATATGTATGTATATCTATATGTTGTATTGGTTTTATATATATAAATGTAAATGGGTATAGTTACCTGTATATAGTATAAGCATGATTTGGTATAATTATAAATATATATTTGATTGTATAGATACAAATATATATTTTGGTTTACGAATATATATATTTATATACATCTATTTAGTGTATATATTATATACGTATATTGTACAAATTACTGATAGGCTTATATATGTGTATTTATATACGTATCCCTACTAGATAACCCTAGTTGACTAGTGCCCTGCCTAACATGGCCCTGAGGCCAGTATTTTTGACTGTGTTAGTGTAGCATCTGATGCAAATGTGGTTTTGCTTGTGATATGTTTATAGGCTGTTGGTTTACCCAGGGGATACTCTGGAACAGGACATCAATAATTACCAGCTAAGGACCCAAGGCGAGTACATTCTCTGATTAGTTTCTAATTTATGATATCTCCTATATTCACTGTATCTAGTGTAAATATCTATGTTCTTGACACATTGGTTACACGGATTGGTATACATGGATCTCGTCATGAGATGTTATTCCTTATTCATGGTGTAGCTTGTACAAGACTTGTTTCCTTGATATCTTGTGCATGTACAGACACTGAGACCCGGGGAGATTTGCTACCTCCCTAGGGAATCCCGTGCCATAGCGTACCATGATTGGATCTACTATACCAGTCGGGGGTGGAGAGTACTTTAGTGTAGATATGTGATCATACCCAACTTTATATGCACCATAGCTCACCCCACATCTCACGTCGGGTGCGACCTGACCATTTACATGCTCCATAGCTGTTACGTGTGATTAGCCTGACCTCTACATGCATCATAGCTAACCAACGGTTAGCCTGACCTTACATGAACCATAGCTAATCACATGTAACCAGCCTGATCAAGTTCCCAAGCCGATCACATGTTAAAGCTAGTACTCACACACTTAGTCATAGGTTTCTTGCTCATTGACATATTGTTTCCCTTCTTGCATTTACTTACAGTACTTCCAGTATTTCTTTCATTGTACAATTTTCGTACCTATACATGCATCTAGTATAATTCCATCTAGAACTGCTACATAGTTTATGTCATTTATATAGAACTGCTATTTAGAGATGTACCTTGCTCCTTCCTGACTGAAAAATATTTTTTCAGACTGTGACCTTAGTAGACTGGTTTTCGACACACTTGGGGATTGGAAGTTAATGATTGCAGGTATGATTATTTTGTCAGTAGACTTGTGTTGTATTCTTTTGTTTCTTTAAATTCTTATCGTGCTGTAGTTGTGATTGAGTATGTTGTTAATATTTTTATAGTGTTATCCGAGTCTCCTTATGGAGTTGGATACTAGCGTGAGATTGTTTAGATAGTACTTGACCTAGACAGCGTTCTACCGCCGATGCTGCAGTGTAGGCTGGACGTACCCACGTACTCGTGCCCCTAAACCGGGTGTGGGTCGTGACATATTTTGTGGATGAGATTAGACATTACCTGTTATTTATTAGCGTATTAGACTTGTTAGTATTTTAGGACAGCGTAGCACATTTCGTTAGGATCCATTAAATTAGGATATCCTTCGGAGTCGGGTCAGCTGACCAATGCCACGTAGCCTGGTCCCGTGTATTTTGGGACTGGGGCATGACAAGAGTGGTGCGATAAGACAGGTCGCAAAGCTGAGTGATAATCATAGTATTCTGATCCTGGTGTTGAGAAGATATTATCCCATTTTGCAACCTGAATTGCTCGCGAAACATTTCTTGGATAGAGTCCAAGGTAGCAGGCTATGCAGAGAATGAAGTAGGAGTTGGAGCAGGAGGAGCTAGGGCTGGGTCAGCTGGTGCATCATAATCAAATGATTCATCTTCATCAGGAATGAGAGTAATAGGATGATTCTTGCGGCTTTGGTTAGGTAGGCTTGCTCAGAAGATAAATAGGTTATTCCATTTGGATGTGAAAGTTCTCAAAGATGAGAGGTAGATACATCGCATAAGGAAGTTAAAGTTTGTGTTTATAATAGTCAATCATTTGCCAAATCATGGTTTTAAGAAGGCTAAAGGGAGTGGATGTGTAGAAGTGATATAAAGCAGACATCTCCCTATAGGTCACATCATCTTTGGAGGTTTGCTTGTGAATGATAGCAGAGTATATGATACGATAAAATTCATAAAAGTATTGGTTAAAATATGATAACACGAAACTTTCTATCAGGACAAGGATGTGGGGCACAAAGTATGTCCCTGAAAGAGTCAAGAGTGATGTCGTCTCTGAGATTGAGTTTGTCGATCTCAACTAGGACATCTCCTTCGTTAAGGATTTCAAGAATTTCACCCAAAGTTATATCGTCAAATTTAATATCGATTCTACCTATTCTCGAAGAGATAGACCATTGATCATGAGATATATTAGAATAAAATATGCGAATGGCATTCAAATAAATGGGTTTTTTAGTTTTGACTAGACGATGAAGATGGAATTCTATAAGTTTAGGTTTTGGGGCCTGAAAAGTAGTAAAATTAAAATAATTGCCCTTATAATTATTTCTTTGCACAAAATCATTGAACTATAGTTTAGAGGCATCAATAGAAGTAAAAATAAAATCATCATATTTTCCTGGATTTGGAATATTTGGAGAAAATAAGGAATATGTAGCATCATCACTACAGGGTTGAGAAGATGAAGCTTCATTTACTTTTCTTTTCTTTTTTCCAAATTTTGGAGCCATAAAAAATTGGTTTTGAGAATGTGAGGATTGTACCTTGAAAAGATTGAAGAGGATGAAAGAAAATCTCACCAAGAGCCTTAGATCTCAAGTTGAGAGAGAATAAGCCTTGAGTAAGGGGATTACAAAAACTAGGGTTTTGGAGGAAGAGTTTGATTCTCGATTTTGAGAAGAAGGGTTTGGGAGGATAAAGTAATGAGATCAAATCAATGGCTGCTGCTGTTATATAAAAATACATGAACCGAATTTGGACCGAGTTCGGAACGAACTCTGTCTGAGTTCTGATGGATCAGAATATTAAAAATATATTTTGTAGAAAGCTATAATAGTTATATTAAAAATATATAAGTGATCTCATATAAGTATACATTATATCTGGTCTAAAAATATGACAGGCTATCTATCAGTCATTGCTATTTAGACAAGTCTTTAAACATAATTTATAGCAGTCAATTACTGAATGAATGAATAATTGTATTTAGGAAATAGCTCTTTGTATATCATTACTCAGTGAGATATTTTTGTTATTATTAATTAGCTGTAGGGTCCGGTTCCCAGCTAGCGGTGGTCTGAAGACACTTAAGTACTATGTCGCTTAAGGCTGTTTACACCTTGTTGACAGAAGGACAATTTAGGCTATTTAACAATAATATGTATACCTTTAGAGGATAATAATGAAGAATTTATTTAACAAAAGTTTTCTTCATACACTGTTTAAGGGCAATTGAACTATCATATTTTAATAGATTGATTAAGTACTAATATGAAAATTGTATTACCATAATGACTTATTAGTCATATTTTTGTTGTTGGTGCAATTTCCATGAGAATATCCATTTGGATTTTTGCAATCAACAACTTTCTTCCTTACCATTACGTCTTGCCACAAATCATTCCACCTATATGATTAGAACAAGACTTTGGTATTCAGGATTTGGATCCGTATTTTTTAGCTTTGGGAATCCACTTATACATGTTTATATCAACCAATTTTTTAACTTTACACTGAAGTATAATATGTCATTTAAAACCGCAATAATGACATATAGAATAGGCATTTGTGTTCGGTATAGAAGGATGAGTATGTGAAGTGTTGTGACATGTCTTACATGAATATTTGTAATAGAAAGCATGATTATGTGAAGTATGTTGTGTTCTACATGCATGATGGTGTGGAGCATTTGGTTTGCTTGCTGGTGTCTTGTTGTGAGTGCTATTTTCTTTATCCATATATCTCGTGTTAGACTGAGTAGTAGGTTGTACGACCTGCTTTCCCAATATAATCTCTAACTTTTTAGAGGTGGCATATAAATTATCATATTTAGCAGTAAGAGCATCTATCTTAAGTGAGGCATTAGAGTACTTCTCATTTTTCTATTTTAAGTCCTCCTTAGGTTTAGTAATTTCTTGATTGCTTTCGTCATAGCAGTCAAGAGCTTCTTATAGGCTAAGCTCAAGTTGGAAGATTTTAATAGATTCATCAGAAGAGGAGTTTTCTCTAGCTTCCTTAAGTAAGCAAATGAGCTGATCATTCTTAAGCTGATAAGATTTGATATCTTTTCGAGCTTTCTTATAGTTATTCTAAGCTTATTATAGTATTCAAATAAATTATTAAAAGTATCAAATAATTTGTCATACAAAATGTCTTTTGTTAGTGAATCATCTTTTACCTCGCTTACCATTAAGCATAAGTCTGGCGTATGTTGAAGGTTTTTGTTATTCTCGTACTGGATGCTTGCATTGATTGCTAGACTTTCACTGGGGAATAAATTTGTAACATATTTTTCCTTGCTGTCATTATTGTTGCATTGAATGTCTACATCTTTCTTTGTACTTGCAACTTCTTTATTTTGGTATAAACTTGCAAAATCATGTGGTTCTTCTTCATCTTCTTCTTTGCCTCCATAAGTTGCTTTCCGCATTCTCCATATCTCATATGATGTTTTGCACTTGGAGATAAGCTTGAATTCGTCTTCTCCTAGAGTACAGTAGACCATGTATATTGCCTTTGAATCATCACTTGCTGCTTTTTTTTATCTTCGGTATATACATTATCTGATTTGTCAACTTTTTTGTAACCATTAGTAACGTAAGTCCATAAGTTAAAGCCAAGAGATTTTAGAAAAGCACTAATATGTATTTTCTAAAATAAATAGTTGGTGCTGTTAAAAATAGGTGGCTTATCAAGGAGTTGGCTTTCACCATTGATGGAAAATAGTGATCTTGTTGTTGCCATATGTTATACTCTTTGGATGTTAATCCGATAATCAAGAGAACTTGCAGTACAAGGAGTACCAGTTCTGATACCAATTGAGGAGCAAATAATACTAGTAATATCTATATAAAGAGAGCACATGTTCTGATACCAACTGAAAGAGTAGTTGGGATCGAAAACTAATTATAAGACTATCTGCTCTAATACCAATTATGGAGCAATTGATATCAGTAAAAGTTCTAATGTAAGAGTATCTGTTTTGATACCAATTGTAGGAGCAATTGGTATAAGCAAAAGTTTCTATATAAAAGTAAAAGTTCTAATATGAAGAGTAATTGCTCTGATACCAATTGTGGGAGCAATTGGGATCAGAAACTAAATAAGAGTTTATCTGTTTTGATACCAGTTGTGGAAGAAAATAGTATTAGTAACTGTTATACTAAAAGAGTACCTGCTCTGATACCAATTGTAGGACTGTGTATGGCAGCTCTAGAGGGGGATGAATAGAGTGTTTGTATGCAGCAAAATAAAATTACCTTTTAAAATATAATTCTAAGACATGCAATGGTGATCAACTACTAGCATTCATATTATATCTCATGTGTAAGAATACTAATAGCAATGTTATGAATATATATAATAGAGTAAGAAAGAAAGCAAACGCAAACACCAAAATATATACTGGTTTTCCTCTGAGCGGACTAGTCCAGTCCCGAGAACTCAAGCTCGGAGTTGTATCCACTATAATCACAAATAGTGAATCACAAGCTTTGATCCGAAGGCTTGACACTTCTTTACACTACGAGTTTTGATCCGAAGTCTCACTACTTCACAGCTTGAGAGAGAGAGTAAGTGATTTAACGAAGCTTTTTACAACTTAGAAGACTTCTAGAACGAGATCACACTTGGCACTAGGAAGGCTAGGGAGTTGCTCTTTAGATGGGAAGGTTAAGGCTTAGAGGTTTACTCATAATATGATAGAAGACTTAAGAATGGTTGATTAGTTGTGTTATTTTTGTTGTCTTTTGAATGAAAAATTCTAATCCTATTTATAGGTTGTATGCAAACAGAATTCGGTCAGAATTCGAATGAGGTTTAATTCAAATTTCCAACCGTTGGGCTAAGAAATCAGGAGCTAATGAACTGATTGATTTCATACCCAAAGGGTAACCGAGTTCGGTCTGAGTTCGGCACGTGTTCGGCCCAAGTTCGGTCTCTTAGTATGGTAGACTTTGTAAATAAATATGGCCTGATTTGGTGGATAGATTCTTGGTTTATTTGAGTGGACTAAGTATCTGGGTATAAGTATTTAGTATTTGCCAGTGCGACTCAGTGTACATCAGTCCTAGACTCAAATAAATAAAAAATTATATTTAAATATGAAACCAATAGTTGTTGTAAAGTCTGTCTTTAGTACTAACGGAGTTAATATGCTTTGCATCGAGTATCTGCTTCATCTGTGTTTTGGATCTGATTTATCTGATGTTTGACGATTATCAAAATCAGGTTAACTGTGACCACTTTGTGTCAACACACACACACACACACACACACACACACACACACACATATATATATATATATATATATATATATATATAGGCTGCTAGTTATATGTTAGGTGTGTTGGTTTGCTTAGGTGTGGACTGTGTTCAGTCCAGTGGAGTAGGGGGACTGTGATAGCTTGAGTGAAGGAGTCAAGTTTTAGTTCAGTAGGGCGATGATGGGGGTACATTGTCCAGTGTACAAAGTGTTTTGCACTGCCTGCAATATATAGCAGTATCGGGCAAGGGGTTTAGGATTAGAAAGCAACCGCAGTAGCACCAATTTATAACAGTTGCAGTAGCAGCAGTTAACTAAAGGAAAGATGAAGTATAGGTTTGTTCAGACCTTAAAGAAGATCAAATTGTAGTAGTAGTAGTAGTGTACCAGTTGGGGGCTCGGGGTATTGAATTGAAGACTCAATTGTAGCAGCAACTTGCTGCCCATGATAACAACAGCTAGGTCTAGCAGCAGTAACAAGATATTTAGCAGCAGTAGCAATGCATCAGCAGCAGCAGCAAGGTGCAGTATCAGTATCAGTATCAGTCAGTATACTTGTGTATCAGTTGTAGATATTTTAGTATGTGCTTCTGCAATTGGGGTTGGCTAAGCTTACAGGAGAGAAGAGGGTGCACACAATATACTTAACATTGCATTGCAGATTTTTTGGATAGGACTAGGGCAATTGGGAGTCTTGAAGGTTGGTGTTTTAGAGTTAATATTAGAAGTGATAATATACAGCAACATTAGTTCATAACTGAGAGCGGAGGTAAGTATATCAGTTAATGACCATGATGAGTATCAGTGTGTATGTAGCAGTTGTGGCTATTATAGTTGGTAGTTAGTTTAAGATATAGTTAGTGTATATTGATATCATGTAGGAGTGTACTGGAGGGTATCATTGTTAGTAAGTTAGTATCAATCCTAAATTATTATAGTGCCAGTAGTAGATGTCAGTTGCTAGTTTAGTGGATTTTGATTCAGATTGTTATTAGATGAGTTAGTGTATGATATCACCTAGTTCAGTTAGTACATACTAGTTAGAGTATTTTATATATAATCAGTGTAATATATATATATATATATATATATATATATATATATATATATATATATATATATATATATATATATATATATATATAAGTCTATTGGTTATATTAACTAATACCCTTGAGTATTGACATAGGGTTTTAGGTATAATCTAGTATTGCATATTTTAGCCTTGTAATCACCTATACACTAAGGTAATGATCTAGAAATAGCTAGTTTGACTAAGGTTGACCTAGTTTTGCTGGAAATGGCCTAGAAGAGCATGCTTAATGCATTTTAGTTCATTATCACTTTATTATACCCCTTTGACATGCCATTCATATTTAGGTGTGTGTGAAACCAGCTCGGATACCAAGATATACCATTTGCTCAGGACCACATGCGAGTACATTCTCTGATAGTTTTCTTATTTGATAGCCTTTATGTTTCATATATTTGGTATTTAAATATTTAATTCTTAATAAGATGGTTTCACGGATTAGTATACGTGGATCTTGGTCATGAGATGTTATTATCGTGGTTACACAGTGATCGCCGTATCGTATTTCATGATTACTCAGTGATTACCGTGATATCTTAGTAATTATATAGACTATGATCATAGTGGATATTATTGACCATGTAGTGTGATATACGTGTTATAATGTATCGTGATTTGGATTCGTATACTAGTCGGGGGTTTAGGAAATACTATTAGATATGTGATCATAATTATAGCCCATGATTTAGTATAGCCCATGATAGTTAGCAGATCATGTCACTCACGCATGATCGCACTAGCTCACCTTTTATATATAGCCCGTGTTAGGCCCAAACCGATCATATTATCTTACTAATATTTTAAGGCACACACACACACATATTTATATATATTATTTTCTTTTTTCTAGTTTATTATATTATTGTTCTCAGTTCTTGCCATTATTTATCGTGATGCTTCTTTTTGTGATACATGCTAGTTCAGTTACTTCCATCTTATGTTCATTGCTATTACTATTTCATAGTTTCTGTCAATTATTGGAACTTCTATTTGGGTTGTACTTCGTTCCAATCCTGACTGGATAAAATTTTTAGATAATTCATTAGAGGAATGGTGTCCTATGCACTACGGGCCACATGATGGAGAGCCAGTTGAGTTATCACCCGTAGAGCCTGTTGTGTTAGCGCCAGCAGTTGATGAGGCATAGTTAGTTTATTCAAGAGGCTGCATATGTCAGTTAGACTTTGGCATTGTATTATTGTTTGATGTCTTATGTTAAGAATAGACTTGGAATTGTGATGTATTTGTGACTTATTTTTCTTTCCTTCTATTCCATATCGTGCCTTATCATCCTCTAGTTTGATATTATGATTGAGTATTGTTTACTATTACCATATTATCATATTGTCCTCTATTTGGAGTTCAGATAGCATGACAGGTACCTTATATATATTGTGTGAGATCTGTAGATAATATTGTTGACCTTGAAAGCATTCTAACGTCGATGCTGCAGTATAGGCTGGACGTACCCACGTACTCGTGCTCTTACACCAGGTGCGGGTCAAGACAGATTTTTGTGGTGGCCCATGCATGTCTCTGGCTTTGCAACTAGTGCGATGTCTAAGTAGTAATACTCAGACTTAGATTATTACTACTAGCCTGCTATAGGATATAGGACTAAGGATATAGGATGAGAGGATACTCAATCACAACTAGAAAATATTTTAATCTATTGATATTGCTATCTTTATTATTTAGAATAATTATTTCTTTGGAATATTATTGTCCTTCCTTGATGCTATCGTATCAGGCACAATATTGATTTCTTTGTTGAATCTGTCTACAGGATGCCTCTGAAAACTTGATCGCAGTGCTCTGGAGCAATTTCGGTGAGGTTTGTTACTTCGTCATCTCAGAGAGAGCAAGCAGCAACTGTTCCGTCTTCTTTTGCTGAAAAGATTGCTTCCCCAGTAAGGTGAGCATTTTAGCGGCATCTTTTTGGGGTGCTCCACCACCAGTTCTGAGGACTATTTCATCGGTCACGGAGGATCTTCCACCACCACCACCCAAGCTAGCAGATAATACATAGATGTTCACTATGTTCTAGGAGATGATGGTGGCACACCAGATACAGACAGACACTCTACATCAGGCCATCAAGAGTGCTCACTAGCTAGCACTAGCTACTGTGGAGAGTGTAGCACTTATTCAGCTATAGACGGTACCGCTTTATCCCTCACCGTACCAGCCGAGGTCGGGTATCATCATTGACTTCAAGAGAATGGGGCCTAAGGACTTCAAGGGTGTCGAGGGAATATTATACGCTGATGATTAGATCAAGGATGATGAGAGAGCCATGAGGCTAGCACAAGTCTCGGAGGGCTTACAGGTAGAGGTAGCGGGTAGCCAGATGTTCGATATTGTGCTGACATGGTTTCGTACAGACCCGAGGATCGCAGTGCCAGGATTGTTGGAAATATTTTAAAGAGCTTTTCAAGGAAAATTTCTTTTCAGATGTGATTCTGAGTACTATAGTGAGCCAGTTCCTAAATCTTGTCTAGGGGAACATGATGGTGGACGAGTACGCAAAGGAGTTCTTCAGACTCGGAAGATTTGTAGAGGGACAAATCCTCCAAAAAAGGCCCGAAAGTGATCCTTTTTAATCACCTTGGAAACTAATTCCTCGAGTCCCGTGTCAAGAGATAGCTCAGAATCCCAAGAGAACCATTCGAAGATCAAAGTAAATCAAGGAATTAAATTATTTGACAACCTAGCGGCAGCGTAGCCACATGTGGCATGAACCACCAAGCAGTAGAGGAGCCACATGCTGCCTGAACAACCTAGCTGCAGAGGAGCCACATGCTGCCTGATCAACCTAGCCGTAGAGGATTCACATGCGACCTGAACGACCACAGATCATGGAGCCGCATAAGAACTCCCTGACACAGCACTAGATGTCTGTCAGACTCTCTAACACATCACTCATCAAACTGAGGCGGTTCGATACTCGTGAAGACGATGGCTCGAAAAAAGGCAAAAATTTATATCAACTCACTGATGGCCTCATCAGACGTGTCATTCCATGTGCTCACTTATATGTGGCTACTTACCCATGCGGCCTCATCTCATGCGGCCAGAATGTCCATTCGACCAAGGCCAAATAAGAGAACGAATACGGCCACAATGCCATGTAGCCCGAGTGTCCATCCGACCAAGGCCAAATGAGAGCACGTATGCGGCTACAATACTATGTAGCCAGAGTATCCATCCGACTAAGGCCAAGTGAGGGAATATCTATGGCAACAACGCTATGTTGCCATGACGTTATGCGGCTCTCGACTTGTAGGATCTTTTCGTTACAACCGAAGAATATTTCTCGCACGATCAATGCTGACTGGGTGTCCAACTGACCAAGTCATGCAAATAACAGGTTAAAAAAATCCTGAGATCTCATCAACACGATATCTTAACGAAGACCAAGTGACAGCCTGCCCGTGGAATCCTGAGATCTCCTATCAGAGACAGCTTTCTGGATCTTGATTCCACAAAAAACAGTTGTTTGTGTATCAAATCTTCGAACTACAAAGACGTCGATCCAGGCAATGATTTCTTTGTCATCTTACGAGAGATTATAGAGTTGACATATAATTATGGCACAAAACCTACTAATATTGTGCTATTCAAGTATGAATGGTTCAATCCGATTCAAGATCAAGGTTGGAAAATTGACAAGCATGGCCTTGTGGATATAAACTACAAGCGTAGATATCAAGGCTACGAACTATTTATCCTATCAAGTCAGGCTCAGCTCGTGTACTTTACAACTTATCCTAGACGGGGGACATTGAGGTCGGATTGGTGGGCAGTATGCATGACTAAAGCTAAAAATACCTTTGACATTGACAAAATAGCTTATCAGGAGGAAGAGCTACCTTTTGTAACAAATAATGTAGATGTTGACTCAATGGAAGTTACTTGTTACATAAGTAATAATGTATAAGATATAGAATTATCTGAAGAGGAAGGGGAAGGCGAAGACGAATTAGATGAAAGTGAAGACGAAAGGGAGGAAGAGGAAGAGGAAGAGGAAGAGGAGGACGAGGAAGGCGAACAAGATAAATTTTCAGAAGATGATTGAAAATAAAATATTTTTCCTGTAGAATGTAACTATATTTTGACTGTAGAATGTACTATTTTGACGAACTATCCATTTAGACTTGTGATACCACTGGTTATTTACTGTACAATTCTATGAATGCTGTGAGATATGCATAACATTTTGACTGTAGAATATAATATATATTTGTATATTTCTTTATTCATCATATGTTGTTATCAGGTATGACAGGACGACGCAGAGGGTTTGGCAGGTCCCGAGGTAGATAGAGTGCTCCTTCGGTACTGCCTATTGTTGGTTTCGGATCGTCGTCACACAGTACTCCAATATATCGATCAGTCACATCTCCGACTGCGACGGTGTTACGTGGCATCACTCCTGGGACGAGTAGTTCTAGGCGTGATAGTACTCCCTCGTCCAGCATTTCTTCTACTGACGGAACCATGGTGACAGATGAGCATATATAGAAGGTCGTGCCAACGTTGTCCCCGTATCAGCAAGATCCTCCAAGCGTATCTCCGGAGGAGACGAGGACAGAGATTTGGACCGACGGTACAAAGTAAGTCAATTAGATAGTTTAGCATCATATATATCGTGTATTTCTTTATTCATCATATATTGAATTTTTTGATCTAAATAATTATCTTTGTATAGATATCGTCCATCGTCGGTTCAGAGACGCCTGGGCCTATTTCTGAGGAACAACTATGGTGGCCCTTGGATCAACTACTCTGAAGCTCCGGAGGAGAGAAAGGCGTTCTGGTTTACGAAATTTAAGTTAAAAGTATATTATATAAATCCTCTAATTTATATATATTATATAACTTATCCGTAATGGTCACTTACTAAATTATTTATTGTAGCAAACGTATTTCTATCCTCCGTACCGGACCGAGTTGATCGAGCGGATGTTTCCTGCCGTTACCGCCAAGCTTATCGGTGATGCTCTGGATGATCAGAAGGCTCGTGATCATGCTGGAAAACTGATCCAAGGTTGGATCATGCCTGAGCAGTGGACTGCGATGAGGGCTAGATTCGACGATCTGAGCTACAAGGAAAGGTCTGAGAAGGCCAAGGCGGCTAGGCGGAATGCTACAAAGTAGTGTGGTGGCTCAATTTCGATGACAGAATATTTCTTCCGTTTGGTATATTTTTTATTTAAGATATATTATTTTAATATAAGTACGATAAAATGATTGTAGAAAAAATATTTAATTTTAGTACTAAATAATATATTTTTAACAGGTACAGAGGGGTGAGAATGCAAACATGGTGACCGTCTTCTTGGCCACCCATCGTAAGGACAAAAATCTCATTGATGAGAGGACCTCGCAGACCTATGTAAGTATTACTTTACTTTGTGTTAATTTTAATATAACTTAGGCAATTATCGAGTATCTAAACTTTTTTAGGCCGAGTATCTTAGGCTGCATGAGCGGGCGACTGCTAGTTCACCTACAACTGGAGAGACTGGTACTTTCTCGCAGCCCGCTCCAGCTCCGTCTACGGACGACCTGTGGGTGACCACCGCTGGTGGCTCTAGAGGGGTACATACTACCGTACGGGATCCTATGGCACCCTGGTTGCGACGTAGTTATCTAGGACCTCCCCGACAAGTGTGTATTCCCCACAGCACTCGCAGTCATCGGCCAGAGTCCAGGAGGCCGTTGACCGTCAGATTGTGCCTCTCTGTGATGAGTTGCTGTGAAGTATGAAGGAGCAGCCCCGGTCCCAGCCGCAGGAAGACGATTCGACGCTCATCTCACGATTCGATATGCTCGACTGCAGCATCACGGAGCTCCGGGATTTGATAAATGATCTTAGAGCCTCGACAAAGCGCAGCATGACGGAGCTGCAAGCATTACAGCTATCCATGGGCGAGAGGCTGATGATGATGCAGGATTCAATAGTTCATAGCAGTACGAGGCTGTTATCTACCATGGATTCTTTCAACGAACGACTCGCAGAGTTGGAGCAGATACGTCCTTCTGGTGCACCTACATCGATACAAACTCTACCGATGTTACTGCCTTCTCCATCGATATCAGTATTAATTTCACGGGAGTAGTATGATCTGTTCTTATCCTTCTGTGCGCCGGTGGTCATCCTCCTGTAGATCCGCAGTTGTATAAATATTTACATGGATATTTGCTGGATATTTGTATTATTTATATTATTTAGGATGAGACTCATTATATGGATATATATTTGCTGTATTCTTTACGACGATATTTGCTGGATATTTTATTTTCTTCAAATTTTATTATATTATTCATATTAAATATATGTTAATTTACTGGTGTCGAGTGTTCAACCCAAGGGGGTCAGCAAACCCAGAAAATTCAACGGAGGGTTGCTCCGGGTCTATTTGTACAGATTGTGAATTAATAAACTGCAGGAATAATAGTTTAGAAATAATTCAGTATTTATTTATTTATTTTTTTACTGTACAATTAGCAAAAATTTTAGCGACGTTTAGCGACGTTACTACACGTCGCTAAATACGTCGCTAAGTTGCGACGTTACTATATGTCGCTAATGACGTCGCTAAAAATATTGCTAAAAATGTTGTTGTATGTCTCAACTTACTGACATGGCAGTATTGCCAGGTCATTAAAGACGTCGTTGTAATGTCGCTATATAAGTCGCTAAACGTTAAGCGACAGATGAGCACGTCGATAATTAGCGATGTTGCGTCGCTAAACGTCGCTAATCTAGCGACACATTTACGTCGCTAAAAAACCTCGGTATAGCAACGTTTAGCGACATTTTTCCTTTCAGCAACTAGCTGAAAGGCGACTTCTGTAAAATATTGCTAATTACGTTGCTAAACATAATTAGCGACGTTTATTGGTCATTTAGCGACATTTTTTTACGTCACTAATTTGACTTTTTCTGATAGTGCGAGTCTTCCATCAGTATTTAGACTAGTTGACGGTTGTCTTCATAGATGACATCCTTGTCTATTTGAAGGGCCACGAGGAGCATGAGAAGTACCTACGGATTCTCTTAGAGACATTGGGTAGAGAGCAGTTGTACGCGAAGCTCAACAAATATGAGTTCTTCTTGGATAAGGTCTCCTTCCTTGGGCATGTCGTCACTGGAAAAGGTATTTCAGTAGATCCGAAGAAAATCTCGGCAGTTGAGACATGGCCCATTCCTAAATCGGCATCGAAGGTGAGGAGTTTCCTTGGACTTGTAGGATTTTATCGTTGGTTTATGGAAAATTTCTCGAGGATAGCAGAGCTTATAACATGCAAGGACCGAGAGTTCATATGGATGGATAAGTGTCAAACCACTTTTGAGGAGTTGTATAGGTGACTGACCACAACACTAGTGTTGACCATTCCATCAGGATCAGGAGGCTACGTAATCTACAACAACGTGTCAAGAAAAGGCTTGGGATGTGTATTGATCTAACATGATAAGGTGATTGTGTATGCATCTAGATAGTTGAGAGTACATGAGAAGAATTATCCAACTCATGACTTCGAGCTTGCACCCATTATTTTTTCTTGAAGCTATAGAGACATTACTTATATGGGGAATGAGTGGAGATCTATACTGACCACAAGAGCCTCAAGTATGTCTTCACGTAGAAGGAGCTGAATATGAGGCAACACCGGTGGCTTGAGTTGATAAAGAACTTCGAGATAAAGCTGCATTATCACCTAAGCAAGGCTAATGTTACAGCAGATGCATTAAGTCGAAAGCCTAAGGCGCTATTCTTGATGATACAGAGGGAGTTACTAGAGGACTTGCAAGAGCTTGGCATAGAGGTTGTATTACCTGGATCAAACGGGACACTAGCCAACTTGAAAGTGCCGTCATCGCTAGTAGAGAGGATCAGGACAGCTTTTCCTACAGATGCTAGATTTAGAAGTTTCAGAGAGAGGACTGAGGGTGGAGAGCATACGGGACTGTGCATTCATGATGATGGGATATTACGATATGGTGATTGCCTATATGTTCACAATAAAGAGCTTCGGCAGGAGCTGATGGCAGAGGCTCATAGTTTGATATATTTTATTCATCCTGGAGGCACCAAGATGTACCGTAACTTGCAATAGCACTTATGGTGGCATGGGATGAAAAGGAAGATAGTTCACTTTGTGGCCAAATGTCTAGTGTGCCAACAGGTTAAGGCTAAACATCAGAGGACAGCAGGGCTACCGCAACCATTTCCGATTCCTGAGTGAAAGTGGGATAACATCACTATGGACTTCGTCACGGGTGTTCCAAAGAGTCCAAGTTAGCGAGATACTATTTGGGTGATCGTAGATTGACTCCCTAAGTTCGCTCATTTCTTGTCCTTCCGAGTTGGCCAGTCTACAGAAGCTTTGGCTGACTTATACATGAGACAGATCATGAGATTACACTATATTTTGGTTAATATTGTGTCAGTCATGGGACTTTCATTTTATATCTCACTTTTGGAGGAGCATGCAGGAGAGTCTTGGGACTCGTCTAAAGTTCAGTACTTCTTATCATTCACAGACAGATGGGCAGTCAGAGCGTACTATTAAGATATTGAGGATATGTTGAGAGCATGCATGCTAGACTTTGGGGGATCATGGGAGGACCACATACACCTTGTGGAGTTTTTCTACAACAATAGCTATCAAACGAGCATCCATATGGCTCTGTTTGAAGCTTTGTATGGTAGAAAGTGTAGGTCTTCCATGTGTTGGAGTGACGTAAGAGAACATCAGATCTTGGGGCCATAGTTGGTTGTCAGTACTATGGAGAAGGCAAAGAGGATACATGGGAACTTGCGAGCAGTAAAAAATAGACAGAAGCAGTGGAAAGATCTTCATCGTCGTCCTTTGGAGTTCAAGGAAGGCGATCATGTCTTCTTGAGGATATCACCCACTAGAGGCACTATTCGCTTCGAGGGACGGGATAAGTTGAGTCCAAGGTATATTGGACTGTTTGATGTGTTGGAGCGAGTTGGAGAAGTTGCGTATCGACTGGCACTACCACATTCGCTTGAGGAAGTACATAATATATTCCATTTGTCACAACTCAAGAAATATGTGGCAGATAGCAGTCATATTCTCGATCATTCCAAGATCACCATTGGGCCGAGCTTGTCATACCAAGAGTAACCCATGGAGATTCTTGATCGTCGGGAGAAGGTATTGAGGAATCAGTCTATTTTCTTGGTCTGCGTGGCATGGAGATATCACTCGCCAATAGAATCTATTTAGAAGCAAGAGGATGACATACACAACCGATTTTTGTATCTGTTCGAAGACCAAGGTATAAATTTATCTTGTTTTTCTACCACACACCATTCTTGTTTCCCTATCGTGATTTAGTTTTAATTTTAAGGACAAAATTCTAGTAAGTTGGGTAGAATATAACCTCCCCTAATTTTTAGTATTTTATAATAATTATAAATAAAAAAATTTCGTAACGAGAGAAAATAATAGTATAGTATGCTAATAATAACAATAGTAATTAGAATTAATAATAATAATAATAATAATAATAACACAATAAAAGAAGCACATAGGAAATAACAATAAAAAAAAAAAACTTATTACTCACGAGATATTGGCTAGCAATTTCTCGCGGGTCAAAAATATCAAAAACCCAACAACAGTAGGCCATAAAACCTTAGATTCTCTACATGATTTTGAATCAGATTTAAACTAATTTTTGGGCAAATATTTTTCTATCTAATCACTAACATATTCTTCTTAGATTAGTCTAAAAACTAGTTTAAATCGATGACGAAATTAATTATAAAATGGATTAAAACATCCTATAAAATAACTTTTAACCCATCCCATGTTCTTTATAAATTCTTCGAAACAACCCTAGCTTTGAATACCGGAGTTCATCTCAGGTCATCTGGAACCTATCTCCAAGCCTTGATGACCCCATCCCGACCAACTTTGCCGTAGACGAACGCCTGGGTAGGTCACTGGAAAAGTCGATGTCGCTGTGCACCGATCGTGCACAGGACCAGAGCCGTTCTGGAACCTCCAACTTTTTGGTTCGACTGTTCGATCATCGTTTAACCGATTTTTGAATCGATTCCTCAGTTACATTCACAACATAACCATATTAGAATTCCATCAATTAGTTTAAATTTAATTGAATCAAAAATAGGTTAAAAATTGATTCAAAAGTTGTAAAAAACTATATTAAAAATATAACTAAAACTCAGCCTAAACATCCCTTTTAAAAGCCGATCACTTCCAATATACTCAACTAAATGTTGTTTTTTTCCTTTTCAGATTCAAATTTTATATAACCAATATCAAAATCATGGAAATTGATTAATTTTTTTTACCGCAGTTAGTAATTAAAAATCAGAGTAAAGATCAAGAAAAATCTGCTTCTAAAAACCAAAAAAACTGCGATAAGGAGTACGTCCCGACAAATTGGACCACCACGCCACATACCAGTTGCACCAAAATGTGCATATGGTATACCTAACATGTGAGCTTTCACGGAAGTTGATTTGGACGTGAGTGCATGCCATAATCAACCCGTATCCCTATAATATCCTCCGTATCGGTGCTTTGCAAACTTCTCCATTAGTTCGTGTATGATCGTCAGATCATCACAAAACTTGTGCTATTTGATTCGTAGTGTTACGCTGGTCCTGAGACCCAAGTTATACCCAATTGTGAGACAGTTGACTGAGCCGCCTATTTGCGGGCCCCACTTTTGACTTGACGGGCAAAATTGTGATCGGCTCATCGAAATCCAAAATTGGAAATACCATTGAGTTTGTATCATTATTTTGGATTGATTTGACCTATATTTTATTCTATTTAGAGACTTTTACCCCTGACACATATTTTGGTACAAGGTGGGCTCTATATGGACACCACTTTGACCCAAAATTATCCTTTTTGCCCATGTTTCCTAATTGGGCGAAAGGGTAGAGTTTTCTGACTATTTCACTAATTTTGGAGAATTTGGTGATGTTTATTTCAGTATCCAGATATGTTTGTTCGAATCCTGTAGCTTCTGATCCCTTGTTCTTGACGTGATGACGCCTATATTACATAGATGGCTTGCGAGGCAAGTATACCTTGCCATTGTGCTGTTTATTTATATTCATTATTAGCATTCATATTTTTATTATTTATTTAGTTATTTTATTTTGCTATATGAAATTGTGCATCAAAGAATAACTTGGGTGCAATGACGGTTTTGTCGCCTTTTGTCACTTATTTAATATTTTGCATGACGACCTAATGTTATTAGACCATCCCATGATGTTGAGGCATTCTTATATTTTTCTGGCCGTGACACATTTTCTACACATGTGTGAGTCTCATGTAGGATACTGACTTGTATGATAGGCTGGCCACCTATACGTTTGGGACGTACGACGAATAGGAAATAATTGTTGATAGAAATGCATGCTAGGGGACTTGGCAGTTATTAGACGTATTATCGTGGCATGGATATGACATGGATAGATCATAGGATAGGGAGAACAACAAGTAGGCATATGGGCTCCTTTACACTTTTCTTTTTGTAACCAGTTTGCTTCGCCGGAGATGCACAGTCAGATGACCCTTATATTATATTATTTATAGGCGACCTCTGATGATCGAAAGACGTTAAGCTTTTTAGGCCACTGATTCTCTGAGAGAGTCACGCCAATCCCATTTTTAGCCAGATAGCCTATATGTTAGAAAGTTGTTCTCAAAAGTGCATTTCACATAGATGGTTATGTGACCCTTTGGATGCTATTTTTAGTATATTATGGCATATACCTGTCTTGTATCTTGTTACGTCTCTCTGAGGACCTGGTCCAATTCTAGGTATAGACGAGCAAGATTATCCGCAGGAGTATAGACCCGGGCCTGACGCATCATTCTCTGTCGAGGAGGTCTTATCTTCTGAGTACTAGTGATTACTTCATTGTTGATGGATCCTTGGCTGCTGTTTCTTTTTTGATATTTATTTTATATTGGGGTTTTGATCTCCTCTATCATTTTAGTTTTTGATATAGTTAATGGGTAGTAGATTTTTCTCCACCCGACTATTATTCTTTTGATACTTCATATTTGAGACATTTGGCTATTTATTTTAATATTCCTTTACTTATTCTTGTGGATGAGATATATATGCATGTGACTTGTGTTGACAATATATATTCTACTTATGAATTATTTATTCATATTATAGCGTACTTGTGTGTTATAATTTTCTAATATATTTGAGTTATCATATACATACGGCTGGCATGCTACGTATTCCTAGTCCTATGTATTTTGGGACTGGGGCGTGACATAGACTATTTTTTTCTCTATTATCATTATTCATGAACCTGTGGCCTCTAAGGTCGGGTTATCCGTTTTGTGACCCTGTGGCCTCTAAGGCAGGGTTATGGTTATCTGTTTTATGACCCTGTGGCCTCTAAGGTTAGGTTTTGGTTATCTGTTTCGTGATCCTGCAAAGTCGGGTGAGTGTTCTCTTATTCATGGTTTACTTGCGAGCTATGGTATTTGTGTTCCTTCGTATTTGTAGTTCATATGTAGTTAGTTGTTCACTTTCGTTTGTGACTATTGTATAGATTATGCCTTAGTTTTTTTTGTCTGCACCTGTCTATTTTAGATGTTATATTTTGATATACTTGGCATGCTTTTATTCTATCTTGTTACGTGTCACTACCATATTTTCTAGGAAAGAATATTTTAGTCATTTAGTAATTAATTAAATATTGTGTATGTTGAATATTTATTTTATTATTTATTTATTATTAGCATGTTAGATTTATTTTTAGACTTATGTTATTAGACCTAACTAGTTTAGATTAGATCCTGGACCAACATTTAGTTCTAGTTAGATTTGATCCCAATAATTAAAAGTTCAATCCTTAGGAGGATGATTAATTAAGTTAAACCCATTAGACTAGAAACTTCCCTCCTTAATTAATTTCTTCACGAAAGGCCCCAAGGGGTATTTTAGACTTTACATAATAGCTTGAGGAAGGGGGCAAGAGAGGTCTATATAAAGGGGGGTAAAAATTCTCTATCTTCATTTTTTATTCCAAATCTTGATCTAGAATTTCTTTCAACTAAATTTCTTCATTCCTACATCAAATTTCTACCAATTTCTATCTAATTCCTTCCCAAATCACCATTGGAGGCTATTAGAGCAAGGATCTACAAGGAGGAAGCAAGGATCTACAAAGGGGAGCAAGGATCAACAAGTTGGAGGCTATTTTCACCAAATTTAGAGATTTTATTGGGAATCTATTCCTAATAGGTACAATTTAGTTTTTTTTCCTTTAATTAGGCTCTAAATCTGTGAATTAACCATAAGAAACTACCCCATATGCATAGACTACCCATAGGAATTATGGATTAGGTTCATTGGAGGCCTATGGAGAAAGTTATGTGTATTTTTGTGTCAATTTTGGAAAATTTTTGAGATTGGCACATGTTGTGTTTATCAATTAGATAATTAGACCAAATTGACATGTGTTTGATTGTTTATGACTAGTATTATGTCCATAATTGGATACGTGTAGGTCGTATCCCGTCAATTTGGAGATACGGGTTGATTTGAGAGTTTTTCTTCCGACACGGGGCTTTGTACATATCATATTTTGACACGGACACGTAGATATGTAATTGACTCTTCGTATTATTTATATTTATTATTTTAGACTTGCTCGTGTCCTTCGGGGTACGTTTGGTTGTGCGGTGGACTTGTATCGCAAGCGTATTATAGATCTAGAGTGATATGGGTGCGGTTCACTCCACGTGTTTGTTTCATTGCACCATATTTCTATATAACCTGTGTATAACTATTAGTATAATATATTATATATTATATATAATATATATATGTATATGTGTATATATTTATAATATATTATATAGAGTATATATATATAGCTATGTGCCTATATGTAAGTGTATATATATGTATATATGTATAAGTAGTATATCTAAGTGTATATGTGTATGTGTATGAGGGAGTATTGCTATATATGTATAGATAAGAGTATATACATATATGTTGATATCTCTATGTATCTATAGTATATGGTTGTGTATATGTGTAGTTATGTATTTATATATATGCTTGTGTGTGAGAGTGTTGTGTTATATATATATATATATATATATATATATATATATATATATATATATATATATATATATATATATATACATATATATATATATATATGTGTGTGTGTGTGTGTGTGTGTGTGTATGTGTGTGTGTGTGTGTGTGTGTGCTTACATATATATATACATATATATATATATATATATATATATATATATATATATATATATAGTGTATAGATATATATCTAGTTGTATATACATATAGGTATTTGTTATATGCTTGTGTGTGTGTGCAGTGCATGTAGAGGGGGAGGATCAAACTGCAGTTGCAGCGAATGTTGTAAGGCAGCATCAACGAACGCAGCAGGCCAGCAGCTGCAGCGAGTCAGCAGCAGCATGTTGCTGCATCCAGCATGTATAGTGCAGCAGCAGGAAGTACAATCAGCAAGGTATTAGCAAGCAGCAATAACAGCAACTTCAGCAGAGGTTAGGATTAAGTTAGCTAGTTGGTTAGTGTTTAGTATATATATAACTAGTAGTTTAGATAATTAGTAGTTAAATGCATTGCTAGTTTAATAGTTAGATAGATATGTATATTAGTTAGACTCTTAACTATATGTATCTATATTTTTATATGTATTATATGATAAGTTAGTAGGTAATATTGATATGCATTGTTAGTGTTAGATAGTTAGTGGTGTTAAATAGATTAATAGCTGTATGTTAGCATATAGTTTTATTATATTAGTATAGTCTAGTGTATTGGGTATGAGCTATATGTATGAAGATTTGAATTACCTTGAGATACCAAGATAAATGTCAAGGTAGTGAGGGATACTCAAGGTATTGGAGCAGCAAATGCACCAGCAGCATGTTGCTACATCCAACATGTATAGTGCAGCAGCAGGAAGTACAATCAACAAGGTATTAGCAAGCAGCAATAACAACAACTTCAGCAGAGGTTAGGATTAAGTTAGCTAGTTGGTTAGTGGTTAGTATATATATATATATATATATATATATATATATATATATATATATATATATATATATATATAACTAGTAGTTTAGATAATTAATAGTTAAATGCATTGCTAGTTTAATAGTTAGATAGATATGTGTATTAGTTAGACTCTTAACTATTTGTATCTATATTTTTGTATGTATTATATGATAAGTTAGTAGGTAATATTGATATGCATTGTTAGTGTTAGATAGTTAGTGGTGTTAAATAGATTAATAGCTATATGTTAGCATATAGTTTAGTTATATTAGTATAGTCTAGTGTATTGGGTATGAGCTATATGTATGAAGATTTGAATTACCTTGAGATACCAAGATAAATGTCAAGGTAGTGAGGGATACTCAAGGTATTGGATTGAAACTCAAGGTATTAGGTTTGAGTATCAAGATGGGTGTGTAGTGGTACGATACCGCATTGGTTCAAAGCCAAGGTATCCAAGTTGCATTAGTTAGCTAAGATATTATATGTATTGCCTTGTATATGTATATAAATTACTATTTTTATAGCTAAAAACTTGTGTATCTTAGGATACATTATCTTGTTGGTTTTCTTAGTATCTTAGAATAGCTAGTATGGCCTAGATGCATAGTGTATGGACCTAGTATCCTAGAGATAGACTCATACAACATAGAAATAGCTAGTTTGACCAAGTTTGACTAGTTTGGCATAGAGTTGACCTAGTTTGACTATTTTGACTTAGAAATGGCTTTATGACCTAGAATTGAACTAGTTTAACTTTATTTTATTCTAACACCTTGTATTAATGTAATATTCCATATATAGGTCTGTGTGATACCAGTTCGGACACAATTTAACATTTATTGCTCTAGACCACAGGCGAGTATATTCTCTGATAGTTTCTTATTTATGATATCCTCTATGTTCATTGTATCTAGTGTAGATATTCTTAATTTCTTGACACGATGGTTACTTGGATTGGTATATCCGGATCTCATCATGAGATATTATTCTTTGATATTTATGGTGTATCTTGTGTAAGCCATGTTCATTATTCTTCTTGTACATGTACAAAGATTGGTTCATGAGAAGAGTAGCGCCTTTCTTGTAAAAACCTGTGTCATGACGTACCATGGTTGGATCCACTATACCAGTCGGGGACAGGGAGTATGTAGTATAGATATGTGATCGTACCCTCCTTGTACATGTCTTGTTTCTTATGAGTGTTGATTAACCAGGCCATTTACTCTTGTGCAAGTTCCCAACCCGATCACATGTTAAAGCTGGTACTTACGCACTTAGTCATTAGTATTTCTTGTTCATTCCATATTTGTTCATTCTTGTATTTATTTCTAGTATTCCTTTATTGCGTATCTCTTATATATATATATATATATATATATATATATGTATATTTATATCTATTTACTGTTACATAGTTTATATTATTAATTAGAACTACAGTTAGAGATATACTTCGCTCTATTCCTGACTGGAAAATATTTTTCAGATGATCCGGGAGATTGGTGTCCTACAAATTATGGCTTCGACCTATAGATGATGCAGACCTCGACCCACTAGTTCTAGAGTATTTGTCGGAAGGTTTATTCGGATCACTAGTTATTCATAGTTAGTTCTTTAGCATTTTGGTACCGGATTTGCTTTCGGCTTATATTTAAGTTTTGGTTATTGTTTCTATTATTGTTGTTATATTTGTTTAGACTGTATAGTTATGTTAGACTTCCTTAATATCTTATCGTGCTATAGAATTATGATTGAGTATTGTGTTGAATTAAGTTTATTACTTAATTCTTGGAGTTGAGATATTATTAGAGGATTATGCATTATTGTGAGATAATTAGATAGTATAGTTGACCAAGACAGCGTTCTACTGCCGATGTTGCGGCGTAGGCTAGACGTACCCACATACTCATGCCCCTTCTCCGGGTGTGAGTTATGACATTACGTCCCTCTGAGGACCTGGATCCGAATTTTGTCCCCAGGTGTAGACGATTATGACTATTCGCAGGAGTACGGCCCAGGACTTGCTACTTCATTCTCTTCCGAGAGGAGCTATTTCCTTCGAGCCTATTTGGTTCATAGTTGAGTTGCTATTTTTTTTCATCTATTTTTTTTTATTAAATGGATTATGTTTTCCTATCTTAGTTTGGTAGTGGATTTGTCTCCATCCGGTTGTAATTTTAGATTTTTTAGACTTGATCTATTTGATCTAGTTTATTTAGTGACATGTGTTGTGGATGAGATTGGTTGTCCGTGACTATGACATATATATATATATATATATATATATATATATATATATATATATATATATATATATATATATATATATATATACCACTTATGAATTGTTATTCATAATACAACCTACGTATGTCTCATGGTTTTCATATATTGGAGTTGCCATATATATACGGCTGGCATTCTTACGTATACCTGGTCCCACGTATTTGGGATTGGGGCATGATATATTTTTTTGGTGGCCCATGCAGGTCGAGAATATATTGTCTCAGTTATATTACTGTACCGAGAAAGCATGCGAGTAGGATTAGAGTATAGGATCTAATCCACTTATTTAATCATTTCGTTTTGAATTCTCATTTGACTGCATGAATTGCATCTTGCTTGTTCCTTTCATAATGTAAATCTTATCTTTTCTTTCGTGCTTGATAGAGGTTAGGAAGATGCCTTGTACTAGATATATATATGCTTCATTGGTGAATTATACCATTAGTTGAGTTGTTATAAGTTGGGTAGTGTAGACGAGTTTAAGGGATAAAAGAATAGTATATAAACGATAAGAAAGAAAAGTGCTTGGATGGCTCACCATAACCTTTTAGAAAGAACTGCTAGTTGACAAAAAAGATTTAATGACTATAGTGAATTGTTACGAATATGGTTTAGTTTTAAATTCGAAGGCAAAATTGTTGTAAATTGGGTAGAATATAAACTCCCTAATTTTAAATTTTAAATTTTATTATTTTTATTAAATTATTGGACTTCTTTTGGCTATTTTATTGGTTAATTAAAAAATAATTTTTTTGATTTAATTACTTATATAAATACTTATTTATAATCATTCTCAGGCTACTTTAGAATTTCTTGAATTTTTATAGAATTTTTGGGTAAATAAAACCAATAAAACATAATTTTTTAGGGCTTCATGATTTACTGTGAAGCTATACTTGCATATTTTTCCTTCCAAATATTTATTTTAGGGTTAAAATGATTAAATATATTTTATTTAATTTATTTAGAATTTTTTAGAATTTATTTGGAATTATTTGGTTTTAGAATAGGCTAATAACTAATTTTGTAGGACTTTTGGAATTTGCTGTAGAAGGCTATGGCCATAAAATAGCCCCAATTATTTTTTTAGGATATAATGGTTTTACATTTTCTAGATTGTTTATGAATTTTTATGATATTTTTACATATTTATTTAGAGTTATTTAGGTTAAGAACTGATTAATAAATAATTTCTAGAAATAAAATTTATATTACCCAGTCAGCAGGTTAGTCAGCGTACAGTTAGCGCCTGCGGGCTCCAGCCGTCAGCCTGCCAATAAATAGGGTATTAAAACCCTAGGTTATTATTTCGCCAAATTAATATTAGGAGAGAGAGAGAGAGAGAGAGAGAGAGAGAGGCTTTAGAGAGATTGCTTTCTAGGACTTTTTTACTTCGCGTAGCCATATCTCCTAGCCCCGGACTCCAACTGCGTCCCCGTTTCTTGCGTTAAAATTGTCTCGAGTTATAATATCAGAATAACTAATTTATTTTCATAAATTTTGAGCCTAAATTTCTGGAAATTCATGGATTGCTGGTTCTCCAAAATCTGACACGTTTCGGTATTTTTGAGATTTTAGGAGATTCCGAATTCGAAATCGCGATCCGTTTGAAGTTTGGAAATATGACATGATAAATTTTGACATATATTTTTTAGAATTAAATATGCTGATTTATTATTCTAAAAAATTTATACAACATATACGTAACGAGAAAACTATCAAAAACTGTCATATGTTTGCCATATTGGCGATAATTTTTACCGGTTCAAGATTTGGTAAAATCGTCGATTGCAGCATTCATGCAGCACTAAAATCTATAGAATTTCATATACAAATCTTGGTTTTGTGTCAATTGACTTTTTGGTCAACATATGCCTCAATTTGCGTGTTATGGATCCCTAATTCGTAAATTTTATTTTTGTTAAACTTAAATCTAGGGTTAGATTTAAAATTAGAATAAAATAAAATAAGTATTTTAGGTTATTTTATTCAGAATTAAAATAGATTAAAATATAAAATCTATTCACCAACTTTTGTAGATCTAACTTGTTTTAATTTATGTGACAGGGTAGTTTGGACGATGTCTTTAGGTGCGACTTCATCCTTTTCCGGAGAAAGCAAGATACCTTGACAAATTTTTAATTTCATATAGCATATTTTATTTAGTTTACTTATTATATGATCTATATTTGTTTCGTAGATTCACTTAGTGCTAGACTTATAAACTATTGTCTTGTTAGAAATACTTGTCATCGACTATGTATTAGTTTGGATTGCAACAACTTACATGTACCCACATGAGTGTTAGACGTGTAAGAACGATTATAAACGTATAAACTATTTTCTTTTCGATTATCATTATTCATGACCTTGTGGCCTCTAAGGTCGGGTTATCCGTTTTGTGACCCTGTGGCCTCTAAGGTCAGGTTATGGTTATCCTTTTTGTGACCCTGTGGCCTCTAAGGTCGAGTTATGGTTATCTTTTTCATCAGGTTATAGCACAAACTCGGTACATATCGCACATCCTTGAGAACGATCTTCTCACCAAGTTCCGTTGTCAAGTGCACATCATCGATGCCTACAACTGCAGCCATCCCCTTGTTGCCCATCTTCACACGTCCAAACCTTCCACCGTAGTATGACGTAAAGATCCTCTTATATGGAGTGACGTGATACGACATTCCAGTGTCCTTGACTTAATAGACATCATGACATATGCCACAAGGTCCCTCTGTGTCAGTTTCTGCGATGATGATTTCTCTCATAGCCGTGAGATCCTCTTAATCATCCTTGCCTTTGTCCTTCTCATCTTTGATCTTTATACAGTTCCTCTTGATATGACCTCTTTGGCCATAGTGATAACATCACTCCTTGTGGTCTATAGTCGTAAGATCCCAAGAACTCCTCATGTCTTCGCTTGTGACTTCGGTCTTCTCTTCCTGTAGGAATCCACCAGAGCGGACTCTTACGACGATTCTACTTTCTTACGTCGGATCTCCTTGTTTAACAAGCTATTTTTGACTACCTCCATCGTGACAACTCCACCAGGCACAAAGTTCCTCACCGACAGAACCAACATCTTCCAGCTTTCCGGAAGAAAAATTAAAATTAAAAGGGCCTAAAGATCATCATCAATCACCATCTTCATCACAGACAGATGATTGATAATACCCTGAACCTTGTTCAAATATTATGCCACTGGGCACTCTTCGTATACTTCGAGTTGACTAATTGTCAAATCAGAAATACCTTGTTGTCAGCCGTCTTCCTTTCGTATATCGAATGCAGCTTCTTCCATAATACTTTTACTGAAATCTTCATGGACACATGGTGAAACATCGAGTCA
This sequence comes from Iris macrosiphon, assembly GCA_036927795.1. NCBI lineage: Eukaryota > Viridiplantae > Streptophyta > Magnoliopsida > Asparagales > Iridaceae > Iris > Iris macrosiphon. The sequence continues at coordinate 325,333,139 of JAYESA010000004.1, forward strand.
TCTAGTCATTGGCGGATGAATCCAACAGCCTTCTGATCTAGTCATTTCCAGTCTTCAGCAACTTTGTCCGATGGTTTAAAGTTGTCGCCCTCCCATGGACTATGAAAGTCCTTGCACCAGAGTTGATCCTCCATCTGTTGCTTCCAAATTGACTAATTCCCCCTATGATTGTGATCAAACAAGTGTTCATATGCTCCGTAGACATAATTGCCAAACCAAAACTAGTAGATATGATCGATGAGTCGTCATCTAAGCTCAGGAAGATTGCTACTGGTTGTTAAGTGATTTCTTTTGTAATCTCTTTCTTTTCTTCTTGAGTGTGGTGAGGGGGTTGAATCTATTATGGCAAAGGGTTCAAAATTAATTTTATCAATCTTGTAATTTTACCTGAGTTATGAAGATTGGCATTTGTCCATATGATGTAGTCACCACCATATACTTGTCTTTATCTGTGCTTGGTGTTCGTTAGACATAGGTTGGTTATCTAAGGTAGGTTGGCCTAACCATTCTGCCGCGGACACTCTCAGTAACGGTGTCAGAATACTTGCAGGGCATGTCTGATTTCCAACACAAGCCATGGGTGCCCCTACGGTTTGTGTACCGCACTATTAGGTGTTGGCACTTAGAATTATATAAACTATCATGTTCTCGTCTCGGAGTCATTAATATATATATATATATATATATATATATATATATATATATATATATATATATATATGTTCATGTGACATGTTAGTCAATTATTATGACTTGTAATTTTTCTTAAATAATTTGGTTGCAATGGTCTTGTTAGGCAAACACGAATCCTTTGTATATATATATACATGAAAACAATTCTAATATTTATCAACCATATATTGATAAAAACTTAAAATAAATAAATAAAATATGGGAAAATTTTAATTTTTAGATACGAGGGTTTACAATTACATATATGACCGGCTCGGGATAGTTGGGTTGTCCTAGCCGTAACTAATTTTGGCTGCCACTTGAACCTTATTAAAAAATAATTAGAACATTAATAAAAAATTTAGATTTTTTTTCTTAAAAACAAGATTGTATTATGTTTTAAGATTGAACTATGTCAAAATATTTTCATTACTACAATAGCAACAAACAGTCTATACAAAATATACTAATTACTGCATGTGATTCTATGTGCATTTTTCTTGGGAACATGTACATCATATGCAAAATACAACTTATATTCGTCCACAATATGAAGAAAAAATCTTCCTAAAAGGATAAAGGGCAAAGCAAGGAATAAAGAAGAGAAATAATGTAATGACCCACTCCGCTCAGCTCAGCAAGATGAAGCGTTGGTGCAACGATGTTACGACTTGGCATATATAGTGCTTCGCTCGTAGTCTCATTCGACTGAGGAAATTTCTCGCTAGGTGGGTGGCTTCGGTCAACCTATCTTTGCTTGGCCTTAACACATAATAATATGGATGATGCACGCTAGTTGTTAGGCGATAATTTGATACAAGATAATAAAGTAAGATGAACCCACATAGCTAAGGGATTAATCTCACTCTTTATCAGTTGCATAGAACATGGAATATAAACCTGAAACTAGAGTTGTTTCCTCGTACTACTACTTTAGACTTGCATGTAAACTGCTTACATGTTCAAGTAGACTATGTTACATGGTCTTTATAGTACTTAAATTCAACACTGTTACAATGCTTGTCACATGGAATATGCCACTGTTTGACACTTCACGGTATGTAGTTCACAAAATTGAGACAGAAAGACTACCAAGTAGTCATTTTGAGTCAGAAGTAAAACACAGAAAGTTTTCGAGACCGTTAGGTCGCCAAGGCAGTCTCCGAACAGGGGAGCTGCATAAAAAGAGAAAGAAAGAGAAGAGGTAGCTCTTGGAGCTCAGTATATTCAGAAAAAATTGCTCTGGGAGCCCAAAGTAAAGTCGATAAAGAAAAATCAAGAAAGTAAAAGAAGAGACTTGCATGGTCACGGACAATTTGTGCACAAGGTACCATGGTTCCTGCTCACGGTCATCGGTGCACTTGGACCGATTCTACCCCGAATGGAACTCACGCTCGTGTTAGCCGAAGACTAGCACTAAAGGATTCGGGGTAACAATGCATGTGCAACACAAAACAAATTAATAAAGACATTCCAAACTCTCACCATGAATACGTATAAGTTGTCTAGAGGGCAAGTATATTCGTCTAATAAGCCAAGTCAATTATATCTCAATCCACATAAAATAGTTATACAAAAAATAAACCAAGTGCACTAAGGTTGATCAGACAATAATACACCGATTCTAATGAGAAATATGTATTAGTGTGGGCCTACAATAACATATACGTCCTGAACAAGCTCGATAAAAGAATAAGCTTGCAAAACTAGGCTCTTATAACAGAATAAGTCAACGAGAAATAAATATCATAGTGGATAATGATTAATGTAATTACAATTAGATTAATTTTATCAAGAATCTATTAGACGTCCGGTGGAGACAAATCCACTACTAGTAGAGAAAAGATAAAGACAAGAAAAATAAAACTAAGTCCATACTAGAAATAAACGAAGAAATAGCTGAGTCATCAACTGTGGTTGTACCCTCATCTGGTGACTAACTATAGGACTCCAAGTATAAACCTGAATCTATAGTTGGTTCCTCACACTATTACTTTAGACTTGCAAGTAGAACTGCTTATATGTTCAAGTAGACTATGTTACATAATCTTTATAGTACTTAACTTTAACACCATTACAATACATGTCTTATAGAATATGTCACTGTTTGAAACACTTCACGGTATGTAGTTCAGTCAATTGAGAAAAAAAGACTATCAAGTAGTCATTTCGAGTCAGAAGTAAAATATAGAAAGCTCCGTCCGTCGAGGTCGAGGTCGGGATTATTGTCATCAATTATGGCGATATGTAGTAGGAGAAGGAAGCTTCGGGATCATGGAGGTGGTCTCGACGAGAAAGGATGCTTGGTTGGCCAGTTATGGTGGTTTGTTTTATGTGAATTTAATGTATATCAAGTATAATATCTCCGGTTGATCGAACTATGCATAGGGAAACTGCTAAGAGAGATTAGGAGATCAAATCACATTTAAATAACAGAGAGAGTTATAAGGATAGGTTTAAAGAGAAAGGAAAGGGATAGAGTTGGATTGGTGTTTAAATATATGTGGAGACATGACAGATGGCTAGGAAAATAAATTGGTTTCTATAGACAAGGATGCAGGTAAGTTATTTGATTAGGATAGATTTATGGTAGTATCTTACCGAGAGATAAAGAAAACTATTTTTGATATATATATATATATATATATATATATATATATATATATATATATATATATATATATATATATATATATATATATATCTGTGTGTGTGTGTGTGTGTGTGTGTGTGTGTGTGTGTGTGCGTGATGTTATATAATATCATAGATGCAACATTGTCATATATATATAATTATTTATTTGTTTTCAAATATCTAAATTTTAAAAATATATATAATAGTAATAAAAAATTATTAAAAGTTGAAAATTTTAGGCAATCTGAAATCTAGAAATTGGGAGGCCCAAGCCTTAGGTCCTATGGGTGGTATTGGACTGAAAATTTAGAAATTGTTACTAGGGATGGAGCTTAATTACTATTCAACAAAATGATCTTCAAAATTTTGAATCTAAAAATTGGGACCGGGGATGAACTGACAGTTATGCTCATGAAATAGCGAACAACCATTTTTGCTCCAGCAGTCACCGAGTAGCTCCTGAGCAAAAAATTTAATTTTTGTGTGAGCTGTCTCCGCACAATAATGGTAATTTTTGCGCGAGTAGATCCAGAGAGAAAATTATAATCTCCGCGTGAGCTGCCTTAGCAGGAAAATTTGGCACTGCACGCTATGCTCGCCCGGCTGCGTCCGTAATTCTCCCTGCATGGCACGAGTGCCTGATGTGTACGTGCAAAGTACAAAGTGTGCAATGAAAGTGCCACTTTGTACCCTTTTTCTATATCCTAGTTGCCTAGCTCTTAAGAAAAAATCTCATAAAATGAGAGACAAAACATAAATATTTCTTGGAGGTCCTCTACAAAAATATACTACAATACCAACTACATGTACTATCACTTCTCATGTGCATATATCAATAAAAGAAGGCTATTATATTCAAATACACACTTGGAATTATTGTATGGATGTGATACTTATTTTTCTGACTTTAATATGTAAAACCTAAACAATAACCTATGCCAGATTGTCTTATTGTTTAGAACGTGTTAAACTTCAAATTTTTTTATTAAAAAAGGTTGATCCAAATTGCCCAAATAATTTTTTTGATAGATTTATACGTTGCATTAATTTAAATGATATCAATCTCATAGTAGCTGTTTGATCATTTGGCGAACTTTAACCAGCAATAAGAATTTAAAGTGAATCATGAGATTCTATTCCATCTTAATTTCTACAACACATACATATTTAGAATAACATAAAATTTAAACTATGGAGAAGAAAAAGACGGAGACAACGATGGAGGAGTTCACTTCACTTCACTTGATCGATCGATCAACGATGGGCTTGTTCGGGGTCCGGAGACCGGCTGGCCGTCTTGTCGGCATGCATGAGGTCGCAGACGTCGAGGGTCGCGAGGACACAAACAAAGTAGCTCGATTGCCGCATCACGGTGCGGCAGGGCCGAAACTTCCTTACGAAGCAGAGGCGATCGATGATGCACTTATGAGCGCACCTCAGGTCGTCCGGCACTACACTCAATACGGGTGCCAGTGCTCTCATCCAATAAGGTATTTCTTCTTCTTCTCCTACTTCTCCTTCTCCTTCTCCTTCTTCTCCTTCTCCTTCCTTTGATGCTTGCTCCTCCTCCTCCTCCTCCTCCTCCTCCGCTACTTCTCACTGCACGAACTTTTATGCCAAGAGGATCAACGCCAACAACATCAGCGCGAAGAGCTTTGTCCTTGCATCCGCCTCCATCGATATTCTTGCCTCTTCTTGTTCTTGTTCTTGTTCTTCTTCTTCTTCTTCTTCTTCTTGAATTATGTAGTAATGGAAGAGTGTATATAAATAACCAATGGAATCATACCAAATAAAAAAGAAGAAGATAAAACAAGCTAAACAATAATTTTCTATTTGAAGGGTGGCTGCGGATATTTTGAATTGGGCAAACTATATATAGTTTAGCAGTTGACAGGTTTCTTTATTTTCTTTTTTTAGTTGGAACTGCAGCGTGCCAAAAAATTAAAACTAACTGTAGTTTAGTCGTTGAGAGTCTTGAGACATTAACAAGTTTGATACTATCTTGAGACATTAAAATTAAATTCAAGTTTCAAAAATGATTTAATGGTCAGCCGAAGTCGACTCTAAAGACGAGACCCAAACCCTCTTATGGACTATATGAAGAACTAAATTAATTCAAATTTTGAATATTATAGGAGGCCCTAAAAAAAATAACCCATTAAATTTTGTATACCATGCATATTATACTATTTGGATAATGAAAACATTTTTTAATTATATTTATTATTTTTAATTAGTTTTGTAGTTAAAGTGTATAGAAAGAATAAAAATAAATTTTGCTTCAAGTGCAAAATTGATTCTTGCTATTTTTTTAATCTATGTACCAGTAAGAAACAGGGTCCAGTATTGTCCACTAATAAAAATTTACCTGTTAACTTCTGATAGTATTGAAATTAGCAATTTAATTATTTCTATAACTTAATGAAATAAGCAAACAATAAAATTACATGAATAATGTATAACGGAATAAAAAGAAAATAATTATATACATTCCTATCTTATTATTACATGCTAATTTTTTATTTCTTAAATAAATGAATTCCTATAAATTTTAGTGCATTGATCTAAGGTTAAACAACTTTTACATCAACAAAATCTACATTCAAATACTATTATATATCTTCTTTAACACCATTCACAACAACAACAAATAAATGGTGTCCTTTAAATTTTAGTTTATTGGTCTACGATTAGCTTATGGCCTTATGGAACTAAGAGGCCCAATGTTGTAATGGACATGATTACAGTGACTCAAAGAGTATTATTTCAAAAAATTGGTAGGGACTTGTCGACCAATCGACGACCTTTTACATCTAGACCATTGCACCAAAACTTCTAATATATCAAATGGAAGTTATATTTAGGATTTTTTTTAAATGATGACTTGAATTTAGATTGCTCAATTTAATTTAGGTCTCTGACAGTGCTCTAAAAATTCTAACATTACATGATTGTACATTGATAAACAAGATTCTAACATGGATTGCTATGAAAACTACAAAATTGTATAAATGGGTTGAGAATTAGATATTTCATATATATATATATATATATATATATATATATATATATATAAGAGGTGGGGTATAGTTACATCTGTTCTTTCTCTAAAGTGAAATATGTATACTTTTGCTTGTTTTATATTTGAAACTTATACATCTGGTCAGGGCTGCCCTGAGTACATGGGGATAAATTCAAACTTCCAAAGTAGGACAAATAAAAGTAAATATAACAAAAAAAAGTTGTTATCATCCAAAATTGAACCAAGTACTTTTTTAACTGTTTTGCTCATTCAAGATGTGTATCATGCCAGGCCTGGTGTTGATCAGGTTTGATCGGACTTGGGTTGGGCCAGACTTTGATTGGTTGAGAGAGAGGGGTCGGGTTGGACTTTAATAATGAACCTCTAAACCAAGCTCGGACCCAGACCGGGTAGGTTCGGGCATTTACGGATTCAGGTTAAATCCGGATTGGGCCTGGGTCAGCACGTGGCCCATATTTTTTTTAAATAAAATATATATTAAAGTTTAGTATATATATATATCCGACACAAAGTAAATTGGGTCTTGTCGTTAGTGGAGGAAGTTATTGTGTATTTGGAGATCATGGCTTCAAATCCTCCCATCTCTATTACAAAGTTAATTTTTTAAGTATATATTTATTTAATTATTACCAATTTTTAATCGGACCTAGAGCTGCGACAGGCTGGACTGGACCTGCGGTCCAGAATAGATAAGGTCGGGCTTTAAACGTGCCAGGGATCCAGGCCAAATTCTGGACCGTCCGACCATTATACACAGAATCGGTCCAGGGGGTTGGGTTGTCCAAGCCAAAACTAATTTTAGTTTCCCTTGAACCTTATTTAAAATAAAAATAATAACAATAATAAAAAAATTAGATTTCATTTTTTGTTAAAATCAAGATTGTATTATGTTTTAAGCTTGAACTATGTCAAAATATCTTCATTACTACAATAACAAAAAATAATCTATACAAAATATAATAATTAGTGCAGGTGATTCTATGTGCATTTCTCCACAGAACATGTACATCATATGCAAAATACAACTTATAACCGTCTGCAATATAAAGAACAAATCTCCCTGAAAGGATAAAGGGCAAAGAGAGGACTAAAGAAGTGGAATGATGTAACGACCCACTCCGTTCAGCTCAGCAAGATGAAGTATTGGTGTAACAGCGTTCAGAATTGGCATATGCAGTGGTTTATTTGGAGTCTCGCTCGACCGAGCCAAGTCCTCGCTAAGGTGGGTGGTTTCAGTAAACCTGTCTTTGCTTGGCCTTCAGATACATGGACGATACATGGTAGTCGCTAGGCGATAATTTGATACAAGCTAATAAAATGAGATGAACCCACATAGCTAAGGAAATAATATCACTCTTTATCAGTTGCATAGAATATGTCATATAAACCTGGAGCTAGAGTTGGTTCCTCACACTACTACTTTAGACTTGTAAGTAGAACTGCTTATATGTTCAAGTAGACTATGTTACATGATCTTTATAGTACTTAACTTCAACACCGTTACAATGCATGTCACATAAAATATGCTACTTTTGAAACACTTCACGATATGTAGTTCACTCAATTGAGACGGAAAGACTACCAAGTAGTCATTTCGAGTAGGAAGTAAAATATAGAAAGCTCCGTCCGTCGAGGTCGGGATTATTGTCATCAATCATGGCGAGGTGTAGTAGGAGGAGGAAGCTTCGGGGTTCACAGAGGTGATCCCGATGATAAAGGAAGCTTGGTTGGCCAGTTATAGTTGTGTGTTTTATGTGAATTTAATGTATATCAAGGATAATATCTTCGGTTGATTGAACTATATATAAGGAAACTGCTAAGAGAGATTAGGAGATCAAATCATATTTAAATAATAGAGGGAGTGATAAGGATAGGCTTAAAGAGAATGGATAGGGATAGAATTGCATTGGTGTTTAAATATATGTGGAGACATGATGGATGGCTAGGAAAATAAATTGGTTTCTATAGAGAAGGATGCATGTGGGTTATTTGATTAGGATAGATTTATGGTAGTATCTTACCGAGAGAGAAGGAAAAACTATTTTTGATATATATATATATATGTGTGTGTGTGTGTGTGTGTGTGTGTGTGTGTGTTTGTGATATTATATAATATCATAGATTTAAGATTTTCCTATATATAAATAATTATTTATTTTTTCCACACAAGTAAATTTGAAAAAATAAATATAATAATAATAATAAATTCTTAAAATTTAAATTTTTTGGCAATATGGAATCTAGAAATTGGGAGGCCCAAGCCTTAGGTCCTATGTGTGGGATGAGACCGAAAATCTAGAAATTATAACTAGGGATAAAGCTTGCTATTCAACCAAATGAGATTCAAAATTCTGAATCTAGAAATTGGGACCGGAGATGAGCCTTAATAATGATGCTCTTAGGGACAATAAAACTATAGAGTAACTCCCCATTAAGTGGGTGGTTACAATAGTAACCCCACTAAACTGATAGTTGTGCTCATGAAATAACGAACAACCATTTTTGCGCCATCAGTCGAGTAGTTCCTGAGAAAAAAAATTAATTTTCGTGTGAGCTGCCTCCGCGCGAAAATGGCAATTTTTACGCTAGTAGATCCGGAAAGAAAATTATAATCTCTGCGTGAGCTGCCTCAGCACAAAATTTTGGCACTACACGCTATGGTTGCCCGGCTGCATCCATGATGCTAACTCCCTACATGGCATGGGTGCCTGATGTGTACGTACAAAATACAAAGTATGCAATCAAATCCTGCCTGCCATCCACACCAGAATAGATAGAGTTTTCAGAAAAAACTGCTAGTTAAAATAAAGTCAATTTGTGCCATCAAAGCTTTTTTTGAAAGCAATGCTAGGTTCGGGAGATAGACCAGATAAGATAGAGGTGTCGCATAGTCGATCGACTTTTCTTCTCCCTTTCTGATCGTGGGAAGAGCTCATCGCAACACGAGAACACACTATAGATAACAACATGCGCAAGTTATGACAAGCTCTGGTGCCCCCAGTAGATGTTTTCAGCCCTAACGACACTCACTTCGCTCGCCTCCGCCAGAACTCGGAAAGGTATTCTTGTAATTAAGCATACGGTTTGGACCAAACGAAACTAATTGGTAGCTTGTTTTAAGGGAAGAAGGCGCTGTTAAGCAGTGTGTGTGCGTGTACCGAACAAAATGTGTTCCATGGCCTCGGAAAGGGTTGAAGCGATAACGCTTCATGCACATGCGCCCGCAGTTTAAGAACAGGCACGCCTAGCGTGCTAGCCCCGCTTGTGTGCCCGCCCACGATTAAAGGAAATGCGCAACACATATATCTCCGGTTGTCAGTCCATTTCCACCCTTTGACCATGTTTGAGTCGCCTAGCTCTTAAGGAAAATTCTCATAAAATGAGAGACAAAATATAAATATTTCTTGGGGGTCCTCTACAAAAATAAACTACCATGCATACCAACTACATATACTATCACTTATCACATGCACATATCAATAAAAGAAGGCTACTATATATAAATAGATACTTGGAATTGTTATATGGATGTGATACTTATTTTTTGACATCAATATGAATAACCCAAACAATAACCTATGCTAGATTCTCCTATTGTTTAAAACGTGTCAAACTCTGAATTTGTTCTTTTAAAAAAGGTAGATCTAAATTTCTCAAATAAAAAACAATATTCAATAGATTTATACATTGCATGATTTTAAAAGATATCAATCTCATAGTAGTCGTTTGATCATTTGAAGAACGTTAACCGACAATAAGAATTTAAAGAGTATCATGAGATTCTATTCCATCTTAATTTCTACAACACATGCATAATTAAATTAACATAAAATCTAAACTAAGGAGAAGAAGAATAAGATGGCTACAATGATGGAGGAGTTTACTTTACTTCACTCGATCGATCGATTAGAGGTAGGCTTCTTCGTAGCAGGGATCCGCGGGTTCCGGAGACCGGTTGGCTGTCCTGTAAGCATGCATGAGGTAGCAGACGTCAAGGGCGGTGAGGATGCAGACGAAGTGACTCGACTAATGCATCACAATGTAGCAGGCCTGAAACTTCCTCACGAAGTAGAGGCGGTCGATGAGGCACTTAGGAGCGCACCTCAGGTCGTCGGGCACTACGCTCAATACGGTTGCCAGTGCTCTTATCCAAGTAGGTGTTTCTTCTTCTTCTTCTTCTCCTCCTCCTTCTCCTTCTCCTTCTCCTTCTTATCCTTTCTCTGCTGCTTGCTCCTCCTCCTTCTCTGCTACTTCTTCCTGCATAAACTTTGATGCCAGGAGGATCAATGCTAACAACATCAACCCGAAGAGCTTTGTCCTTGCACCCGCCTCTATCGATATTCTTGCTTCTTCTTCTTCTTCTTCTTCTTCTTCTTGAATTATGTAGTAATGGAAGAGTATATATAAATAACCAATAAAATCAGACCAACAGAAAAATATGAGGATAAAACAAGCTATACAATATTTTGTTATTTTAATGGTGGTTATGGATATTTTGGATTAGGCAAACTATATATAGTTTAGCAGTTGACAAGTTTCCTTTTTTTTAGTTGGAAGTGCAGCATGAAAAAAATTAAAACTAACTGTAGTTTATTCATTGAGAGTCTTGAGACAGTAACAAGTTTGAGTGCACACTCTTTTCATCAAGTGCAAATAAAATTTGAGTTTTTTTTAGTTTTATGGTCTCAAATAATATTAAAAGTTTACATTTAGGTCTTCATATTGTTTAACAATAGATTTGGGTCTCAAATAATTATTTAATTATTTCTATAACTTAATGAAATATGCAAAAAATAAACGTACATGAATAATGTATAACGGAATAAAAAGAGAATAATTATACACCTGCCTATCTTATTATTGCATGCTAATTTTTTATTTCTTAAATAAATAGTGTCCCATAAATTTTAGTGAATTGGTCAAAGGTTAAAACAACTATTAAATCGGCAAAATTTACATTCAAACACTACTATATATCTTCTAAACACCAATCAACGCCCTTTCCAAACTAGGTACCATTGCACCAAAACTTCTAATACATCTCCACACAAATGGAAGTTATATTTAGGAAATTTAATCTTTCCTAAAATGATGAATTAAATTTAGATTGCTTGATTTAATCTAGGTCTCTGACAGTACACTAAAAATTCTAACATTATATATTTGTACATAGATAAACAAGATTACAACATGGATTGCTTCAAAAAACTACATAATTGTATAAATGGGTTGAGAATTAGATATTTAAACTGTAGCAATAAGATATATATATATATATATATATATATATATATATATATATATATATATATAGGTGGGGTTCAGTTACATCTCTTCTTTCTCTGAAGTAAAATCTGTAAGCCTTTCTTGCTTTATATTTGAAACATATGAATGATGTCAGGACAGGCCCTAAGTTCACAGGGTTAAAGTCAAACTTCCAAAGTAGGACAAATAAAAGTAAATATAATAAAAAATATAACACTTTGCTCATTCAAGGTGTGTATCAGGCCAGGTCCAGTGTTGATCTGGTTTGATCGGATCTGGGCTGGGCCAGACTTAGATTAGTAGAGAGACAGGTCATGTTGGAATTTAATAATGAACCTCTAAAACTAGTCTAAACCCAGACCTAGGTAGGTTCGGACCTGGCCGGATCCGGCCTAAATCTGAGGTGGGCCCGGGTCAACCCTCGGGCCATCCAAATTTTTTAAATAAAATATATATTAAATTATAGTATTTATATCATATTTATATGCATATCCAATACAAAATAAAGTGGGTCTTGTCGTTAGTGGGAGAAGTTGTATCGTATTTGGAGATCAAGTCTTCAAATCATCCTATCTCCATTACAAACTTAATTTTTAAGTTTAAATTATTTAAATATTACTAGTTTTTAACCAGACCTAGAGCGGGCTAGGTCAGACCGGACCTTCAGGCCAGAATAGATAAGGTCGGGTTCTGACCATGCCAGGGATCCTGGCCGAATTTCGTATCGTCCGGCTATTACAGACAGGACTAGCCCAGGGGGGTTAGGTTGTACTAGCCGGAACTAATTTTGGTTGTCCTTGAACCTTATTAGAAAATAACAATAATAAAAATAATAAAAACATTTGATTTTTTTTTGTTAAAATCAAGAATGTACGTTTTAAGCTTGAACTATGTCAACATATCTTCATTATTACAATAGCAACAAAAAGTCTATACAAAATATAATAATTAGTGCATGTGATTCTATGTGTATTTCTTTTGGAAACACGTACATCATATGCAAAATACGTGCATTTGTCCTCAAGATGAAGAACAAATCTCCCTGAAAGGATATAGGGCAAAGCCGGGACTAAAGAAGTGGAATGCTAGTATGAAGCAAAGGAAAAACTTTCCCATATTGCCTTCAATGGCTAGTAGGTCTACCTTCCTTATCTCCACATAGTAGACTATAAAACAAAGCAATAATTAGTTGAAGTTCTATATTAACTTGAATAATATGTACTGTTTCAAACTTTTGACATTGATAATTAGGTCATTTTCTTGATGCAAGTCTAGGGGGTTGCCCAAGCCTAGGTGTTTGTCATACTTACTCCAGGATCGACCCTGATTACACACCATGAATCCATGAACCATAATATATCATACTAAGATATGTTCATACTAGTATTTTTTTTGCGGCTCTGGACCAAGCTGTTGGGGTCCAATCTGGATTTGATGAATTTTTTAGCCCAAATATGGTTAAAGATTTGATTTGATATAATTTAAAAATCTGTATTAAATATAATATTTGATTAGAATTCAAATTTGTATGAAAAGTTTAATTTTGACGTCCATAATTGGTGTTGGGCTATTTTAGGTAGAATATTATTTTAAGATTTTTTATTTAGAAAATTATATTATAACCTAAAATATGATTTCTCATCCTATAAATATAGGAGGAGGGTGGAGGCACAAATCATAGCACAAGTTAGAGATTCGGGGTGCTCGTCCAAAGAAAATCTAAGAGAAAGTTCATGCTTTGCTCTTATAACTTCGTCATCCAAGACTGAAGGAAGAAAGATATATGATCGAGGAGTCATCGCCTTCGTTTAGGGAGATTGACACGGGTTGGTGAGTGATTTCAATTGTAATCTTTTTCTTTTCTTCTTGAGAGTGGTGAGGGAGTTGAATCTATTAGGGCAAAGGGTTCAGCATTAATTTTGTCAATTTTGTAATTTTACCTGAGTTATAAAGGTTAGGATTTGTTCAAGCGACGTAGTCACCGCCATATACTTATCTTTAACTATTTTTGGTATTCGTTAGACATGGTTTGGTTATCTAAGATGGGTTGGCCTAAAGTTTTTGCTATGGGCACTCTCAGACACGGTGTAAGAACGCTTGCAGGGCATGTCCGATTCCCAATATCTGGTATCAGATCTACTAGTTTTGGTTTGGTAATTATGTCTACAGAGCAGATGAACACTCGTTTGATTACACTCATAGAGGGAATTGGTCAATTTGGTAGCCATGGATGGAGGATCAACTCTGGTACAAGGACTTGCAAAGTCCGTGGGAGGGTGACAACTCTAAACCATCGAACAAAGTTGTTGAAGACTGGAAAAGACTGGATTAGAAGGCCGTTGGATTCATCCGCTATTGGCTAGACGACTCGGTGTTTTACCATATGTCCATAGAGAGTTCAGCAAAAAAGCATTATGGGAGAAGCTGCATTCGATATACGAAAGGAAGACAGCTGACAATAAGGTAATTCTGATTGGACAACTAGTCAACTCGAAGTACACGAAGAGTGCCCTAGTGGCATAATATTTGAACGAGGTTCAGGGTATTATCAATCACTTGTCTGCGATAAAGATGGTGATTGATGATGAGATTCAGGCCCTTTTGGTTTTGATTTCTCTTCCAAAAACTGGGAGATATAGGTGTCACACCCCAGTACCAAAATACGTAGGACTAGGAACACGTAAGCATGCCGGTCGTATGAATATGGCACTCCAATATATGGAAACTATAACACACGTACACTGTAATATGAATAACAATTTACAGTGGTATATATAAATGTCATAGGGCATAATAAATCCCATCCACAAAAAATCAAATAGAATAAATAACCAATAACCAATTAACTAAATCTCAATATGAAGTATCTAAGGATGATAGTCGGGTGGAAACAAATCCACTACCAAACTAGAATATAAAAGCAAACACAATATAAGTACATCAACTAACAATCAATGAGACTCGAAGAGAAGACCTCCTCGAAATATAAGTAGCTTGTCCGGATCCATGCTCCTGCGAATACTCATGAACATCTACACCTGGAAAGGGACCAGGCCCTCAGAGGGACATAACAAGATACATAGAAGCATGCCAATAAAGTACTGAAATAAACATCTAATGGGTCGCCTAACCGTCTATGTGAATGCAGTTTGAGAACAACTTTCCAATACGTGGGCTATCTGGCCAAAATAGGATTGGCATGATTCTCTTAGAGATTCAGGGGCCAAAAAAGCATATCGTCTTTTGAACGGCAGAGCCGCCAGGTAATATAGGGGTCTTCACGACCACGCAACTCCGGCAGAGCCTACGGGTTACATAAAAAGGAAAGTACAAAGGAGCCCAAACACCTTATTTGTTGTTCTCCCCACCCCATGCTCTAAGCATGTCACATCTATGACACGAGAATACCTCTAATAACTGCCGGGTCTTCTAGCATGCAAAGTTTTTATCGACAGTTATTCCTTATCGCACGTCCCATACGTACAGGAGGCCAACCCAATACGCAATCCGTGTCCTACATGAGACTCACACTCATGTAACAGCTGTGTCATAGCCAATAAAACCTAATGATGCCTCATAATAATGGTGCAGTCTCATAAACTAGGTCAACGCATATACATAATAAAAATAGAATACGATGCCATCGTCGTTGCACCCAAGTTTCCTTGGACGCGCAGTTTATATAGCAGTTTAAAATATATGAACTAAATGAGCAGAAATAAGATGCATGCAACATATAGAATATGAATTACAGTACAATGGCAAGGTATACTTGCCTGGCAAGAAAGCTGGGTAGAACCAATAACCTGCTCCAGAAGTCGCACAAAATAATCTAATAGGTCCTATATACATATAATATAATACAATACAACATCAACCATTACACTAGCATATATAAAACTATAATACACTGGACTCAGAGGGAATACTAGGGGTGACACTGGTCAACTAACACGGTCAATTGCGCGTCTAATTACGCGGGTGTCCTATATTAAATGTTATATCAAAATCAAACAGTCAACTAACATGTTCTAAGCCAGTACGTCAGTGTACACAAGGCAGGCAACTCACAATATACAGGGTTGCATGGTCATGTAACCACGGGATATCCACAGTTAACACCTATGGTAATACAGTATGTATATATATATATTACAGTCAATTATAGACACGGGATAACCACTACTAGCATTTATGGCCACACCGCATAAATACATATATAGTCATAACTGGTATTGCATTAAATTCCTGCATAATATATATATATATATATATATATATATATATATATATATATATATATATATATATATATATATATATATATATATATATATATATATATATCTATATATATATATATACTAAATATATTCTATAGAACAAATTGAATAATATACGCGTACGTATATGTATACGAGTTGGGTTCACCGACTCAAGGTCTGATGTCAACTAACTGTCGTAAAGCAATACTAATGTCCTAATAGCATATACACAAGCACACATAAAAAGGAGAAGAGGGACAGGTTTGAACCGTGTGGTGTGCGCACGGGGACGGCGATGACGACGATGAGGTTGATAACGATGACGATATCGATGTCGATGATGATGATGAGGGTGATGATGGTGATGATGATGGGTATGATAATTATAATAATAATTAAGTGATGGTGATGATGATGATTAGGTGATGATGATAATGATTATGAGATGATGAGATGATGATGAGGTTATGATGGGGATGATGATTGTTAAAGTGATGATGAAGATAATGATTGAGGTGATGATGATGTAGATGATGATTAGGGTGATATGAGGATGTAAACTTCCTCGAACAAATTTAAGTTTACTTAACTTAGATAAAGAGACTAGGTTTAATTTGGAGACAATTAGAATTAGATTACAGTATTTTAGAATTTTGTACAACATTATATCTTCTAGTGCACCTTACCTTTGCTTCGATAATTGGAACACTTCACTAGCCATTACCTTCCTACAAATTTTATACACTTTTCTTAGACGTGCCAACCTACCATTCCGACCCTTGTATAACTCATGACCACTCTCTTTTTTGCTACATTTTAGTCACACAACATTCGTCGCAGATGTTATGATTTAATTATAAATAAAATACGACTTTGTACCCTTGTGCGTTCCAATAGAAATTGGAGACACAATCTTGACCATTTTGTGCAACCCAAAATTATGATAATATTTTATACTGTATCCTCTACGTCTGACACTTGTGTCCAACCTAATTTTATTTCCATGTACTTCTAATTAATTCCAGACCACTGTGCGCGATAATTTAACTAATTAAAACCCAATTTCCATCTTTGTACAAATTTCCTAATTGTTGGGCATTTTTATGCAAAAATACATTGAGGTGTCCACACCATTGGACAATGCATGAAGAAACCAAAATTTTCCTTCTTTGAATTTTTTCCATAATTTTTAGGAATGTGCAAACGCACAACATCGCCCCCTCAATTGAACCTAGCATTTCAATTTAAATAATGCAAATTATAGCCCTCCCAAACATTCTTCTATGAGCCCAAGGCCCAACCCAAGAGGACGTTGACCAAAGTCAACTTTTTCTAGGTCAAACAACCCCTTTACATGTGTATAAATTCAACTCCTCCTCTCTTTATTTATTTTCTCAAAAATTAACCAACCCCAAATCCTAGCCGAAATTCCTTCTCCCACCCGTGCACCACCTTCTCCCTCCTCCGACCGGACTTCCAGGCCACCACAGCCACCACCTTCTCCGACTACCCTTACCGTCGACGCCGGACCACCTTCCCCAGGCCGCCTACACAACCTGCCACCTCCATCAACCACCATCTTCAGCATCATCAATACCATCACACCCGACCCCCTTCCTGACTTCCCTCAACCAACCCCACCGCCTGACTACCACCGCCTCTGCCACCCGCCTGACCACCGTCTCCACCACCCCAACACCGTCAGCAACCAACGCCTACACCACCGTCAACCACCACTCGCACCACCCCAACTACATCACCACCATCACCCGCACGAACCTGTAACCCGACCCCATTCTCCTTCGTTCATCACCGAAGACCACAGCCACCTCAGCCAACCACCCCCACGACCGACCCCCCACCGTCAACGACTGACCAAGCCGCCGCTGCCGCCGCTACTGTTGTTGTTGTTTCTTGAGCCTACGCTGGAGCTCCTCCCCCCCGCCAGCGATGACCATACGACGGACACGCACCCCCTAGACACAACACAGCAAGGTATGAATATTATAATATATATTTATATATAGTGTGTATAATTGTGTATTTATGTATATATATATATAGTATATATTTATATATATAGTGTGTATAATTATGTATAATATATATATAATATATATTTATGTATAGTGTATATTGTATATAATGTATATATAGAATGTATATTTGTATGTATATGTATGTTTATTTGTTTACATATATATGTGTATATTTATTTGTATTGTATATATATATGTATATATAATGTATAATTGTATATATATGTATATATATATATATATATATATATATATATATATATATATATATATATATATATATATATATATATATATATATATACATTTGTGTATAAATATGTATTGTATAAATATATGTAATATATATATATATATATATAAATATGTATATATAAGTATCATATTTGTGTTTATATACATATGTATATTTAAAATGTGTATTCTATGTAAATAATATTTATGTATATATTTATGGACATATGTTGTTATTTCATATATTATGTAATTATGTATATGTATATATGTTATTTAATGTATATATGTATTATATGTATGTATATATGTTTAGTGTGTATGTATATACGTATATATGTGTTATATATATGTATAGTTATATATGTACATATGTTCATTAAATATATTAATGTATATATATATATATATAAATATATAATTATGTATTTATATTTAATATATTTATGTATTAAATATATTATTACCATATATATATATATATATATGTGAATTTTGTATATATATATATATGTATAATGTATATATGTAAATATGTCTATATACATAATTGTATATGTATGTATATACGTTATTAATTTATTTAATGTATATATATGTATATATGTTATGTATGTATACATGTACTATGTTAGTATAGGTAATTAAGCATAGTGTAATGTAGTAATTTATAATTATTGCTATCTGTTCGTAGGCATCCGAGACGGTGCTACCTTGACTGTTGGTTCCGTAGCATTCCTTCCGCACACCAGAGTTCCAAAAAAGTATACCTTGTCATGTTGTAATATTTAAATTCTGTATTATTAGCCGCATATTTATTATTTTAATTGTGAGCGTCCGAGAGATACTCGGATGCAGTCAACGAAGGTGTTGATGTTAGGACTTGTGTCTGACCTAGTATCTAGTAGACCCACCTAAAGTTGTGGAGTTATCGGTATGACTCCCCAGGACTTGACACGTATCATTACACGTTACAGAGTAAGTTTATATAGGGACGCGTGCCTTATAACTGACTGGCCATCAGTATAAGCAGTACGTGTGACGGTATTAAGCTTAGTTGTTTATTTCTATAGAGACTTGCATTGGAGTATGAAATATCCACGTTGTGTTCGCGATTTGTACATTAACATAGGACGGGGAAGACAATTAGTAGGCGTATGGGATAGATATTTGGTTGCCGTAGTTTCAGAGTAAACTGCGGGGCCATGAGCGTCAGTGTTGTCCGGTTATGGGATCAGTGTTACCCGGTTATGGGATTATATGCTTGTCGATACATCTGACAGAGGTTACTAGCTGCACGCTATTATGATCGGTGATGTAGTCAGCATATACATCTGGCATCCAATTTACAGCTAATGCCAGATACTTAGCCTCTGGCTCGACGCTACACTTTATACCTTTCACCTACCCATACGTAGCAAGGTTGTCTTCAAAGTGCATTTCACTTAGTTAGTTAGATCACCCTTAAGTTTTACAGTATTTACTTTATGGCATGCTTCTATGTATCTTGTTATGTCCCTCTTAGGACCTGGTACCTTTTCAGATTTGGATGAGGCATATTACCTCACAGTGTACGGCCTAGGATAGGAGACTAGGTACGCTACAACGGAGGAGCTAGAGGTATTGCCGTTAGAGTTTCTATGATCACTTGGTAGGCCTTCTGCCTAGGATTGGAGCATCATTATCTAGTCAGCCGATGCCTAGTCATTACTCTTTTTATCTGTCATTCAGCACTTTTATTTCGTCATAGTAGTGGGTTTGTTCCCACCAGACACTTTGGATTTGTACTATGATATTCAGACTGATGTTTATTTCTAGTATTTATTTTAGTACTTCTTGGTTATATTGTGGATGAGATTAGATTATCTGTTGTTGATATTGGACTTGTTAGTATTTAGGACAGCGTAGCACTCTTTCGTTAGGATCCATTAAATTGGGATATCCTCGGAGACGTGTCAGCTGGCTATTGCCACGTGGCCTGGTCCCGTGTATTTTGGGGCTGGGGCATGACAGAGGATGATAATAAGGATGATAATGATGGTTATGTTGATGATGAAGGGGATGATAATGATGATTATGGGAATAATGATGATGAAGGGTTGATGATCGGAGTCCGACGGTCAGGGAGGTCCGGCGAGGGGCGAGGTTCAGTCGGGGAGCGGTGGAGGTAATGTCGATGAGGGGAGGCTTACACGGGGTCAACGGGAGATGGACGATGATTGTGGCGCTAGTGGTGTGGTACAGGAGATCGAAAAGAGGATAGCGGGTCGAGGGAAGTCCGGCGGAGGTCGCAGAAGGAGGTTGAGGTCCGACGAGTGGGCTCAGGCAAATAAGGAGGAGAAGTTGAGCAGATAGAGGTCCAGCGGTGCTTCCTGCGAGCAAAGAGGAGAGGTGATCGGGGGATATTGGAGAGGGAGATGGCGAGGTCGGGTGACCAGGGCTCCGGCAGCGGAGAAAAGGAGGAAGAAGATGAAGAGGGTGGTGGAGACTGATGGCGTTAATGGCGGTGGTCGAGTTCGTCGAGGGCGGTGGAGATGGCCGCGGGCTGTCGTCGGCTCGGTGCAGGCAACTCTGGCGTGGTCAGGATGAGGTGGCGTGCTCAGGCGCTGTGATCGTAGTGGATGGCCGCAGATGCTATGTTCAGGCGGAGGTGTCGAGTTAGCGGTGGACAGGAGGAGTCAGGGTTGGCCAGGTGGAGACGAGGGGGTCTCGGGTTGCTCGGGTGGTGCTCCGGCCATGATGGTGGCAGCAAGAGGAAGGGGGGAAGATGATGAACATGGAGAGGGAAGTTGAAGTTGGTATTCGGCTAGTTAGGTTTTTAGGGGTAAAAAAGTAGGAAAAAGGGATATTTATACATCTAGAATTTGGGTTGGGTGTTGACCTAAAAAATTTGGTCTTGGTCAACACCTCCTTGGAGTGGGCCTTGGCTTGTCATGTAGGTATTGGAGGGCTATAATTTTCATTGTTTAAAATGCAAGGCTAGGGTTAAATGAGGAGGCGATGTTGTGTGTTGCACATTCCAAAAATCATGGGAAAAATTCATATGACCAATAATAAAGGAAAAATGGATTTCTTCATGTATTGTCCAATGGTGTGGACACCTTAATGCACTTTTTCATAAAAGTGCCCAACAATTAGAAAATTACACAAAGATAGAAATTGAATTAATTTAATTAAAATTAATATAAATGGTGTTTTGGAATTAATTAGAAGTACATGGGGCTAAAATTAGGTGGGATACAAGCATCATGGACATAGAGGACTCAGAATAGAATATTATCGTAAATTAGGTTGCACAAAATAGGTTAAGATTGTGTCTCCAATTTTGATTGGAACGCACAAGGATACAAAGTTAAATTTATATAGAATTAAATAATAACGTCTGCGACGAATATTGTATGACTAAAATGTAGCACAAGAGAGCATAATTATAAGTTACACAAAGGTCAGAATGGAAGACTGGCATGTCTAGGACAAGGGTGTAAAATTTATAGGAAGACAATGGCTAGTATAGTCCTCAAATTATCGAAGCAATGGTAAGGTGTACTAAGTGATATAAATATTGCAAAATTGTCTAAAATAAAATATTCTATTTCTAATTAGATTCAAACTAGCCCTAGTTTCTTTATCTAAGCCAAGTAGGCCTAATTTTGGATGAGGGGGTTTACAATCTACCCAACTTAAAATAATTATGTCCTCAAAATTAAAATAAGACATGGTTTTCTCTATCTAATCTTACTTGATCACAACCTAAAGGAAACTCTCCTCAAGTTAACAATACGACTTCTACCCAACTTAGAACTTATCTATCTATCATATAAGACTATACATTTAAGAAAACTATTTCTCAAATTATTTAATCATGTTATTCAATCCTCAAAGCTTTAACACCAAATATATCATATATGATATGCCCTTAATTATGAAAAATAGTCATCAAGTAATGTGATTGCCCTATGGGGTATATATAGTACTCCCTATGTATTAACTTATACCAAGCACAAGGTTTCGTCTTTCCAAAATAAGGGAAGACAGAAAACAATAATAAAGAGTTCAAGGGGGAGATAATAAAATAGTAGTATGGGGATCAAGGCATTTAAGGAATTCAAAATGGAGTGGTCAAGGCAGTTATGGATTAAAATCCTATTTTGGTAAACTCCTATTCGCATATTCATATCAGAACAGTTATGTACCTGATATGATATGCTCTGAAATATCTCGAGGGCAAGAATATTCGTCTATTAGTCAACGATATATCCTATCATAATCTAAAAGGACAACTCAAACCATCAAGTTCTAACTATAAGGCACATAATTTCAAAATTTAACATTACAACTATAATTCTAGCAAACTATATATCCTATCATAAAAAAAATTACTTTTTCTACAATCAGAACGGTCAAGTGGCACGAATGAAAAGATGAAGGAAAATTTTTAGTCGTCGCACAAATAGCGAGCGTTGAGGTTTTAGAGGAACAAGATATAAAATTAAATAGAGAGACTCTAGTTAATATCATGGTTTCTCAAGGAAAGGTGGTATGCTAATCTTTGTGTTTGAGGTATGATCGAGGAAAATTTTATATTCATTCCTCTAGGCTTCCTAAGGTACTGTTCTGCTAATATCAAGACAAGAATCTAAATTTATAGTTCTCTAATACTATCTCACTATTGAAAGTTAGGTTTAGTCCTAATATTCAACCTTGGATTTCTATTGGTTCCTCAATGCTAGGGTCAAACAGTATGGTCAAGTTTCTAATTAACCCTAGTAGTGCCTATACTACTCTTAAGTCATTCATAAATATATCAAGGGGTAATGGTCAACTAATTTATAGATAAGGGGCGCTAGGGTTTACTAGATATTCTAAACTTAGTGATGTGTCAATATTCTAGTGGTATTCTTCTTAGGAATATTACCCTAATTATCATCCTAATGATATGGATTCATATATTTTAGGAGAGGCTATACTCAGGGAACTATTAGGAAAGTACATGAATCAAGCATGATGCAATTATTTAAATAGAATGTATTGGAAAGAAGGGGAGTCATAGTCAAATATGGATGAGATCCTATACTCTAATCCTAATTGCAGGCTTGCTCGGTACAGTAACATAACCGAGACAATATTCTCTCGACCTGCATGGGCCACCACTAAAAATATGTCACGTCCCAGTCCTAAAATACGTAGGACTAGGAACACATAAGCATGCCAGCCGTATGAATATGGCACTCCAATATATGGAAACCATAACACACGTACGCTGTAATATAAAAAACAATTCACAGTGGTATATATATATGTCATAGGGCATAACTAAATCTCATCCACAGAAAATCAAATAGAATAAATAACCAATAACCAAGTAACTAAATCTCAATATGAAGTATCTAAGGATGATAGTCGAGTGGAAATAAATCCACTACCAAACTAGAATATAAAAGCAAACACAATATAAGTACATCAACTAACAATCAATGAGACTCGAAGGAAAGACCTCCTAGAAATATAAGTAGCTAGTCCGGATCCATGCTCATGTGAATACTCATGAACATCTACACCTGGAAAGGGACCAGGTCCTCAGAGGAACATAACAAGATATATAGAAGCATACAATAAAGTACTGAAATAAACATCTAATGGGTCGCCTAATCGTTTATGTGAATGCAGTTTAAGAATAACTTTCCAACACGTGGGCTATCTGTCCAAAATAGGATTGGCATGATTCTCATGGAGATTCAGGGGCCTAAAAAGTATGTCGTCTTTTGAACGGCAGAGGCCGCCAGGTAATATAGGGGTCATCACGACCACGCATCTTCGACGGAGCGTGCGGGTTACATAAAAAGGAAAGTGCAAAGGAGTCCAAATGCCTAACTTGTTGTTCTCCCCATCCTATTCTCTAAGCATGTCACATCCATGACATAATAATACCTCTAATAACTGTCAAGTCTTTTGAACGGCAGAGGCCAACCCAATACGCAGTCCGTGTCCTACATGAGACTCACACTCATGTAACAGCGGTGTTACGGCCAATGAAATCTAATGATGCCTCATGATAATGGGACAGTCTCATAAACTAGGTCAATGCATATACATAATAAAAATAGAATACGACGCCATCGTCGTTGCACCCAAGTTTTTTTGTACGCGCAGTTTATATAGCAGTTTAAAATATATGAACTAAATGAGCAGAAATAAGATGCATGCAACTCATGGAATATGAATTACAGTACAATGACAAGGTATACTTGCCTGACAAGAAAGCTGTGTAGTACCAATAACCTGCTCCAGAAGTCGTGGAGAACAATCCAATAGGTCCTATATATATAATATAATACAATATAATACAACATCAGCCATTATACTAGCACATATACAACCATAATACACTAGACTCAGAGGGTACACTAGGGGTAACACTGGTCAACTAACACGGTCAATTGCACATCTGTAAACCCCCTGATTTTTCAAAATTTTTAAATTTAGAATTTCCTCAATTTTTTGGAATTTGCTGGTATTTTTCTGTAATTAAAAACAGGGTTTTAATTATTAAATGATTTTTATTTGATAATAAATGATATTAAAATATTATGAAAATAATATTTTTGGGTGTAAAATGAAAAACTGGACTTAGGATAATTTTTCTGGAATTTATTGGGCCTCAGACCTAATTTAATTTACCTAAAAACTATTTAAACTAATTAATTATTATTATTATTATTATTATTATTATTATTATTATTATTGTTATTATTATTGTTATTTATTGTTTCCGGCTCGGCCCAGTGGGCCGAAGCCCAGCCCAGCCCCAGCTTAACGGGTCGGGCGGGTCCGCCCAACCCGGAACCCGTCGCCCGACCC
Organism: Iris macrosiphon; assembly: GCA_036927795.1. Taxonomy (NCBI): domain Eukaryota; kingdom Viridiplantae; phylum Streptophyta; class Magnoliopsida; order Asparagales; family Iridaceae; genus Iris; species Iris macrosiphon. The sequence continues at coordinate 325,358,150 of JAYESA010000004.1, forward strand.
GACCCGGAAACCCCATCTCCCTCCCCACGCCTCAGGACCTGAAACCCCCACCGCGTTCTCCGGCCACGTCGCCGGAGAACCGCCCGCGCCCTGCTCCACGGCCCCACGACCTCCCTCACCACCGCCTTCTCCGCCACGACCCTCCCCTGAGCCTCCCTATAAAACCCCCTACTCCTCTTTCCTCTTCCCTCATCTCCCCCACACCGTGCCCTAGCTCTGCCGCGCTGGAACCCTACTCCGGCCGTCCCCTTCCCAAGCGCCGGATCCCTTCCCCCTAGCTCCGCCTCCCCGATAGTCTCCCAGCCGCCGAGAGCCGCCCCAATCCTCTCCTCCTTTCTCCCCTCTTCTTCTCAGACCCGACGTCGGCCTCCCCTAGCTCCGCCAACCTCCCCTCGGCACCGCTCGGCCTCGATCCGGCGACCCCCGCCCTAGCCGTAGCTCGCCCTGCCGTGTCCAGTCATCTCCGGTGACCCCCAGCCACTAGACACCAGGAGGACACAGAACTCGCTGCAGGACACGGACACAGCGGACACGGGACTCGTCGATACAGGACACGAGACGGACACGAAAACCCAGTTTCGAGGAGCCCGGTTCAGGTACTCGTATCTCACACCTCGTGCTCTGATTTCGATTCCGTAAATTGCAACGCGTAGCCTGTATGACCCTCTCGATGTCCGAACAAACCGCTCGGGGCATCGCGTCCTGTGGTGATCGCACACCGCGATCCAAAAACAGGAAAAATAATGCCCCGATTCACCCCGGAACTGGGTACGCCCCGCCAAACGTGACGACTTGATCGTGCGCGGTCTTCACAGATACGTGCGCATCGTTGATACGAAAGTGTGGGATTTCGCAGAAGCTGATTCGGATGTGCGTGCACACCGGAATCAACGCGTATCCGCGGACACCGCCCCGTATTCGACCCTTCTGAATCTTGCCCTAACTTTGTGTACACACGTCGGATCGAAATAAAACTTGCGCCATTGGACTCGTAGCGATACGCTGGTCCTGTGACCCAAGTTTGGTTCGATTCTGAGAACGTTGACGAAATCGTGTGTCGTGGGCCCCACAAGCCCCGCTCGACGGACGATCTTGTGATCGGCTCATCGGAATCCAATTCTGGAAATTCCGTTGGATTCGTATCATCGTTCCTGACCTGTTGACACTAAGTTTGGTAAATTTAGAGACCTTTGACCCTGACACAATTTTTGGTGCAAAGCGGGCCCACATGTGGACCCCGTTTTGACCCGAAATTGCCGTTTTTGTCCTTGTCTCCAAATTGGACTCAAGGATAGGCGTTTTTAGCTGATTGATATTTTCTGGATTTGATGGTGATATTTGTTTCAGCAACCGGGGTACCGCCTGCTAATCCAGCTGAAGTCAGAGCCGCAACTGGAACCGGAACCACAGGCAAGTGTACCTTGCCAAACCCTGCAGCTTGCTACTTATTTCCTTGACTTGTTTATACAGCAGTGGGTAAGTAAAGCTTGCCAAATCACAGTAATTCCTGTTATAGAGCTTTGCCTGAATTCTTACTTAAAATACATATAATCTTGTTTAATTGTTCAACCCAGGACCGAGTGACTGTACTTAGCGTCCGATTGCCAGTCGGGTGCCAACTCCGTACGCGGAGTTATGTAACGTCACATAGAGATGGATATCGAGACCCGATAATTTTTGTACTTGTTTTATCAAGTACATCAGAACCTAGGATACTTGACACTATTTCATGAGACAGAGTCTTCCTGAGACATTCAAGATGATTCTGTATAGGATACATGTTTTATGACCTAGACATTATATTCATAGACATTTGATTCATAGCTATCAGACTTGCTGCATTAGTTATAATCGTGCGTGACATGGACATGAGGCATCGTGGACATAAGACGTGGGATTACATTGGGTGGGGAGAGACACACAGGCTACAGGCTGATCTCATATATATAAAACATAGTATATTTCATAGTATAATTCATAGTTATTGCTGCTACCCGGCTCCCCGACACAGAGCTTGTAGTGGCTTCAGCCTGAGTTCTAGTAATGCTCTCAACTTGCATATCACATAAGTTGGTTACATAGCTTACCCTCTTGTTTATTTATCTCCTGCACTGCATTTATTTTGGCTTGTATTTTCTGTACCTTGCTATCCCCTGAGGACCTGGATCCGGATTATGTCCCCAGGAATAGCTGAAGAAAACTACCCTGAGGTGTACAGTACATGAGCACTCCTTGGAGCAGAACCAGGAACCGAGGACGAGATAGTGGCAGAAGACTTCTCCTGAGTACCGGCTTCATCTACTCAGTATTTCTATTTCCAGTTGATTTATTTTCTGTCTATTTCCTTTAATGTAACATACTGATTCTCGGATTATTTTCCGAGACACTTATTTGATATTGCTTATTTATTTTCATTTGCATTATTTCTGGCAATTAATCTGTGTTTATTTTGTGGATGAGATTAGAAATACCTGAGACTTGTAATATTTTCCTGTTAGACTACAGCTTAAGCATGCCCTGATGGATCCATTAAATTGGGTTGTCCATCGGTGCGTGCTGCTGGCCATTGCCACGTGTCCAGTCCCTCGATATTTTGGGACTGGGGCGTGACAACATCTAATTACGCCGGTGTCCTATATTAAATATTGTATCAAAATCAGACAGTCAACTAACATATTCTAAACCAGTACGTCAGTGTACACAAGGCAAACAACTCACAATATACAGGGTTGCATGGTCATAACTACGGGATATCAACAGTTAACACCTATGGTCATACAGTATGTATATATATATTACAGTCAATTGTTGACACGGTATACCTACTACTAGCATTTATGGCCACACCATATAAATACATATATAGTCATAACTGGTATTGTATTAAATTCCTACATTATATATATATATATATATATATGTATATATATATATATATATACATATATATATATATATATATACCAAATTGAATAATATACGCATACGAGTTGGGTTCACCGACTCAGGGTCTGATGTCAACTAACTGTCGTAAAGCAATACTAATGTCCTAATAGCATACACACAAGCACACATAAAAAGGAGAAGAAGGACAGGTTTGAACCTTGGGATGCGCGCAGGGGGACGACGATGAGGTTGATGACGATGACGATGTCGATATCGATGATGATGACGAGGGTGATGATGATAGGGATGATGATTATGATGATGATTAAGTAATGGTGATGATAATGATTAGGTGATGATGATGATTATGAGATGATTGGATGATGATGAGGTTATAATGGGGATGCTAATTGTTAAGGCGATGATGAAGATGATAATTGAGGTGATGATGATGTAGATGATGATTAGGGTGATGATGAGGATGATGATGATGGTTATGTTGATGATGAAGGGGATGATAATGATGATTATGGGAATGATGATGATGAAGGGTTGATGACCGGAGTCCGGCGGTCAGGGAGGTCCGACGAGGGGCGAGGTTCAGTCGGGGAGTGGTGGAGGTGTTGTCGATGAGGGGAGGCTGACAGGGGGTCGATGGGAGATGGACGGTAGTGGTGGCGCTGGTGGTGTGGTACAGGAGATCGGGAAGAGGATAGCTGGTCGAGGGGAGTCCGACGGAGGTCGGAGAAGGACGTCAAGGTCCGGCGAGTGGGCTAAGGCGAAGAAGAAGGAGAAGTTGAGCAGGGAGAGGTCCAACGGTGCTTTCTGCGAGCAAGGAGGAGAGATGATCGGGGGACAATGGAGAGGGAGATGGCGAGGTCGGGTGACTGGGGCTCCAGCAGCGGGGAAGAGGAGAAAGAAGATGAAGAGGGTGGTGGAGGCTGGTGGCGTTAATGGCAGTGGTCGAGTTCGTCGAGGGCGGTGGAGATGGCCACGGGCTGTCGTCGGATCGGTGCAGGAGACTCCGGCGTGGTCGGGATGAGGTAGCGTGCTCAGGCACTGTGGTCGTGGTGGATGGCCGCAGGTGCTCGGTTCAGGCGGAGGGGTCGAGTGAGCGGTGGACAGGAGGAATCGGGGTTGGCCAGGTGGAGACGAGGGGGTCTCGGGTTGCTCCGGTGGTGCTCCGGCCTGGATGGTAGCAGCAGGAGGAAGGGGGGAAGGTGATGAACAGGGAGAGGGAGGTTGAAGTTGGTATTCGGCTATTTAGGTTTTTAGGGATAAAAAGTAGAAAAAAAGATATTTATACATGTATAATTTGGGTTGGGTATTGACCTAGAAAATGTGGGCTTGGTCAACACCTCCTTGGAGTGGGCCTTGGCTTGTCATGTTGGTATTAGAGGGCTATAATTTGCATTGTTTAAAATGCAAGGCTAGGGTTAAATGAGGGGACAATGTTGTGTGTTGCATATTCCAAAAATTATGGGAAAAATTCACATGACCAATAATGAAGGAAAAATAGGTTTTTCATATATTGTCCAATCGTATGGACACCTTAATACGATTTTGCATAAAAGTGCCCAACAATTGGAAAATTTTACAAAAATGTTAATTGGAATAATTTAATTAAAGTTAATGCAAAAGGTGTTCTGGAATTAATTAGAAGTACATGGGGCTAAAATTAGGTGGGACACAAGCATCATGGACGTAGAGGACTCAGAATAGAATATTATCATAAATTGGGTTGCACAAAATAGGTCAAAATTATGTCTCCAATTTCGATTAGAACGCACAAGGATACAAAGTTAAATTTATATAGAATTAAATAATAATATCTGCGACGAATATTGTGCGACTAAAATATAGCACAAGAGAGCATAATTATAAGTTACACAAAGGTCATAATAGAAAACTGGCATATCTAGGACAAGGGTGTAAAATTTGTAGGAAGGCAATGGCTTGTTTAGTGCTCAAATTATCGAAGCAACGGTAAGGTGAACTAAATGATATAAATATTACAAAATCGTCTAAAATAAAATATTCTATTTCTAATTGGATTCAAACTAGTCCTAGTTTCTTTATCTAAGCCAAGTAGGCCTAATTTTGGATGAGGGAGTTTACAGTAGGTTGTGTCTGTGAGCAACTTTGTGCCTGGTAATGTTGTCACGATGGAGGTAGTTAAAAATAGCTTGTTAAACGAGGAGATCCAGCGTAAGAAAGTGGAATCATCGCAGGAGTCCGCTCTGGTGGATTCCTACGGGAAGAGAAGACCCAAGTCATAAGCGAGGGCATGAGGATTTCTTGGGATCTTACGACTGTAGACCACAAGGAGGGCTGTTATCACTGTGCCAAAGGGGTCATATCAAGAGGAACTGCATAAAGATCAAAGCTGAGAAGGCCAAAGGCAAGGAAGATTAGAAGGATCTTATGGCTATAGAAGAAATCATCATCGCAAAAACTGACCCAGAGGAACCTTGTGGCATATGTCATAATGGCTATTAAGTCAAGGACACTGGAATATCGTATCACGCGACTACATATAGGAGGATCTTTATGTCATACCACGGTAGAAGGTTTGGACGTATAAAAATAGAAAACAAGGAGATAGCTGCAGTTGTAGGCATCGATGATGTGCCCTTGACAACAGAGCTTGGTGAGAAGATCGTTCTCAAGGATGTGCGATATGTATCTAGTTTGCGCTATAACTTGGTTTCAGTAGGGGCTAGCAGATGACATCTGTCGTGTTTATTTGGGAAGAAAGATTGGATGCTTATAAATGATTCCCAATAGCTGGCTCGAGGAGATTTATGTTAAGGCATGTATAGGCTTAAGCTGCTGAGTTGTACAGGTAGACAACAGACATCGAATGGAGGCTCGAGGGATATTTGACATGAGTTGGATCATCGTAAACTTGATGAGGAGGGGCTTCTAGATACTTTAATGATTACAGAGGATTCCGTTCGTTGAGACAAAGCAACAAATATTGAGGGTCAGTATGTCGGTCTCATGACAGCTGGTTGGTCTCCATGTGGGGGTTGCTTCACGGATCCGATTTTATGGACGAGTTGTTTGCCAAAGATTTATGGATATACATTAGTTTCATCAGTTCGAGTCTAGGGAGGTGATCAAGGTTTGCAGCAAACTCAATATGAGGTAGGAGCATCACCATTCATACTGTTCCGAGAAAGTTTTGGGTTATCGACAACATGCATAGTGCGTGATGTTCTACTCGAGGATGCATGTGTATGATAGAGCTTTAAGTTAGGACATGAAGGTGGGCAGATTCAGGAGTTCGAATCTTGAAAAAATTATATCGTCCACTTGGTTGGGCCAGCCAAAGGTGAAGAAGCTCATCGAAATGTTAACATATTTCGGTGGAAGACCAAAGTCGAAGACAAGTAACAAAGACTCACGGTGAGGCTAATAGTCAGGGACTTTGGTCTCAGCCGTGTCATTGATGTCGGCAGGATCCCAGTGGTACAGAAGGTGCTACGCATGGCAGCTAGCGTCGACATGACGGTCAAGGAGCTAGAGATGATGGAAGATGGAAAGCAACTTGGGTGATCGAAGATCGGTGGCATAGGGGAACAGGAACTCTTTCATGGGGTTCCAAGCATGGAGTCCAGTTGAGAATCCATGGGGTCAACACCCTCTCATAAGATTAGAGGGGGAGATTGTTGGGGTCCAGTCTGAATTTGATGATTTTTAGATCCCAAATATGGTCAAAGATTTGATTTAATTTAATTTAAAAATCTAAATTAAATGTAAGATTTGATTAGATTTCAAATTTGTATCAAAATTTTAATTTGATCATATTTTGACGTCCATAATTGGTGTTGGGCTATTTTAAGTAGAATATGATTCTTATTTTAAGGTTTTAAATTTAGAAAATTCTATTATGACCTAAAATAGGATTTATTATCCGATAAATATAGGAGGGTGGAGGCACAAAGCATAGCACAGGAAATTAAAGAGAAAGTTTGTGCTTTGCTCTTAGGACTTCACCATCCAAGATAGAAGGAAGAAAGAGACCTGGTCGAGGAGTCGTCGTCTTCGCTCAGAAAGATTACTACTGGTTGGTGAGTGATTTTATTTATAATCTTTTTCTTTTCTTCTTGAGTGTGGTGAGGGGCTTGAATCTATTAGGGCGAAGGGTTCAACATTGATTTTGTCAATCTTGTAATTTTACCTGAGTTATAAAGATTGATATTTGTCCATTTTTGGTATTTGTCCGTGTGACATAGTCACCGCCATATACTTATTGTTATCTGTGCTTGGTGTTCGTTAGACATAGGTTGGTTATCTAAGGTAGGTTGGCCTAACCATTCCGCTGCGGACCCTCTCAGACACGGTGTCCGATTGCTTGTAAGGCATGTCTGATTTCCAACACAAGCCACGGGCCGCCCCTACGGTTTGTGTATCGCATTATTAGGTATTGGTACTTGGAATTATACAAACTGTCATGTTCTCGTCTCAGAGTCGTTAATATATATATATGTTCATGTGACATGTTGGTCAATTATTATGACTTATAATTTTTCTTAAATAATTTGGTTACAATGGTCTTGTCAGGCAAACACGAATCATTTTTATATATATACATAAAAATAATTCTAGTATTTATCAACCATATGTTGATAAAAAATCAAAATAAATAAATAAAATATGGGAAAATTTTAAATTTCAGATACGAGGGTTTATAATTACACATATGACCGGCTCAGGATGGTTGTGTTGTCCAAGCCATAACTAATTTTGGCTGCCCTTTGAACCTTATTAAAAAATAATTAGAACATTAATAAAAAAATTAAATTTTTTTTTAAAAACAAGATTGTATTATGTTTTAAGCTTGAACTATGTCAAAATATTTTTATTACTACAATAGCAATAAACAGTCTATACAAAATATAATAATTAGTGCATGTGATTCTATGTGCATTTCTCTTAGGAACATATACATCATATGCAAAATACAACTTATATCCGTCCATAATATGAAGAACAAATCTCCCTGAAAGGATAAAAGGCAAAGCAAGGACTAAAGAAGAGAAATGATGTACGACCCGCTCCGCTCAGCTCAGCAAGATGAAGCGTTGGTGCAACGATGTTACGACTTGGCATATACAGTGGTTCGCTCGTAGTCTCACTCGACTGAGGCAAGTTCTCGCTAGGTGGGTGGCTTCGGTGAACCTATCTTTGCTTGGCTTTCACACATAATAATATGGATAATACATGCTAGTTGCTAGGCGATAATTTGATACAAGATAATAAAATAAGATGAACCCACATAGCTAAGTGATTAATCTTACTCTTTATCAGTTGCATAGAACATGGAATATAAACCTGAAACTAGAGTTGTTTCCTCGCACTACTACATTAGACTTGCATGTAGAACAACTTACATGTTCAAGTAGACTATGTTACATGATCTTTATAGTACTTAAATTCAACACAGTTACAATGCTTATCACATGGAATATGCCACTTTTGACACACTTCACGGTATATAGTTCACTAAATTGAGTCAAAAGTAAAATATAGAAAGTTTTCGGGACCGTTAGGTCACCAAGGCAGTCCCTGAACCGGGAAGATGCATAAAAAGAGAAAGAAATAGAAGAAGTAGCTCTTGGAGCTCAGTATGTTCAGAAAAAAATGGTTTTGGGAGCCCAAAGTAAAGTTGATAAAGAAAAATAAAGAAAGAAAAAGAAGAGACTTGCATGGTCGCGAACAATTTGTGCACAAGGTACCATGGTTCTTGCTCACGGTCGTCGGTGCACTTGGACCGATTCTACCTCGGATGGAACTCAGGGTCGTGTTAGCCGAAGACTAGCACTAAAGGACGGGGTGACGATGCATGTGCAACACAAAACAAATTAATAAAGATATTTCAAACTCTCACCATGAATACGTATAAGTTGTCTAGAGGGCAAGTATATTCGTCTAATAAGCCAAGTCAATTATATCTCAATCCATATAAAATAGTTATACGAAAAGCGAACCAAGTGCACTAAGGTTGATCAGACAATAATACACCGATTCTAATTAGAAATATGTATTAGTGTGGGCCTACAATAACATATACGTCCTGAACAAGCTCGATAAAAGAATAAGCTTGCAAAACTAGGCTCTAATAACAGAATATGTCAACGAGAAATAAATATCATAGTGAATAATGATGAATGTAATTACAATTAGATTAATTTTATTAAAAATCTATAAGACATCCGGTGGAGACAAATCCATTACTAGAAGACGAAGAGATAAAGACAAGAAAAATAAAACTAAGTCCATACTAGAAATAAATGAAGCAATAGCTGAGTCATCAACTGTGGTTGTACCCTCATCTGGTGACTATCTGTAGGACTTCGAGTATAAACATGAAGCTAGAGTTGGTTCCTCGCATTATTACTTTAGAATTACAAGTAGAACTGCTTATATGTTCAAGTAGACTATGTTACATGATCTTTATAGTACTCAACTTCAACATCGTTATAATACATGTCTTATAGAATATGTCACTGTTTGAAACCCTTCATGGTATGTAGTTCAGTCAATAGAGACGAAAAGACTATCAAGTAGTCATTTTGAGTCAAAAGTAAAATATAGAAAGATCCGTCCGTCGAGGTCGAGGTCAGGATTATTGTCATCAATTATGCCGATGTGTAGTAGAAGGAGGAAGCTTCGAGGTCATGGAAAGAAGCTTGGTTGCCCAGTTATGGTGGTTTGTTTTATGTGAATTTAATGTATATCAAGTATAATATCTCTGGTTGATCGAACTATATATAGGGAAACTGCTAAGATAGATTAGGATATCAAATCATATTTAAATAACAAAGAGAGTTACAAGGATAGGTTTAAAGAGAATGCATAGGGATAGAGTTTGATTGGTGTTTAAATATATGTGGAGACATGACAGATGGCTAGGAAAATAAATTGGTTTCTATAGACAAGGATGCAGGTGAGTTATTTGATTAGGATAAATTTATGGTAGTATCTTATCGAGAGTTATTTGATATTATATATATATATATATATATATATATATATATATATATATATATATATATATATATATATGTGTGTGTGTGCGTGTGTGTGTGTGTGTGTGTGTGTGTGTGTGCGTGTGTGTGTGTGTATGTGTGTCTGTGATGCTATATAATATCATAGATGCAACATTGTCATATATGTAAATAATTATTTACTTTTTTCCACACAGCTAAATTTGAAAAATAAATATAATAATAGTAATAAATTATCCAAAGTTAAAAATTTTAGGCAATCTAAAATCTATAAATTGGGAGGCCCAAGCCTTAGGTCCTATGGGTGGGATTGGACTGAAAATTTAGAAATTATTACTCGGGATGGAGCTTAATTACTATTCAACCAAATGATCTTCAAAATTTTGAATCTAGAAATTAGGACCGGGGATGAGCCTTACTAATGATACTCTTATGGAAAATAAAACTAGAGAGTAACTCATCATTAAGTGGGTGGTTATAACAATAACCCCTCTAAACTGACAGTTATGCTCATGAAATAGCGAACAACCATTTTTGCTTAGCAGTCACCGAGTAGCTCCTGAGCAAAAATTTTAATTTTTGTGTGAGCTGTCTCCGTACAATAATGGCAATTTTTGCGCGAGTAGATCCGGAGAGAAAATTATAACCTCCGCGTGAGCTGCCTTAGCAAGAAAATCTAGCACTGCACGCTATGCTCGCTAAGCTGCATCCGTAATGCTCCCTGCATGGCACGAGTGCCTAATGTTTACGTTTAAAGTACAAAGTGTGCCATGAAAGTGCCACTCCGTACCCTTTTTCACATCTTAGTTGCCTATTTCTTAAGAAAAATTCTCATAAAATGAGAGACAAAACATAAATATTTCTTGGAGGTCCTCTACAAAAATATACTACAATACCAACAACATGTACTATCACTTGTCACGTGCACAAATCAATAAAAGAAGGCTATTATATTCAAATACACACTTGGAATTGTTGTATGAATATGATACTTATTTTTTTGACATCAATATGTAAAACCCAAACAATAACCTATGCCAGATTTTCTTATTGTTTAGAACATGTTAAACTCCGAATTTGTTCTCTTTAAAAAAGGTTGATCCAAATAAATTTTTTTGATAGATTTATACGTTGCATTAATTTAAATGATATCAATCTCATAGTAGCTGCTTGATCATTTGGAGAACGTTAACCAGCAATAAGAATTTAAAGTGAATCATGATATTCTATTGCATCTTAATTTCTATAACACATGCATATTTAGATTAACATAAAAATCTAAATTAAGGAGAAGAAGAAGATGGAGACAACGATGGAGGAGTTTACTTTACTTTACTTGATCGATCGATCAACGGTAGGCTTGTTTGTAGCGGGGATCCACAGGGTCCGAAGACCGACTGGCCGTCCTGTCGGCATGCATGAGGTCGCAGACGTTGAGGGCGGCGAGGACACAGACAAAGTAGCTCGATTGTCGCATCACGGTGCGGCAGGCCCGAAACTTCCTCACGCGGTCGATAATGCATTTGGGAGCGCACCTCAGGTCGTCCGGTACTACGCTCAATATGGGTGCCAGTGCTCTCATCCAATAAGGTATTTCTTCTTCTTCTTCTCCTACTTCTACTTCTACTTCTCCTTCTCCTTCTCCTTCTCCTTCTTCTCCTTCCTATGCTGCTTGCTCCTCCTCCTCCGCTACTTCTCCCTGCACGAACTTAAATGCCAAGAGGATCAACACTAGCAATATTAGCGCGAAGAGCTTTGTCCTTGCATCTGCTTCCATCGATATTCTTGCCTCTTCTTCTTCTTCTTCTTCTTCTTCTTCTTCTTCTTCTTCTTATTATTATTATTATTATTATTGAATTATGTAGTAATGGAAGAGTATATATAAATAACCAATAGAATCAGACCAACTAAAAAAGAAGAAGATAAAACAAGCTAAACAATAATTTGCTATTTTAAGGGTGGCTGTGGATATTTTGGATTAGGAAAACTATATATAGTTTAGCAGTTCACAGGTTTCTTTTTTTTCTTTTTTCAGTTGGAACTGCAGCGTGCCAAAAAATTAAAACTAACTGTAGTTTGGTCGTTGAGAGTCTTGAGACAGTAACAAGTTTGATTCTATCTTGAGACATTAAAACTAAATTCAAGTTTCAAAAATGATCTAATGGTCAACCGAAGTCAACTCTCAAGACGAGACCCAAACTCTCTTATGGACTATATGAAAACCTAAATTAATTCAAAATTTGAATATTATACGAGGCCTTAAAAAAATAACCCATTAAATTTTGTATACCATGCATATTATACTATTTGGATAATGAAAACATTTTTTAATTATGTTTATTATTTTAAATTAGTTTTGTAGTAAAAGTGTATAGAAAGAATAAAAATGAATTTTGCTGCAATCGCAAAATTGATTCTCGCTATTTTTTAATCTATGTACCAGTAAGAAATAGGGTCCAGTATTGTCCACTATTAAAAATGTACCTGTTAACTTCTGATAGTATTAAAATTGGCAATTTAATTATTTCTATAACTTAATGAAATAAGCAAACAATAAACATACATGAATAATGTATAACAAAATAAAAAGAGAATAATTATACACATGCCTATCTTATTATTGCATGCTAATTTTTTATTTCTTAAATAAATAGTTTCCCATAAATTTTAGTTCATTTGTCTGAGATTAAAAAACTTTTAAATCAACAAAATATACATTAAAATACTATTATATATCTTCTTAACACCATTCACAACAACAACAAATAGATGGTGTCCCTTAAATTTTAGTGCATTGGTCTAAGATTAGCTTATGGAACTAAGAGGCCCAATGTTGTAATGGACATGATTACAATGACTCAAAGAGTATTATTTCAAAATTTTGGTAGGGACTTGTTGACCAATCAATGCCCTTTCACATCTAGACCATTGCACCAAAACTTATAATACATCAAATGGAAGTTATATTTAGGAAATTTATTTTTTCTTAAAATGATGACTTGAATTTTGATTGCTCAATTTAATTTAGGTTTCTGACAGTGCACTAAAAATTCTAATGTTACATGATTGTACATTGATAAACAAGATTCTAACAAGGATTGCTACAAAAACTACAAAATTGTATAAATGGGTTGAGAATTAGATATTTCATATATATATATATATATATATATATATATATATATAAGAGGTAGGGTTTAGTTACATCTCTTCTTTCTCTAAAGTGAAACATGTATACTCTGCTTGTTTTAAATTTGGAACTTATACATCTGGACAAGGAAGGCCCTGAGTTCATGGGGTTAAAGTCGAAATTCCAAAGTAGGAGAAATAAAAGTAAATATAACAACAACAAAAGTTGTTATCATCCAGAATTGAACCAAGTACTTTTTTAACTGTTTTGCTCATTCAAGATGTGTATCATGTCGTGCCCGGTGTTGATCAAGCTTGATCGGACCTGGGTTGGGCCAGACTTTGATCGGTTGAGAGAGAGGGGTTGGGTTGGACTTTAATAATGAACCTCTAAATCAAGCTCGGACCTAGACCGGGTATATTCGGGCATTTACGCATTCGGGCTAAATCCGGATTGGGCCCGGGTCAGCATATAGCCCATAATTTATAGTATAGTATATATATATATATATATATATATATATATATATATATATATATAGTGGAGGAAGTTATTGTGTATTTGGAGATCATGGCTTCAAATCCTCCCATCTCTATTACAAAGTTAAATTTTTAAGTATATATTTATTTAAATATTACCAATTTTTAACCGGACCTAGAGCTGGGACAGGCAGGACCGGACCTGTGGGCCAGAATAGATAAGGTCGGGCTTTAAACGTGCTAGGGTTCGAGGTCAAATTCTGGACCGCCCTGCCATTATGCACAGGACCGGTCCAGGGGGTTGGGTTGTCCCAGCCAAAACTAATTTTAGTTGCCCTTGAACCTTATTTAAAATAAAAATAATAACAATAATAAAAAATTTAGATTTCTTTTTTGTTAAAATCAAGATTGTATTCTATTTTAAGCTTAAACTATGTCAAAATATCTTCATTACTACAATAACAACAAACAATCTATGCAAAATATAATAATTAGTGCATGTGATTCTATGTGCATTTCTCAAGGGAACATGTACATCATATGCAAAATACAACTTGTATCCGTCCGCAAGATAAAGAACAAATCTTCCTGAAAGGATAAAGGGCAAAGGGAGGACTAAAGAAGAGGAATGATATAACGACCCACTATTTTCAGCTCAACAAGATGAAGTATTGGTGTAACAGCGTTCAAAATTGGCATATGTAGTGATTTGTTTGGAGTCTCGCTCGACCGAGCCAAGTCCTCACTAAGGTGGGTGGTTTCAGTAAACCTGTCTTTGCTTGGTCTTCACATCTAATAACATGGACGATACATGATAGTCGCTAGGCGATAATTTGATACAAGCTAATAAAATGAGATGAACCCACATAGCTAAAGGAATAATATCACTCTTTATCAATTGCATAGAACATGTAATATAAACCTGAAGCTAGAGTTGGTTCCTCACACTACTACTTTAGACTTGTAAGTTGAACTGCTTATATGTTCAAGTAGACTATGTTATATGATCTTTATAGTACTTAACTTCAACACCGTTACAATGCATGTCATAAATATGCTACCGTTTGAAACACTTCACGATATGTAGTTCACTCAATTGATACGTAAACACTACCAAGTAGTCATTTCGAGTCAGAAGTAAAATATAGAAAGCTCCGTCCGTCGAGGTCGAGGTTGGGATTATTGTCATTAATCATGGCGAGGTGTAGTAGGAGGAGGAAGCTTCGGGGTTCACAGAGGTGATCCTGAAGAGAAAGGAAGCTTGGTTGGCCAGTTATGGTTGTGTGTTTTATGTGAATTTAATGTATATCAAGGATAATATCTTCGGTTGATTGAACTATATATAGGAAAACTGCTAAGAGAGATTAGGAGATCAAATCACATTTAAATACTAGAGGGAGTGATAAGGATAGGCTTAAAGAAAATGGATAGGGATAGAGTTGGATTGGTGTTTAAATATATGTGGAGACATGACGGATGGCTAGGAAAATAAATTGGTTTCTATAGACAAGGATGTAGGTGGGTTATTTGATTAGGATAGATTTATGGTAGTATCTTACCGAGAGATAAGGAAAAACTATTTTTGATATATATATATATATATATATATATATATATATATATATATATATATATATATATATATATATATATATATATATATATATATATATATGTGTGTGTGTGTGTGTGTGTGTGTGTGTGTGTGTGTGTGATGTTATATAATATCATAGATCTAACATTATCCTATATATAAATAATTATTTATTTTTTTCCACACAAGTACATTTGAAAAATAAATATAATAATAATAATAAATTCTCAAAATTTGAAAATTTTGGCAATCTAGAATCTAGGAATTGGGAGGCCCAAACCTTAGGTCCTATGGGTGGGATAAGACCGATAATCTTAAAATTTAACTAGGGACGGAGCTTGTTATTCAACCAAATGAGCTTCAAAATTCGGAATCTAGAAATTAGGACCGGGGATGAGCCTTAATAATGATGCTCTTAGGGACAATAAAACTATAGAGTAACTCCCCATTAAGTGGGTGGTTACAATAGTAACGCCACTAAACTGATAGTTGTGCTCATGAAATAACGAACAACATTGTTGCGCCATCAGTCACTGAGTAGCTCCTGAACAAAAAAATTAATTTTCGTGTGAGCTACCTCCGCGCAAAAATGGCAATTTTTACGCTAGTAGATCCGGAAAGAAAATTATAATCTCCGCACGAGCTACCTCAGCACGAAATTTGGGCACTGCTATGCTTGCCCGGCTGCATCCGTGATGCTAACTCCCCACATGGCATGGGTGCCAGATGTGTACGTGCAAAGTACAAAGTGTGCCATCGAAGCCTACTTGCCATCCACACCAGAAAAGATAGAGTTTTCAAAAAAAAACTGCTAGTTAAAAGAAAGTCGGTTTGTGCCAGCAAAGCTTTTTTTGACAGCAATGCTAGGTTCAGGAGATAGACCAGATAAGATAGAGGTGTCGCATAGCCGATCGACTTTTCTTCTCCCTTTTCGATCAAGGGGAGTGCTCATCGCAACAAGAGAACACACTATAGATAGCAGCATGCGCGAGTTACGACAAGCTCTGGTGCCCCCAGTGGATGTTTTCAGCCCTAACAACACTCACTTTGCTCGCCTCCGCCAGAACTCTGAAAGATATTCTTGTAATTTTGCATACGGTTTGGACCAAACAAAACTAATTGGTAGCTTGGTTTAAGGGAAAAAGGCATTGTTAAGCAGTGTGTGTGCGTGTACCGAACAAAATATGTTCCATGG
Organism: Iris macrosiphon; assembly: GCA_036927795.1. Taxonomy (NCBI): domain Eukaryota; kingdom Viridiplantae; phylum Streptophyta; class Magnoliopsida; order Asparagales; family Iridaceae; genus Iris; species Iris macrosiphon. The sequence goes on from JAYESA010000004.1 coordinate 325,374,450, forward strand.
CCTCGGAAAGGGTTGAAGCTATAACGTTTCATGCACATGCGCCTGGGGTTTAAGAACAGGCGCGCCCAGCATGCTATCTGGGCTTGCGTGCCCGCCCATGATTAAAGGAAAATGCGCAACACGAATATCACCAGTTTTCAGTCCATTTCCACCCTTTGACCACGTCCGAGTCGTCTAGCTCTTAAGGAAAATTCTCATAAAATGAGAGACAAAACATAAATATTTCTTGGAGGTCCTCTACAAAGATAAACTACCATGCATACCAACTACATATACTATCACTTATCATGTGCACGTATCAATAAAAGAAGGCTACTATATATAAATACACACTTAGAATTGTTATATGGATGTGATACTTATTTTTTTGATATCAATATGAATAACCCAAACAATAACCTATGCCAGATTCTCCTATTGTTTAAAATGTGTCAAACTTTGAATTTGTTCTCTTAAAAATAAATAAAAAACAATATTCGATAGAGTTATACATAGCATGATTTTAAAAGATATCAATCTCATAGTAGCCGCTAGATCATTTTGAGAACGTTAACCGGTAATAAGAATTTAAAGAGTATCATGAGATTCTATTCCATCTTAATTTCTATAACACATGCATAATTAAATTAACATAAAATCTAAACTAAGGAGAAGAAGAATAAGATGGCTACAACGATGGAGGAGTTCACTTTACTTCACTTCACTCGATCGATCGATTAGAGGTGGGCTTCTTCGTAGCGGGGATCCGCGAGTTTCGGAGACCGGCTGGCTGTTCTTTCAGCGTGCAAGAGGTAGAAGATGTCAAGGGCGGTGAGGACGCAGTCAAAGTAGCTCGACTAACGCATCACAGTGTGGCAGGCCCAAAACTTCCTCACGAAGCAGAGGCGGTCGATGATGCACTTGGGAGCGCACCTCAGGTCATCGGGCACTACGCTCAATACGGCTGCCAGTGCTCTTATCCAAGTAGGTATTTCTTCTTCTTCTCCTCCTCCTCCTCCTCCTCCTTCTCCTTCTCCTTCTCCTTCTTATCCTTGCCAGGGGTCCGGGCTGAATTTTGTACCGTTCGGCCATTACATACAGGACTAGCCCATAGGGGTTGGGTTGTACTAGCCGGAAATAATTTTGGTTGTCCTTGAACCTTATTAGAAAATAAAAATAATAAAAATAATAAAAGTATTAGATTTTTTTTCTGCAAATCAAGAATGTATGTTTTAAGCTTGAACTATGTCAAAATATCTTCATTATTACAATAGCAACAAAAAGTCTATGCAAAATATAATAATTATTGTATGTGATTTTATGTGTATTTCTTTTAGAAACACGTACCTCATATGCAAAATACAACTTGTATCTGTCCTCAAGATGAAGAACAAATCTCCCTGAAAGGATATAGGGCAAAGCCAGGACTAAAGAAGTGGAATGCTAATATGAAGCAAAGGACAAACTTTCCCATATTGCCTTCAATAGCTAGCAGTTCTACCTTCCTTATCTCCATATAGTAGACTATGAAACAAAGCAATAATTAGTGGAAGTTCTATATTAACTTGAATAATATGCACTGTTTCAAACTTTTGACATTAATAATTAGGTTATTTTCTTGACGCAAGTCTAGGGGGTTGCCCAAGCCTAGGTATTTGTCAGACTTACTCCTGGACCGACCCTTATTACACACCATGAATCCACGAGCCATAATATATCATAGTTATTTATGTTCATATTAGTATTTTTTTTGCGGCTCTGGACCATGCTGTTGGGGTCCAATCTGGTCAAAGATTTGATTTGATATAATTTAGAAATCTACATTAAATATAAGATTTGATTAGAATTCAAATTTGTATAAAATATTTAATTTGACCATATTTGGACGTCCATAATTGGTGTTTGGCTATTTTAGGTAGAATATGATTCTTATTTTAAAGTTTTCTATTTAGAAAATCCTATTATGACCTAAAATAGGATTTCTCATCCTATAAATATAGGGGGAGGGTAGAGGAACAAATCAAAGCACAAGTTGGAGATTCGGGGTGCTCGTCCATAGAAAATCTAAGAGAAAGTTCCTGCTTTGCTATTATAACTTCGCCATCCAAGATAGAAGGAAGAAAGAGATCTGATCGAGGAGTCGTCACCTTCTTTTAGGGAGATTGATATAGATTTGTGAGTGATTTCAATTATAATCTTTTTCTTTTCTTCTTGAGAGTGGTAAGGGAGTTGAATATATTAGGGCAAAGGGTTAAGCATTAATTTTGTCAATCTTGTAATTTTACCTGAGTTATAAAGGGTAAGATTTGTCCAGGTGACGTAGTCACTACCATATACTTATCTTTATCTATTCTTGGTATTCGTTAGACATGGGTTGGTTATCTAAGATGGGTTGGCATAAAGTTTTCGCTACGGGCACTCTCAGACACGGTGTCAGAATATTTGCAGGGCGTGTCCGATTCCCAACATCTGGTATCATATCTACTGGTTTTCGTTTGGCAATTATGTCTACAGAGCAGATGAATACTCGTTTGATCATACACATAGGGAGATTAGTCAATTGGGAAGCTACAGATGGAGGACCAACTCTGGTGCAAGGACTTGCGTAGTCCGTGGGAGGGAGACAACTCTAAACCATCCGACAAAGTTGCTAAAGACTAGAAATAACTGGATCAGAAGGCCATTGGATTCATCAACCAATGGCTAGATGACTCGGTATTTTACCATGTGTCCATGGAGAGTTCAACAAAAGCATTATGGGAGAAGCTGCATTCGATGTTCGAAAGCAAGACGGCTGACAACAAGGTATTTCTGATTCGACAACTAGTCAACTCGAAGTACATGAAGAGTGCCCCAGTGGCATAATATTTGAACGAGGTTCAGGGTATTATCAATCATCTGTTGTCACACCCCAGTCCCAAAATACCGAGGGACTAGACACGTGGCAATGGCCAGCAGCACACACCAATGGACAACCCAATCTAATGGATCCATCGGGGCATGCTTAAGCTGTAATATAACAATAAGTAGGTCCAATGATACAAGTCACAGTCTATTCTAATCTCATCCACAACAGATCTATATAGCAAACTGGAATAAATATTGAAAGTAAAGTTACTGAAGAATATCCAGCTAGAAATAATACTATGTCGGGTGGAGACAAATCCACTACCGATAAACGGGAAAAATAAAGACAAGAGAATATAACTAAAACATACTAGAAAAATAACTAAGTATCAGAAGGGCCATCAACTGCTATCATACCCTCGTCTGGTGTCGATCCGTAAAGCTGCGGGTACTCCTCGTCTGCTAAATCTGGAGAACAAAATCAGGTCCTCAGCGGGACGTAACAAGATACAAAAGAATACGAGCCAAAAGTACAGTAAATGATTATGCAAGATAGACAAGGAAGTAAACACAAGAAAGCAAATAAGACACGAGAAATCATTACATCTAAGATGGTGGCGTACCGATGGTGCTATCAAACATGACTACAATCAAATTAGGGTAACCGTAACTCAATGGGAGATCACGGTCCTATAGAAAGTAGGCCAATGGGGACTCCCAATCTATAGTTTGGCTCTTTTGCTGCCCAATGGGAGCTCACGAATGAGGTAGTCAAATGAACAAGTCTCTATCGCAGCACTATGGGTACTCACAATCGAGAATGCTCAAGTGTAGTCAGTGCCTAATAACGATCATCTAGGAACTAAAGAAACCAAATCGAGTCAACTCAAGAGAGCGTAGAGTAAACATATACCATCACCATATATCTAAGGAACAAATAGTGATCCATGGAAAAGACTAAATAATGTAAATGCACGTAAAACGAGAAAATAAGACTAGAGCAGCAGGAATAAATCAAAATAAAAAACTCATCAAGAAACTATATACGACAAGAAAGTAACAACTGAAAAGGGAAGCATGCAAATATTGTACAAGTATCTTGCACGATAATGTATAAATAAGTCCAGGAGATAAGTAGCAAAACTGCAGGATTTGGCAAGGTATACTTGCCTGGGGTTCTGGCTCCAACTGTAGCCCTATGTCAGTGGATCCTGCAGGTACTCCTCCAAAAGCTGTAATAAATATCATCAACAGTCTCAAAAAATATCAAATAGCTAGAAACGCCTGTCCTTAAATCCAATTTGAACACAGGGGCAAAAATGATATTTCCGGGTCAAAGTAGGGTCCACATATGGGCGGCCACTTTGCACCAAAAAGCGTATCAGGGTCAAAGGTCTCCAAATGCCTCAAACTCAGTGTCAATAAGTCAGGAACGATAATACGAACCCAACGGAACTTCCAGAATTGGATTCCGATGAGCCGATCACAAAATCGCCCGTCAAGTGGAGCCTGTGGGGCCCACGATACGCAATTTTGTCAATGTTCTCAGAATCGAACCAAACTTGGGTCACAAGACCAGCGTATTGCTACGAGTCCGATGGCATAAGTTTTTTTTCGATCCAACATATGCACACAAAGATACAGCGTGTTCTAGAACGGACAGATATAGAGCGTTGTCGGCGGATACGCGTTAATTCCGGTGTGCACGCACATCCAAATCAACTTCTTCAAAATCTTGCACATCCGTATCAACGATGCGCACGTTTCGGTAAAGACCGTACGCGACCAAGTCGTCCCGTTTGGCGGGGCGCACTCAGTTCCGGGGTGAAACAGGTCATTGGTTTTCCTGTTTTTGGATCGCGGTTCACGATCGCCACAGGACGCGATGCACCGAGTGGTTTGCACGGGCACCGAGGGGGTCATGCAGTCTACACGACGCAATAGACGGAATCGAAAATGGAGTTACGAGGAGAGAGAAAAGAATACCTGAACAGGGCTCCAGAAATTGCAAATTTTTGTGTCCGAGTTGACACGAAGTGTCTGGGTGCTGTCCACCTAGGGTTAGGGTTAGGGCTAGGCTGATGGAGCTCAGGTGGCTGGAGGCGGGCCGGAGGGAGGCTGGGGGCAGCACTAGCGAGGGCGGCGGCGCGCCGGAGCGAGCGGGGGACGGCGGCGCAGGGCTCGGGCGAGGCGGCGAGTGGCCGGAGCTGCTGCTGCTGCGGCTGGGGCTCGTGGCCGAGCGGGGGAGGAGGAAGAAGAATGAGAGGGAGGCCGGGGGCAGTGCAGCGAGGCGGGAGGCGGTGGCGGCGAGGTCTGGGGACGGGCGGAGGAGGAGGCGGAGTCGTCGGCGGGGGAAAGAAGGAGGGTGGAGTGGCTCGCGGCGGAGGACAGCGGGGCTGCGGGGAGTTAGGTCGTGGAAGAAGGAAGAGGAGTACTGGTAGAGGGGCGGCGGCTAGGTCGTCGAGGGCAGAAGGTCGGGAACGGGGCCGAGCTAGGGTTCAGGTCAGGGGTGGGGAATGGCGGAGCTAGAGACAGAGAGAGGCGGCGATGGCTTCACGGATCCTGGGGCAGCTTTATAGGGTTGCTACAGTAATCCCGAGGAGAATTGGGATTACGGTTCAGGCATGGGTTTGGGTCCGCGGGTCGGGTCTAGTTTTGGGCCTGGATCCGACCCAATAAGGAATTGGGTTTGGGTTTGCTAGACCGGTCGGTCCGGTTTGGTTTAGTTCAGTTTATTTGAAATAAACCCGGTTTATTTAAGGGGTTTAATTAGGATTTATTGGTTTTTTAGGGCTTTAAACGGGTTTTCGGAGTCCAATAAATTCCCAGAAAATTACCCTATGTCCGGTTTTCCATTTTACACCATAAAATATTATTTCCATAATATTTTACTATAAATTAATATAAATTAAAAATTATTTAATTATTAAATGCCTTGGTTTTAATTACAGAAAAATCACGAAAAATTCCAAAAAATTGTGAAAAATCTAAATTAAAAATTACTGAAAATCAGGGGCTTACATCTGTCTGCGATGAAGATGGGGATTGATGATGAGCTTCAAGCCCTTTTGATTTTGATTTCTCTTCCAGAAAGCTGGGAGATATTGGTTGCGTCAATGAGCAACTTTGTGCCTGGTGGAGTTGTCACGATGGAGGTAGTCAAAAACAGCTTGTTGAATAAGGAGATCCGACGAAAGAAAGTAGAATCATCGCAGGAGTCAGCTTTGGTGTATTCCTATGGGAAGAGAAGACCCAAGTCACAAGCAAAGACATGAGGAGTTCTTAGGATTTTACGATTGTAGACCACAAGGAGGGTTGTTATCACTGTGGCTAAATAGGTTATATCAAGAGGAACTGCATAAAGAACATAGTTGAGAAGGCCAAAGGCAAGGATGATTAGGAGGATCTCACGGCTATGGAAGAAATCATCATCGCAGAAACTGACGTAGAGGAACCTTGTGGCATATGTCATGATGGCAATTGAGTCAAGGACATTGGAACGTCATATCATGCTACTCCATATAGGAGGATATTTATGTCGTACCACAGTGGAAGGTTTGGACGTGTGAAGATGGGCAACAAGGATATGGTTGCAGTTGTAGGCATCGATGATGTGCACTTGACAACGGAACTTGGTGAGAAGATCGTTCTCAAGGATGTGCGATATGTACCGAGTTTGCGCTATAACTTGATTTTGGTAGGGGCTAGCAGATGATAGCTATCACAGTTTATTTAGGGACAAAGATTGGATGCTCATGAATGATTTCCAATAGCTAGCTCAAGAAAATTTATGTCGTGGCATATACAGGCTTAAGCCGCTGAGTTGTACACACATGCAACAGACATCGGATAGAGGCTCGAAGGGTATTCGACATGAATTGGATCGTCGAAAACTTGCTGAGGAGGGGCTTCGAGATACTTTGATGATTACGGAGGATTCGGTTCATCGAGACAAAGCGACAAATATTGATGACCCAAATATTAAGGGTTAGTATGTCGATCCCATGACAGTTAGTTGGTCTCCATATGGGGATTGCTTTACGGATCCGATTTTAGCGACCGAGGGTTTGCCAAAGCTTCATGGAGATACATTTATTTTATCAGTTCGAGGCCAAGAAGGATATCAAGGTTTACAACTAACTCAATCTGAGGCAGGACCTTCATAATTCACATAGTTTTGAGGGAGCTGTGGGTCATCGACGACATACACAGTACGTGATGTTCTGCTCGAGGATGCATGTTTATGGTGTTGCTTCAAGTTATGACATGAAGGTGGACATATTCAGGAGTTCGAATCTCAAAAAAATTGTATCGTCCACTATGTTGGGCCAGCCAAGGGTGAAGAAGCTCATCGAAATATTTACATATTTTGGTGGAAGACTAAAGTCGGAGACAAGCAACCAAGACTCACGGTGAGGCTGATAGTCAGGGACTTTGGTCTCAGTCGTGTCAATGATGTCGGCAGGATCCCAGTGGTACAGAAGGTGCTATGTATGGCAACTAGCATCGACATGACGGTCGAGGATCTAGAGATGAAGGAAGATGGAAAGCAACTCGGGGGATCGAAGATTGGTGGCATAGAGGAACAAGATCTCTATCATGGGGCGCCAAGCATGGAGTCCAGATGAGAATCCATGGGGTCAACACCCTCTCATCAGATTAGAGGGAGAGATTATTGGGGTCCAGTCTGGATTTGATGATTTTCGGAGCCCAAATATGGTCAAAGATTTGATTTAATTTAATTTAAAAATCTAAATTAAATGTAAGATTTTAAATTTGTATCAAATGTTTAATTTGACCATATTTGGACATCCATAATTGGTGTTGGGCTATTTTAAGTAGAATATGATTCTTATTTTAAGGTTTTCTATTTAGAAAATCCTATTATGACCTAAAATAGGATTTCTTATCCTATAAATATAGGAGGGTGGAGGCACAAAGCATAGCACAAGTTAGAGATTCAGGGTGCTCGTTCACAGAAAATCTAAGAGAAAGTTTATACTTTTCTCTTAGGACTTTGCCATCCAAGATAAAAGAAATAAAGAGATCTGATCGAGGAGTCGTCGTCTTCGTTCAGGAAGATTGCTACTGGTTGGTGAGTAATTTCATTTGTAATCTCTTTCTTTTCTTCTTGAATGTGGTGAGGGTGTTGAATCTATTAGGGCAAAGAGTTCAACATTGATTTTGCCAATCTTGTAATTTTACCTGAGTTATAAAGATTGGTATTTGTCCATGTGACGTAGTCACCGCCATATACTTGTCTTTATCTGTGCTTGGTGTTCGTTAAAAATAGGTTGGTTATCTGTGGTAGGTTGGCCTAACCATTCCGCTGCGGATACTCTCAGACACGGTGTGGAATGCTTGCAGGGCATGTCTAATTTCCAATACAAGCCACGGGCCGCCCCTACAGTTTGTGTATCGCACTATTAGGTGTTGGCACTTGGAATTGTACAAACTATCATGTTCTCGTCTCGAAGTCGTTAATATATATATGTTCATGTGACATGTTGGTCAATTATTATGACTTGTATTTTTTCTTAAATAATTTGGTGCAACGGTCTTGTCAAGCAAACACGAATTCTTTGTATATATATACATAAAAACAATTCTAATATTTATCAGCCATATGTTCATAAAAACTCAAAATAAATAAAATATGAGAAAATTTTAAATTTCAGATACGAAGGTTTACAATTACACATATGACCGGCTCTGGATGGTTGGGTTGTCCTAGCCGTAACTAATTTTGGCTGCTCCTTGAACCTTATTAGAAAAGAAATAGAACAATAATAAAAATTTTAGATTTTTTTTTGTTAAAAACAAGATTGTATTATGTTTTAAGCTTGAACTATGTGAAAATATTTTCATTACTACAATAGCAACAAATAGTCTATATAAAATATAATAATTAGTGCATGTGATTCTATGTGCATTTCTCTTGGGAACATGTATATTATATGCAAAATACAACTTATATTCGTCCACAATATGAAGAACAAATCTTCCTGAAAGTATAAAGTGCAAAGCCAGGACTAAAGAAGAGAAATGATCTAACAATCCACTCCGCTCAGTTCAACAAGATAAAATGTTGCTACAATGACGTTACGACTTGGCATATACGGTGGTTCGCTCGTAGTCTCACTCGACTGAGGCAAGTTCTCGCTAGGTGGGTGGCTTCGGTGAACCTATCTTTTATTGGCCTTTACACATAATAATATGGATGATACATACTAGTTGCTAGGCGATAATTTGATACAAGATAATAAAATAAGATGAACCCACATAGGTAAGAGATTAATCTCACTCTTTATCAGTTGCATAGAATATGTAATATAAACCTGAAACTAGAGTTGTTTCCTCGTACTACTACTTTAGACTTGCATGTAGAACTGCTTACATGTTCAAGTTGACTATGTTACATGATCTTTATAGTACTTAAATTCAATACTGTTACAATGCTTGTCACATGGAATATGCCACTATTTGACACACTTCACGGTATATAGTTTACTAAATTGAGACAGAAAGACTACCAAGTAGTCATTCTGGGTCAGAAGTAAAACACAGAAAGATTTTGGAACCGTTAGGTCGCTAAGGCAGTCTCCAAACCGGGGAGCTGTATAAAAAGAGAAAGAAATAGAAGAGGTAGCTCTTGGAGCTCAGTATGTTCAGAAAAAAATGGCTCTTGGAGCCCAAAGTAAAGTTGATAAAGAAAACTAAAGAATGAAAAAGAAGAGACTTGCATGGTCGCGGACAATTTGTGCACAAGGTACCATGGTTCCTGCTCACGGTCGCCGATGCACTTTGACCGATTCTACCCCGGATGAAACTCAGGGTCGTGTTAGCCGAAGACTAGCACTAAAGGATTCGGGGTGACGATGCATGTGCAACACAAAACAAATTAATAAAGACATTCCAAACTACATAGAATATTTAAAATTATAACTTGTACAATAATTCTTACAATAATTTATAGAAAATACATATTAAAAACTTGATTTTGTTCAAATATAATTATGCAACACATTTGCTAACAATAACAAAAAATAGAAATAAAAGAATACTTGAGAAATGATAGCTCGCTATGGTGAAAAATATTATTCTTGCTCAAAGCAAGATTCGACCATTTTCGTCCATCTGCTTCCAAAAACCAGTAAGTTCGAACATATAACTTATATAACGATCCTCTGTCACTCTTTCTATCGAAAAAAACTTCGACCCTTGGGATGCACTAAAGGACAACACTTCGTTTGTTTATATAGATGTTGTTAACTCTTCTCTCATAACATATAATCACTTGGTCTCCCTTGCAAAAGAAAAAAAAAACTTGTGATTATATAGGAGAGTCAATCCTTAACCGCCCACTCCCTATTTATCATGCCCCAATCAAAAAATACATAGGGCTAGGAATGCGTAGCATGCCAGCTGTATGTATATGGCAACTCTAATATGTTAGAAAATTATAACACATACGTACGCTATTTTATGAACAAATAATCCATAAGTGGTGCATATATATTTTCAACACAAGTCACATGCAATTATATCTCATCCACAGACACAAGTAGAGAAGAACCAAAATAAATACTAAAGTCTCAAGTATGAAGCAATAAAAGAATAATAGTCGGGTAGAGACAAATCCACTACCAAACGACTATAGCAACTAAAATAATAGAGGATAACGAAACTCCAATATAAGATAAAATGTCAAATAAAGAAATAATAGCAAAAAGATCCATCATTTATGAAGTAGTCATGGGTATAAGAGGGTAAGACCTCCTCAACAAAAAATAATGTGTCAGGTCCCGGTCCGTACTCTTGCGGATAATCCTGATCGTCTATACCTGGAAAGAGACAAGATCCTCAGAGGAACGTAACAATATAGATAAAATATGACAATAAAGTGCTAAAAATAAACATCTAAAGGGGTTACCTAACCAATCTATGTGATATGCAATTTAAGAACTACTTTTCTTCATATGGACTATCTGGCTAAATAATGGGATTAGCGTAATTTCTCCTAGAAATTAGTAGAGATTTGCGTATTATGACCACCTACAAAGCATAATGTCTTTCGATCGCCAGAGTCCGCCTGTACATAATATAAGGTGGTAATCTTATCTCGTATCTCCGACGGAGCGTACGGGTTACAATTAGTGAAAGTGTAAAACAACCACATATACTTACTCATTATTCTTCCCACCCAATGCTACTAAAGTGTCACATCCATAATACGCAAATCACTAGTAACTTCTAAGTCTGCTAAAATATGATATTTCTATTAGTAGTTATTCCTTATCCGCCGTACGACCTTTACGTACATGTGGCCAGCCTAATACGTAAGTCCATTTTCTACATGATATTTACACTCGTGTAATAAATGTGTTACGACCAAATAAAACATAATGATGCATCAAAATTATAGAATGGTCTCGTAAAACCTAGGTCAACATGTATAATAAAAAAAGACAAAATATGATGCAACCGTCATTGCACCCAAGTTTTTATTGGACGCACAATTTTATATAGAAAAATAAATAGAAATAAATAAAAGAAAATAAATAAATAAATGAATATAACTAAGCAATACTATGGCAATGTATACTTGTCTGGCAAACAATCAATGTAGTATAGACGCCCAGATGACAAGCACAAGGAACCAAAATTCCAAGTCAGAATATACTATATATGCCTTTCGGTGCAATTGGTATGCGATGAAAGGGTCCGGTTTAGGGTAGCACACTCCGTATCACGAATTTTGAGTTTTAAAAATATAGTTTTTGGTTGTTTTGGAAACAGAATAATTTAACAAATGAGGCCAACTTAAAAAAGATAAAAAAATAGAAATATTCTTGGATATATTTGTGAATAAGTCATTTCAAATAGATTTTGAAAATATCTAATGAATTGGTAGAAAACTGGGCATGAACAGGGTAGTTGGACTAAATTTTTGAACTGTTTCGAACAGTTTTTCATCCAACTTTCGATCAACTTTTCGATCAATCCAGGGCACATAAAATCATTGTACTTGAAGGGGTTTCTAGAGGGTTAGGTTGTATATAAGAACGAAGAAACCGTTTAAAAAAGAACGTGAGGGAAGAGAGATATGATACCTCAAAGAGGGGGGGTTCGGGATCACGGGCTGATGTCAGGCACGCGCGGTTGGTCGGCCTAATCTAGCAGCGTACTGTGGTCGGCGACGGCGACGAGCAGAGGAAGGAAAGGTGGAGGAGGGGTAGAGTGAGGTTAGGATTTTGGTATCCAATATATATATATATATATATATATATATATATATATGTATATATTTATTTATGAAATATTTATAGTTATGTAATGTAGTGCCCCACTCTGCGTAGGCGCTATGTTCAAGTGATATTGCCTTGCTTGCTCGAACGAAAGTCTTCTCGGAGAGTTCCCGACCGATAGATCAAAGTGAGTAGGCATAACTGCATTCTCTGATTCTTGCACGACTTAATAATGGATCTGAGTTTTTTTTGAATGTTTGTTGCTTAAGAAGATTGTTTCATAAGAATGATAAAACCGACTCAGTAGGCTAATAAGAGAACTCATATAGCTTGTCATTGAAACGAATTTGTCTCTTTGCTTGCCTAGCTAAGAGAATATGAATGCTTGTAATTATATATTTTGCTTGCCTATTTTGCTATCGAACTGCTATAAGTTATAAGTGTGAAAGAGAGTCTAATAGTCCACCATGATGTTCTGGTCCTTTGGGATCTAAGGGGGTGTGCTATTAGATTGTTGAAAATATGTATTTGCTTGAATAAATGAAAGAGAAGATTCTAATAGTCCGCCCAGATATTCCGTTCCTTCGGGTTCCACGGGGGCGTGGCTATTAGATTGTTATATGCTTGTGAATATGAATGTGATAGTATATTGTTTGAATGTTGCTTGTCATGCATTGGTCTCGGACAACTTTTGCACAAGGTAATAGTCTCTCGATCAAATTCTGGGGCACTGGGAATAGGTCGGTCCGGAAGGGATTATGAGAGCACACTGATGTTCCGGTCCTACGGGATCTTGGGGGTGTTGTTGTCCAATAATGGGGAAACTCATGGACCGTCATATAGATAGGGCGCATGCTAGGTTTACCTTTTTGCATACCTATCGGCATATGACGCCAAAGATTGATTCATGAGTTTGTCCATACATGCATATTGTGGCTAACTGTGTGTCTGCTGCAGGGATAACCGTTTGGGTATGGGGTAAGAAATATGAGTTTATACATAAGCCTGCTTGTTCATTTTAGCTGCATCGTAGAGATTATATGTTAGTGCTTCATGCATTACATCGGTCAGATAATGACTATTAGTGCAGAGCTGAACCTCTGTCACAGCTACTAATAGTATCAGAAAGTGAGTCATTGGTTAGCTGGATTAACGCTACCGATCCCGAGTTTCTCTGGGATCGACCTCTGATTGATAGTTCAACTTGTGTGCTTGATTGAATGATAGTTCCTATATGCAACTGTGCCCCAAAAAGTTAGATTTGATGCACAATACATGCTGTGCACTACACGATGAGAACACTGTCCCTTACAGTTGCTTTAATGCTTGAGTATCGAATATGCAAAACTGGTTTCCAACTCATGTTTTTAAAAGATGTAATCTGATTAGTTCTGAGCTATATGAAAAGAACTTAGGTAAAACTAGCAAGATCACTAGTAATGCAATATTTTGCCACAAGTTTACTTAGTGTGGGTTTCAGGGGGTGTAGCTTTTGTTCAGTCATTTATACTCACCAGTACTTATAAAAGTGCTGACCCACCAACAGTTTGCTTGTTCTCAGGTGCCTTATCGTCCGAGGAAGCGATAGCCGTGCCTCATCCCAAGGAACCAAAAATCTGGAGTCGATGCCTTGAGCCGTATCTATTTTGAGCTACTTTTATATAGAGGGACATAATGTATAGAACGGTGTCATTATAATCGAGAGAAAGAGTGCTTGACCGATCTGTAACCTCGGCCTTGTGCCGCTTGTAACAATTTCGATTATCAATAAAAGAGTTTATTTTTTATGTGCCATTGTGTTCTTTACTTTTCTGCAATATATATGTGCCGCTGCTTCAGCATTGAATAGCTTACTTGCCCTTGTTTAAAGCTTTGGCCTTTTGCAAGCGCAATTTAGGCTTGTACGACATTACGCCCGTACGAGGACGATCGGTCCGTAGGGACCAAAGCGAGGACGAACGGCCCTGCGGGACTGGAGCATGATATAGTGGTATCAGAGCGACTCGATTCTTTGTTCATTTGGTTGCCTCCAACTCTGAGATGTGCCTGATGTGAGATGCAATGAACGTTCCATACAATGAGTCCCTAAATATTCTCAAAGTTGCTGGCAAAAGTTTTTTGGATTTGTTTTTGTTGCTTGAGATGTGATTATGATTTTGTTGGCTAGAGTTTTATTGAGTTAAGATTGCTAGAGTTTTGATTGGGGATTGCGAGGGATGAGGACTATCACTGCTCTGTGTTTTCATGAGTTTCTCCTTGAGTTTCGAGGACGAAACCCTTTGTTGGTGGGTAAGTATGTAGCGCCCCGCTCCGCGTAGGCACTATGTACAAGTGATATTGCCTTGCTTGCTCGAACGGAAGTCTTCTTGGAGAGTTCCCGACCGATTGATCAAAGTGAGTGGGCAGAACTGTATTCTCTGATTCTTGCACGACTTAATAATGAATCTGAGTTTTTTTTGAATGCTTGTTGCTTAAGAAGATTGTTTTATAAGAATGATAGAACTGACTCAGTATGCTAATAAGAGAACTTACATAGCTTGTCATTGAAACGAATCCGTCTGTTTGCTTGCCTAACTAAGAGAATATGAATGCTTGTCATTATATGTTTCGCTTGCCTATTTTGCTATTAAACTGCTATAAGTTATAAGTGTAAAACAGAGTCTAATAGTCCGCCCTGATGTTCCGGTCCTTCGGGATCAAGGGGGTGTGCTATTAGATTTTTTAAAAGATGTGTTTGCTTGAATAAATAAAAGATAAGAGTCTAATAGTCTGCCATGATATTCCGTTCCTTCGGGTTCCAGGGGGCGTGGCTACTAGATTATTATATGCTTGTAAATATGAATGTGATTGTATATTGTTTGAATGTTTCTTGTCATGCATTGGTCTCGGACAACTTGTGCATAAGGTAATAGTCTCTCGATCAATTTCTGGGGCACTGGGAATCGGTCGGTCCGGAAGGGATTATGAGAGCACCCTGATGTTCCGGTCCTACGGGATCTTGGGGGTATTGTTGTCCAATAATGGAGAAACTCATGGACCGTCATATAGATAGGGCGCATGCTAGGTTTACCTTCTTGCATACCTATCGGCAGATGACGCCAAAGATTGATTCATGAGTTTGTCCATATATGTATATTGTGGCTAACTTGTGTGTCTGCTGCAGGGATAACTGTTCGGCTATGGGGTAAGAAATATGAGTTTATATATAAGCCTACTTATTTATTTTATCTGCATCGTAGAGATTATATGTTAGTGCTTCATGCATTGCATCGGTCAGACAATGACTATTAGTGTAGAGCTGAACCTCGGCCATAGCTACTAATAGTATCAGAAAGTGAGTTATTGGTTAGCTGGATTACCACTACCGATCCTGAGTTTCTCGGGGACCGACCTATGATTGATAGTTCAACTTGTGTGCTTGATTGAATGATAGTTCCTATATGCAACTGTGCCCCAAAAAGTTAGATTTGATGCACAATACATGCTGTGCACTACACGATGAGAACACTGTCCCTTATAGTTGCTTGAATGCTTGAGTATCGAATATGCAAAACTGGTTTCCAACTCATGTTTTCAAAAGATATAATCTGACTAGTTCGGGGCTGCATGAAAAGAACTTAGATAAAACTAGCAAGATCACTAGTAATGCAATATTTTGCCATTAGTTTACTTAGTGTGGGTTTCAGGGGGTGTAGCTTCTGTTCAGTTGTTTATACTTACCAGTACTTATAAAAGTGCTGACCCACCAACAGGTGCCTGATCGTCCGAGGAAGCGATAGCCGTGCCTCATCCCAAGGAACCGAAAATCTGGAGTCGATGCCTTGAGCCGTATCGAGTTTGAGCTGCTTTTATATAGAGGGACATAATGTATGGAATGATGTCATTGTAATCGAGAGAAAGAGTGCTTGAGCGATCTGTAACCTCGACCTTGTGCCGCTTGTAACAATTTTGATTATCAATAAAAGATCTTGTTTTTTATGTACCATTTTGTTCTTTACTTTTCTGCAATATATATGTGCCGCTGCTTCAGTATTGAATAGCTTACTTACCCTTGTTTAAAGCTTTAGCATTGAGCAAGTGCACTATAGGCTTGCACGGCATCACGCCCGTGCGAGGGCGATCGGTTCCGTAGGGACCAAAGCGAGGACGAACGGCCCTGCGAGACTGGGATATGACATATAATATCGGTAAATATTTATACAGTTAAAAAAAATTTAAGAAACTAGATTATCTAAATAGCTAAGTAAATAACTATAATAAATATCCAACAATTAAATAAATAAAAATACCAAAAATTATAAATTAGAATTAGGGGGTTTATATTCTACCCAAGTTACAAGAATTTTGTCCTCAAAATTAGAAATAAGGCACATTTTTAGAAAATAAGATAAAAAATATGGTTGAGAAGAACAAGATATAAGTCGTACCTTGGTCTTCGAACAGATAAAGAAAATGTTTACGCATGTCTTTCTTTCGATCCCAAGTGGATTTTCCTGACGAGTGATGCCTCAATGCTACACGAACCAAAGGAATAGACTGATTCCTCAATACCTTCTCTCGACGATCATAAATCTCCACAGGCTGCTCTTAGGAAGCCAAGCTCAATCTAATGGTGATCTCAGAGTAATCGAGAATATGACTGCTATCTGCCATATATCTGTTTGATAATAAACGAAAGAAATAAAACTAGGTTTATACGAAACCCTTACTTTGGTTTACAAACAAGAAGTACAATTAATCCTATACGAGGATGTTAAGTACAAAATTTAATCAGGGTAAATATTGCTATAGGATTCTGATCTGTGGTCGATCGCTTTGTCCCTTGGACCACACAATGATGCAAAAGTGCCGTAGAAGAAGGAATAGCTTCAAAGATTGCAAGAGGAAGTGGATGCTCGATGCCAAAATTGTCGATCACTACTCTCTGTCTGTGCTCTTCTCTCCTTGATTTTTTTGACCCTCTCCTTGATTTTTTTTGTTTGATCCCTCACCTCTGTCAATAGAGGTCTCTATTTATAGAGTTTGGTGACAGTAACCGTCCAGTCGATGTAAAAGCCGAACAGTAGAGAGTGTGGCACTTTTTACGAGGCGGTCATAATAACTGCCACCCACGTATAAATAATCTTCTGAATCCGCGTGTGACGCGTGTCCCATTATGAGGTAACGTGTATAACTACTGTAAAGATCACGGCATGCAAGCCACGTAGGTAACTACCCCTCGCGTAGAAAAGGTTGGCGTAGAAGCCAATAACTATCACTATGGTGTAGAAGCCAAATAGTTGTCAAGTTGGCGTAGAAGCCAAGTAGGCGTAGAAGCCTAGTAGGCGTAGAAGCCTGATGCTGCATGGATAGGTAGCTAGCGTAAAAGATAGCCGATCCTCCTTCCTTGACTGAGGTCTTGAGTGTATTTTGGACCAAATAGCTTTATCATGCACCAATACAAATATAGCTTGAGTTGGTGTATTCCGAAGAGATAGCATACGGTGTACTCCTATAGCTGAAAATAGCCAGGTCGGCGTATTTCAAGGAGATAGCGTACAGCATGCTCCTATAGCTGAAAATAGCCTGATGGCATAATATGCAGAGATGCTGATATGGACGTATCAGCCATAATTATGGCTCACCCAGTCGATGAAAATAGAACCAAATCTCGTGCATTAAATGCAGAGATCTGCCCCCATCACGTGCATTAACTGCAGAGAGTTGCCTCGAGCTCTGTACGAAGAGCAGCTTTTGATGTGGCAGTTTGTTTCGTCTTTAGCTGAGCGTAAAAACTCACATCTGCCTGTATAAATCTAGGCAGCGTATTCCCTTGAATGCGTAAAAGCAATTTGTATCAAGGAAATATCACTAAACGACGGTCTAGGTCTCTGTGTCGAACCATTATTACAGCCGTCATCTGGATAGTCGTGCGGTACTCTTTGTCAGGAGTCAGGTTCACTGCATGATCTGACAGGTTCGTTTGAAGAATACGAAGAGTCCCTCGTACAACTTTCCACTGCATTAAAAGCGAGCAGGTTTTACGCCAAAAGGGCGATGTAACAACCTTTTTATGCCGAAGCAGTCTAAAAATACTTTATTACGCGGGTTATTCTGGAGCTATATTTTACGCTGTACTAGCGATAAAGCTCTGTTGTATGCCGATAGCTCTGAAGTCATGTCTTACGCCACACAGCATCGAAACTCTACTTTACGCGGGTTTTATGCATACTGCATATGATTCTGCAGAGTATTTTTCATGCTTCTACAAGACCCCCTTCAAAGTTTTCAAATTTCTCGTAATTTGAATCACTTTGAATGAAGCATGAAACGGTCAAGTCTAACTCCTTCCTCGAGGCTGATTTCTCGACAAATTTTTTTAGAGTTTGTTGGGATTCGGTGTGTTCTCTTTTGCCTATATAAAGGCTGATGAGTTAACCTGTTCTTCCCATATTTCCTTCACCATACAGAGATGGTTGCCAAGGTTCGTCTTGCTGACTTGAGGAAGAAGAAGATCATATTCTTCCAGCATGTAAGGAGCCAAAAAAGAAGGCGTCTTCGAGCAAATGTCCTCTGTAATGATGTATCATGGAAGGATATCATAGCTTCCTTTGCTCGAGATAATCAGCAATTTCATATGGCGATTCATCCAGGAGAGAGGAAGGGTCTCATTCGACCACACAGCTTGTAAGCTGTATTTTCTCCCGTTACGGTGCTGGCCGAGGATAGGCAGTTTAGCCCTGTCTTCGAGTATTGAGTTGGGTCTGAACCCTCAACTCAATTCTAGGGCATGCCTGCCATGGCGTATGGAGGATGGGCTTGAATAATTTATACAAGCCCAGTTCTGTATCCTCTCGCCATTGATCATTTTCTTGTTCATCGACTATGGAAGTCGATGAAATGCTTTAGAAGACAGAAAAGATCTTCACCAATACGAGAACCTGGCAGAACAGATTCTTGGTGTGATCCTAAATAAAAATGAGAAACCCTTTGTTGCAAAAGGATTTCCATCACATGTAATCATGAAGATGAAAAACCCTTTGTAGGCTGGATTTCTATCATATGTAATCATGAAGATAAAAAACCCTTTGTAGGCTGAATTTCCATCATATGTAATCATGATTAATAAAATTTTCTTCTTTTACGCATCCGATGATTTGCCATTTGTAGGCTGGATTTCCATCATATGTAATCATGATTAATAAAATTGTCTTCTTTTACGCATCCGATGATTTGCCATTTTTTTGCTGTGATGAAGTCTGAATATGTGCAGCTTCGACACGTCTGAATAACTTTACGCCGACTCTGATAAAAAGAATATATATTCTTGTCCCGTCTTTTACGCGTAACTGAAGACGCGTAGAAAGCTGCTTAGCATTTAAGTCGAATATCCTAACTGTCATGCTGTTTTGAACGATGAGTCGCGTAGAATTTTGAACTGTCACTTCTTTGATAAGAAGAATTCTTGTTCAAACCATCATCTTCAAGAATGATTTCCCAAAAGTCCCTTGAAATAGGGCGAGAAATGGCTGTCAAAACTAACCATGCTTGAACTATAGAGAAAAGATTCTGACTGGATTTTGGTTGAACTTCCAATCGACCCAAGAAGAAGAGTCATTTTTAATGCTGAACTCTGTATGTTTTGGGTACTTGGGATATTTTGAGGCTAAGAATGAGTATCTTCTGTGTAAACCCTTATAATTGGCCGTCTTGAGAATTGTTCAGATATTCGCATACTCTGGCCTGCGTATTTTAAGATATACGGAAAGTCATAGATCCGTAGTGTAGATGAGCATAAAATTATAAGTTTGTAGCCTCTCGAGCGTAAAAGCTGCTGAGTATAAAAGCATCCGGGCATGAAACCATAGATTTATAGCCTCTTAAAAAAACTTTCGAGCGTGAAGTCGTAGATTTGTAGCCTCTGAGCGTAAAAAGCTTCTGAGCGTGAAATCATAGATTTATAGCCTCTGAGCGTGAAGTCGTAGGTTTGTAGCCTCTCGAGCGTAAAAAGCTACCGAGCGTAAAAGCATCCGGGCGTAAAACCATAGATTTATAGCCTCTGAGCGTAAAATCGTAGATTTGTAGCCTCTCGAGCGTAAAAACTCCTTAGCGTAAAATCATAGATCTGCTCTGCACGAAATTTTTTTTGAATCCGCTGACTGTCCGTTTTCCCTAAATGATAGGCTGACGTGGTCCCCAATCATAACCGAATATTAAATATCAGATTTGGTTAGGGATTCGAAGAGTTTATCTGAACTCTATAAATACCCCAAGGCCTTCAGAGAAGAAACTCTTCATCTGTCTTTTGCAAAAATCCTTTGTTCCTTTGAGAGCTCTTCTTTGTCTCTTCTTTTGAGAACTCTGAGTTTTAGCCATGGCACCGAAACCAACTTCCACCTCTAAGGGAAAGAAAGCTGCCTCTTCTTCTCGCTCTTCTGCTCAAGCACGCGTGACTCCCATTGGGCAGAGCGAACCTTGCTCTGAACGTAGTGTTCCACCGTCAAGCTGTGCACCAGGCGTCATAGGTAAAGCTTTTAGGACAACAAAAATAAAGAAAACCCTTCGTACACGTTGTACGTGAATGCGCTAGGTCATCTTCTGTGCTGAGAGCCTCTTCGAGGAAGATGATGCACAGAGATATTTTATCATTTACGCCCACATTCCTAATGTGTCAGCGTAAAAATTTCATATTTTCGCAGTCTGGCGTAAAAGCTTTGACTGTCAAAATTTGGCGTATACTACAAACTTTGAGTGTTACGTTCTGGATGAAAATTTCGGCGTAACAACTCAAATTTTGGCAGTCTGGTGTAAAAACACAGACTGTCAGATTTTTGTGTATACTGCCAACCTTGAATTTTATGCCTCGGAAATAGGTTCCAGCGTAAAAACTCAAGTTTTTACAGTCTTGGCGTAAAAGCACAGACCGTTGATCTTTGGTGTAAGCTACAAGACTGTAATGTCTAGTATAGAAACTGACTTGTTCTTCTTGCATTTTGTAGTTGACTTGCAGATACCTCTGTTGGCTGAGGTGATGGGTTCTGCTGCTGGGATGCTAAACTCCAATTACCTGGAGGATTTGTCCCACGTGACATTCCCTATTTCTGGAACCCAGTATCCTGAAGGAAAGGGAAATTTGATATCAACTCAAGGAGAACGAATGTTGTTGAGTATGATCAACGGAGAGCCCCTGACGTATCTAGATGGGGCCAAATATATAAAACCAGCTTTACTATTCAGGGATATGATTGATAAACAATCCCAGACGAAGCCCAAGAAGGAAAACTGGGTTTTTACTGCTGGGGGCATGGTCATGTACCTGCCCAGGATGCCGAGAGATTACCCTATCTCGGCATTCTTCCATGCCACGCATACCAAGGTCTTCTTCATTGATCCTACTGATACTGCATCGTGTTGAGCAATTGCTTTCTCGTTAGATGAGAAAGAGATCCCCAGCAGAGTCGCCATCTTGTATTTGATAATAAACGAAATAAATGAAACTAGGTTTATACGAAACCCTTTATTTGGTTTACAAACAAGAAGTACAATTAATCCTATACGAGGATGTTAAGTACAAAATTTAATCTGGGTAAATATTACTATAGGAGTCTGATCTGCGGTCGATCACTTTGTCTCTTGGACCACACGATGATGAAGAAGTATCGTAGAAGAAGGAATAGCTTCAAAGATTGCAAGAGGGAGTGGATGCTCGATGCCAAAATTCTCGATCACTACTCTCTGTCTGTGCTATTCTCTTCTCGATTTTTTGACCCTTTCCTTGATTTTTTTTTGACCCCTGACCTCTGTCAATAGAGGTCTCTATTTATAGTGTTTGGTGACAGTAACCGTCCAGTCGGCGTAGAAGCCGAACAGTGAAGAGTGTGGCACTTTTTACGCGGCGGTTATAATAAATACCACCCACGTATAAATGATCTTCTGAATCCGCATGTGATGCGTATCCCATTATGAGGTAACGCGTATAACTGCTGCGAAGATCACGGCATGCAAGCCACGTAGGTAACTGCCCCTCGCGTAGAAAAGGTTGGCATAGAAGCCAATAACTGTCACCATGGCGTAGAAGCCAAATAGTTGTCAAGTTAGCGTAGAAGCCAAGTAGGCGTAGAAGCCCAGTAGGCGTAGAAGCCTGATGCTGCATGGATAGGTAGCTAGCGTAAAAGATAGTCGATCCTTCTTCCTTGACTGAGGTCTTGAGTGTATTCTGGACCAAATAGTCTTATCACGCACCAATGCAAATATAGCTTGAGTTGGCGTATTCCGAGGAGATAGCATACGGCATACTCCTATAGCTGAAAATAGCCAGGTCGACGTATTTCAAGGAGATAGCGTACAACATGCTCCTATAGCTGAAAATAGCCTGATGGCATAATATGCAGAGATGCTGATGTGGACGTATTAGCCATAATTATGGCTCACCCAGTGTTTGAAAATAGAACCAAATCTCGTGCATTAAATGTAGAGATCTGCCCCTATCACGCACATTAACTGCAGAGACGTGCCTCGAGCTCTGTACAAAGAGCAACTTTTGACGTGGCAGTTTGTTTCGTCTCTTGCTGAGCGTAAAAGCTCACATCTGCCTGTATAAAATTAGGCAGTATTTTCCCTTGAATGTGTAAAAGCAATTTGTATCAAGGAAATGTCACTAAATGACGGTCTGGGTCTCTATGCCGAACCATCATTACAGCCGTCGTCTGGATAGTCGTACAGTACTCTTAGTCAGGAGTCAGGTTCACTGCATGATCTGACAGGTTTGTTCGAAGAATACGAAGAGTCCCTCGTACAACTTCCCACTGCATTAAAAGCGAGCAGGTTTTACGCCAAAGGGGCGATGTAACAACCTTTTTATGCCGAAGCAGTCTGAAAATACTGCATTAAGCGGGTTGTTCTGGAGCTATCTTTTACGTTGTACTAGCAATGAAGCTCTGCTGTACGCCAATAGCTCTGAAGTCATGTCTTACGCCACACAGCACCGAAACTCTGCTTTACGCGGGTTTTATGCATACTGCGTATGATTCTGCAGTGTATTTTTTATGCTTCTACAATATCGTCTCAGCCGCTAAACATAAAATATGTCATGTACTACCTCAAGCGAAGGTGGTAGTACCAGTCGATACCCAACTTTTTTAAATTGCTCTATTACGTCAAATGGTTGAATGTACCTTGTACTCAACTTGTCGCATCCTCCAAATTGAAAAGTGCCCCTAGTTGGAGAGATCTTCAAGAAAACATGGTCGCCTTCCTTAAACTCTAAAGGACAACGATGACGATCTGCACACTACTTCTTTCTGTCTTGTGCTGCTCGCAAGTGGCGATGTATCATCTTTACCTTCTCTACGGTGCTAACAACCAACTCTGGTCCCAAGATTTGATATTCTTCTACATTACTCCAAAATACTGGAGATCTACACTTTCTTTCATACAAAGCTTCAAACGAAGTCATTTGGATGCTCGCCTGATAGCTATTGTTGAAGGAAAACTCCACAAGATGTAGGTAGTCCTTCCATGATCCTCCAAAGTCTAAAATAAATGCTCTCAATATATCCTCTAGTGTCTGAATTATACGTTCTGACTATCCGTCTGTCTGCGGATTATAGGATGTACTAAACTTCAGACGAGTCCCAAGGCTCTCATGCATGCTCCACCAAGAGTGAGATATGAAACGTGGGTCCTAGTCTGACATAATGCTAACCAGAACGCCATGTAATCTCACGATTTGCCTTATGTATAAGTTAGCCAAAGCTTCTTTAGACTGGTTAACTCGAAAAATCAAGAAATGAGCGGACTTGGTAAGCCTATCTAGTGTCATCCAAACAACATCTCGCCCACTTGAACTCTTCGAAAAGTCTGTGACGAAGTCCATAGTGATGTTCTCCCACTTCCACTCCCACTTCTTCGAAAAGTCCATGACAAAGTCCATAGTGATGTTCCTTATTTGCTATCCTCTGATGTTCAACCTTGACCTGCTCATACACCAAATATTTGGCCATAAAGCGAGAAATCTCCCTCTTCATCCCATGCCACCAAAAGTGTTGTCGCAAGTCGTAGTACATCCTGGAGGCTCCAGGATGAATAAAATATATCGAGCTATGAGCCTCTGTCATCAGCTTCTGCCAAAGCTCTCCATTGGGAATATATAGATGATCACCATAACTTAATGTCCCGTCATTATGAATGCGCAATCCCGTGTGCTCTCCAGCCTAGGTCCTCTCTTTCAACCACCTGAATCTAGCATCCGTAGGTAAAGCTGCCATGATCCTTTCTATTAGCGATGACTGCACTTGCATATTGGCTAGTGTACCATCTGATCTGGGTAGCACAACCACTATGCCAAGCTCTTGTAAGTCCTCCAGTAACTCTCTCTGTGTCATCAAGAATAGCGCCGTAGGCTTTCGGCTTAGCGCATCTGCTATTACATTAGCCTTGCCCGAGTGATAATGCAGCTCTATCTAGAAGTCCTTTATCAACTCAAGCCACTGTCTTTGCCTCATATTCAACTCCTTCTATGTGAAGACATACTTGAGGCTTTTGTGGTCTGTATATATCTCCACTCATTCCCTATATAAGTAATATCTCCATAGCTTCAAGGAAAAAATAACGGCTGTAAGCTCTAAGTTAAGAGTTGGATAATTCTTCTCATGTACTCTCAACTGCCTAGATGCATACGCAACCATCTTGCCATGCTCCATCAATATGCATCACAGTACTTTTTCCGATGCGTCGTTATAGATCACGTAACCTCTTGATCCTGATGGAATAGTCAATACTGGCGCTGTGGTCAGTCACTTCTTTAACTTCTCAAAAATAGCTTGACACTTATCCGTCCATATGAACTCTCGGTCTTTGCACGTCAACCAAGTCATATGCTCTGCTATCCTCGAGAAATTTTGCATGAACCGTCGATAATATCCTACAAGTCCAAGAAAACTCCTCACCTTCGATGCTGATGTAGGAAAGGGCTGTAGAGATTTTATCCGGGTCTACCAAAATACTATCCCCAGTGACAACATGCCCAAGAAAAGAGAACTTATCTAATAAGAACTCATATTTGCTACGCTTCATATACAAGCGCTCCCTTCTCAATGCCTCTAAGATAATCCGTAAATGCTTCTCATGCTCCTTGTGGCTCTTCAAATAGACAAGGATGTCATCTATGAAGACAACCATGAACTAGCCTAAATACTGATAGAAGAATCGATTCATCAAGTCCATAAAGATAGCTGGAGCATTAGTCAATCCGAATGGCATGACCATAAAATCGTAGTGTCTATATCTTGTCCTGAATGTGGTCTTCGAAATATCCTACTTTTGTACCTTCGCTTGGTGATATCCTGATCTCAAGTCTATCTTCGAGAATACCTTGGCTCCACTATGCTGATCAAATAGGTCATCAATGCACGACAGAGGGTACTTATTATTTACTGTCATAATTTTCAAGGCTGTATAATCAATGCACATATGCACTGACCCATACTTCTTGGATAAAAACAATACTGGGGCTCCCCGGGATGATGCACATGGAAATATGAAGCCCTTCACCTCTAACTCCTTCAACTGCACCTTCAGCTCATCTATCTCCTTTTTTGCCAATCTATAAACAAGTGACGCTATAAGTGCTACTCCTAGGGTTAACTCAATTGAAAATTCCATATCTCTATCCGGAGGTAGCCTTGACAATTCTCCTGGAAAGACATCTTCAAACTCTGAAATGATAGGCTGATAAATGATATCCCAATGCCATTTGAGAAACATCATGCATTTTAGTGGATTCTTATTCAAATTGAGCTCTAGCTATCCTGGTACGCTAAAGAGAATATTTCCTCCATAGTAGTCGAAGAAAGTATAGTACTTGCTTATCCAGTCCATCCCAAGGACAATATCAAAGTTTGACATAAAAAGACTAAGAGGCGAGCCTTCATCTTTTTGTCATGTATCATTATAGAAAAAGATCTACAAATACGACCAACAGGTACAACTTCTCTCCCGATGAGAATTCTAACACAACTAGACAAGGGTGTAGTGGCAATATTATGCTTGGCAACAAAACTAGAAGATATGAACGAGTGTGTGGCTTCTGTATCAAATTATATCATAGTAATAAAAGTAGAAACAAGGGTAATACTTGCTATAATATTAAACTTCGGCTCTGTGTATCCATCTCCAAAGCAAAATCCTCTCTAGTCCTCTGAGAAGGTCCCTGTGGCTTGACCCTCGTAAATTGGTCCTCCTAAGTAGGTAGCGATGGTCCTCGTTGAAATCCTCTACCTGCTGGATGTCAAGGTGC
This sequence comes from Iris macrosiphon, assembly GCA_036927795.1. Lineage (NCBI taxonomy): Eukaryota > Viridiplantae > Streptophyta > Magnoliopsida > Asparagales > Iridaceae > Iris > Iris macrosiphon. Next base: position 325,400,799 of record JAYESA010000004.1, read on the forward strand.
TCCCGCTCCTGGGGCTCCTGGCCTCTACATCCGCTGAGGAACCACCAAGGCCTGCTGCAATGGACAGTCTCTGGCCATATGTTGTCCAGAACCATATCTCATACACTGCCCTAAGCAAAGCCGACAATATCTCATAATGTGTCCATGCTTCCTATAGTAATTATAGATGGGCTTCTCCTGAGTCTGATACGATCCTGCTCTCTGCTATTGTTGCTATGGATGTGCAAATGGGCATCCGATAGATCTGCCCTGAGGTACTCTAACCGGTGCTTCTAGTGTGGGGCATCTCTGCGTATGTTGTATCTTCTTTAAATAGAGATTCTGGCTACTCGCTTCCTCCAGAACTGCCATATATGATATCTTAGACTGTGAAATAGTGAAGCACCTTATGTCAGGGGATATCCCACGATGGAATCTCTTGGCTCTTTCCAGCTCAGTGGGAATCAATATCTCGCTGAAATGACTAAGTCGGCTAAACTCTGTGTTATACTCGTCCACCGTCATGTTTCATTACTTGAGGTTAAGGAACTTCTCATAGAGGACATCACGAATATGGGCAGGGAAGAATATCTCATTGAAGAGTTCACAGAACTCCTCCCATATTTGGTCGGTGCCATATTATCTCTGTATGGCCTTCCACTAGTGGAGAGCATTGTCCTCAAGCAACAGGTCTACTGCTGTCATCCATAGGTCCTTTGGTAACTGCTATGCCTTGAATAACTTCTCTGTACTGATGATCCACTCAGAGACTTCCAGCGGTGTCTCTATACCTCTGAAGTGATTCAGGTTTATCTGAGTGAAACCTTTGATATTGCCCTCATAAGGTCATGGCATCGGGGATGGTACAGTGGCTGGTGGTGGGGAATATAGCATATTTATTGCAGCTATAAGAGCTTGTCTCAGCAGCTTATTCTGCTGCCACAGAGCCTTCATCATGTCCTGCATAAACAGGGTCGAGGTAACATTCCCGTCAGGCTGCAAGAATTATGAATATGGTACGAAGTGTATCTGTGAGATGAACTGAGGCAAAAACTGGGGTGGCGGTGGTGGCATACTCCCACCCTGGTGATTTGTATTCTGCTATGCCTAATGCCCCACCGAAGGCACTGAAGTCTGAGGTTCCTATTGAACTGATGGTGGTATCCGGTCTGCTTGCGATGATTGTTCCGGCTGGGGTGGTATAGTCGGGGATTCCAATGATGTAGGAAGATTTCCAGATTCTTTATGAGTTGCTGTATCGCCTATAGGGATGGAGAGAGTAGCAACACGTCCATTAGGAAGATTCATCTTTTAGACATGAAGATGATAACAATTTTAGAATAAATTCAAGGTAGATTCAAATCAAGCAGTCAAAAAAGTACGTAATTGGAATCAATAAAGATGATTAAATAAGTGGATGAGATCCTATACTCTAATCCTATTTGCAGGCTTGCTCGATACAGTAACGTAACTGAGACAATATACTCTTGACCTTCATGGGCCACCACAAAAATATGTCACACTCCAGTCCCAAAATATGTAGAACTAGAAATACATTACATGACAGCTGTATGTATATGGCAACTCCAATATGTTGAAAAACTATAACAGATATTTAAGCTATTTTATGAATAAATAATCCATAAGTGCTACCTATATACTGTTAACACAGGTCACTAGAAACTATATCTCATCTACATACATAAGTAAAGAAGTAACAAAATAAATACTAAAAGTCTCAAGTAAGAAGAAATAAAAGAATAATAGTCGAGTGGAGACAAATCTACTACAAAACGACTATATCCGTTGGCCCAATATTTATGTTAAGATTTTAAATATGGCTAATCGATTAAGTTTAGCATTATAGTAATCGACCAATCATTATAGTATCTTCTACTTAATTTTAATGCTGCCCCCTCGACTCCCATCCGCTGACCGGGCAGCGGAACCCCCGGGTGAGAGGCTCCAGATAAGTCGTAGGCGGTTGGACAAAATCTTCCTCCAGTACTTATCTTAATTATTGCTTTCAGATTCCCAGATATGGTTATCTTTGGACAACTACCGTCAAGAAAAAAGCTTCTTCAAGTCAGCAGATATTTTAGAAATTTGGCGTCATCAGTTCTCTTAGTTTTCATATGTAATCTTTTATTTATTGAGTCTAGAAAAAAGCGTCTTCAAGTCTATTTATTGAGTCTAGAAATTTGGCGTCATCAGTTCTCTTAGTTTTGGAGATGGGGAGATATACGCGCAGGTATGGGGGGGTCGGTCAAGGGTTTGGGTAGGAGTAGGATTAGTTTAAATTATTTTCTAATTAGATTATTAGTTATTTAAAAGTCAACAACTAATCAATTAATTAATTTGACAAAGATTTGATTAGATTCCATAGAACTAAAATAGTAATAAATAAATAAATAAATCCTACAAAAGAGAAAAGTGGACGAAATTGGCATGAAAAATTATAGGTTGCTTATTAAAAAATGTTAGATTGAAAAATAATCATAAATAAATTATTTATATAAAAATATCTAAATTTTAAACATAATAAACTAAGGTTGTTACACTGGTGTCATACTAATGATGAATGGTCGAATTTTGTGTCACATGAAGATCCTACTGGTAGTGTCTCCAAATTTGGCTACTTCCTACAAAGTCCGGTGTCATTAATGTTCGAACTACGGTGAAGTATTCTAATGCAACAACTGGATTTTAATTAATTTTTAAAATTTAAATAAACACAATAAATATAGATTACACACAAAATATCTATTTTTGGTGAGGGGTTTGACAACCTATCTACCTTAGAAAATTTTGTCCTCAAAATTAAGAATATGGCACGATCTAGAAAATCAATAATGCGGTATGTACAGTCCATACCTGAAGACTCGCGTAAGTGCAAAAAATGCGCTAAGATCGAATCCTCTCACTCCCAAGTCGATTCGCCAGGTGAATGATTCTTCCAAGCAACACGAACTGGTCTTCCCCTTTTAACATCTTCTCTCAGCAGTCGAGAATCTCAACCGGCTGCTTCTCATAAGACAAACTCGATCCTACAATAATCTCTGAATGATCCAAATCATGGCTAGGATCTGCCATATACCTTCTCAATTGTGAGATATGGAATACATCATGGACACCCTCCAAAGTCTGCGGTAATGCTAGTTTGTAAGCAACCTCTGTAACACGCTCTAGTACGTCAAATAATCCGATGTACCTCAGACTAAGCTTTCCTCTACCTCCAAATCTGATAGTTTCTCTAGTAGGGGAGATCCTTAAGAACACATGATCTCCCTACTTGAATTCTAATGATCGACGATAAGTATTTGCCCAGTGCTTCTGTCTATCTTATGCTGCTCGAAGGTGACCTTGAATCTGCTTGACCTTCTCTACTGTGTGAGTCAGCAAGTCTTGTCCAAGTAACTGTCTCTCGCCAACATCACTCCAACATACTAGCGAAGGACACTTTCTTCCGTATAATGTTTCAAAAGGAGCCGTCTGAATGCTTGCTTGGTAGCTGTTATGGTAAGAGAACTCCACCAAATATAAGTGATCCTCCCAAGATCCTCCAAAGTCAAGCATGCACGCTCTCAACATGTCCTCCAACGTCTAAATAGTGCGCTCTGACTTTCCGTCTGTCGGTGGATGATAAGAAGTACTAACTTTTAATCTAGTTCCTAGGCTCTCCTGTATACTCCTCCAAAAGTGTGATATGAACCTCGAATATCTGTCGAAAACTATGCTGACTGGTACTACATATAGGTGTATAATATCCTTCATATACATCTCTGCCAGAACTTCTGTAGATTGCCCAACTCTAAAGGGTAAGAAGTGTGTTGGCTTAGACAATCTGTTCATAATCACCCAAACTAAATCTCGGCCAACTGGACTCCTCGGGAAACCCTTAACAAAGTCCATGGTGATGTGCTCCTATTTCTACTCCAGGATTGAAAGTGGTTGGAGTAGTCCTATTGATCTCTGATGTGCAGCCTTAACTTGCTGACACACTAAGAACTTTGCACAAACAATTTTATCTCTTACTTTATCCAGTGCCACCAGTAATGCTGTCTCAAATCTATATACATCTTCGTACCTTCCGGATGAATAGAGTATGCTGAACTATGAGTATTCAATATTAGCTCATGTCCAAGCTCTCCATTAGGAACATAGAGGTGATCCCCACATCTCAAAGTCCCATCTTTATGTATCCTTAGCCTAGTCTGCAACCCAGCCTCAGTCCTCTATCTAAGCCTCTGAAATCTCGCATCAGTCGGCATAGCTTTCTTAATACGCTCCACCAACGATTATTGTACTTGAAGGTTCATAAACTTTATGACTTCTTCTGGCATAACCACCTCTATGCCCAGCTGCACCAAATCATATAACAATTCTTTCTGTGTTGCCAAGAAGTACGCCATCGGTCTCATACTCAACGCATCCGCTACTGTATTAGCCTTGCCTGGATGGTATTGCAGCTCAATATCAAAATCTGCCATCAACTCGAGCCAGCATCTCTGTCTCTTATTCAGATCCTTCTGAGTATAGATATATTTTAAAATCTTATGATCTGTATTGATCTCCACAGTCTCTCCGCATAAATAGTGCCTCCAAAGTTTTAGAGCAATGATTACTTCTGCAAGCTCCAAGTCATAAGAGGGGTAGTTCTTCTCATGGATCCCCAACTGCCGAGAACCATCTGCTACCAACTTTCCATGATGCATCAAGACACAACCTAATCCATTTTCGGAAGCATCACTAGAAATAACAAATCCTCCCAGTTCAGTAGTTATGGTCAAGATCGGTGTTATAGTCAGGCGCTTCTTCAACTCATCAAATGCCATCTGATACTCCTATGTCCAAATAAACTTCTGGTCCTTGTGGGTCAACCTTGTTATAGGCTCTGCAATCCTCGCAAAATTCTCCACAAATCTCCAGTAATATCCGACAAGTCGTAGAAAATATCGTACCTCTGAGATGTTGGTTGCGGTCGGCTACATCTCTACTGCCGATATCTTAGCTGGATCCACTGATATGCCTTCTCCTGAGATAACATGCCCAAAAAAAAGATATGATCTAGTAGAAACTTGTACTTGATCAACTTAGCATATAACTTCTGATGTCTCAATGTTTCTAGCACCTTCCTTAGATATTCGTCGTGATCCTCGTGGCTCTTCGAATACACCAAGATGTCATTGATGAATACGACCACAAACTGGTTCAAGTACTAATGGAATATATGGTTAATTAAGTTCATAGACACAGTTGGTGCATTTGTTAATCCATCGGGCATTACAAAGAACTCTTAGTGACTATAGTGAGTCCAAAAAGCCGTCTTCTGAATATCCTTGCGCCTGACCTTCACTTGATGGTATCCTGATCTCAGATCAATCTTAGAAAACACATGTTCTCCGGTCAGTTGGTCGAACAAGTTATTAATCTGCGATAGAGGGTACTTATTCTTGATGGTTACTGCATTAAGGGCTCTGTAGTCAATGCACATGCAGACTATTCCATCTTTCTTTAGCACAAACAACACTGGGGCTCCCCAAGGTGATGCACTTGGCCTAATGAATCCCTTATCCTGCAACTCTTGCAACTACACCTTCATCTCATCTAGCTTCTTCTTTGCTAGCCGATATATATTAGAAGATATCGACACTACTCCTGGTACTAAATCAATAGTGAACTCGACTTCTATGTCCGGTGGCAGACCCGGCATCTCGTCTGAAAGATATCGCAAACTCCTCAATAATTGGTGGTGGTGCAAGTTCCATCACCATGCAAGCTCCACCTAATTGGCTTACTCCTTTCTCTGTAGTTTCTCTTATGAACTCTAACTCTGGCTGACCTGGTGGCTTAAAGATAGAACAACCTTTATGGAAATCCAATACGGCATATTGTTGGCTAAGCCAATCTATCCCCAACACTAGATCAAAATTTGGCATTAGAAATACCAAAAGTTGAGCTCTCATCTCTCGACCACAAATAATAACTGAACAAGTCCTACCGGTACTAGTTACATGCACTATTATTCCCCGGTTAGAATCCTCCAACTCTTAGATAAGGGTGAAGTATCTATTCTATGCATTGCTACAAATCTAGATGATATGAATGAAAGAGTGGCCCAAGAATCAAATAAAATAGTGGCCAGTACTGATCTGACTAGAATGATACCTGTAATAGCCACTCCTTCAGTCTATTCTCCTTCTTGATTAAGAGAACATATGTCCTTGCCTCTGAGCTCATGCATGTTGTATGGCTCTCTCAAACTACACTGTCTGTGATGCCAATGGAGGTCCTCTCTGCTGACCTCCTAGTGCTGGTAAATGAGGTAATCCTCCTCCTTGGTTGGTTGCTCCCGGTGCCGGTACTGTTGGCTTCTACCCTCATCATAGAACTATGGCTCTATGCTGTGAACAATCCTAAGCCCGATACTATCCTGCTCCGCAGATATATCAAGTCCCCAGTTTCTTCCTGTACTCCTTTTGTAGGTACCCCTTTTTTCACAGAAATGGAAAGTCGGAGACTCTCTAAGCTGGTAGGGTCCCGTCCTCTCTTGCTGCTTTTGCCCCATTGGTCGTCTGATAGGCCCTCAATGCTGCATCTTTGTTGGTCCTTATTGAATCCTCTGTTGATTTTCTTTTACCCTGCTGATGGCCTCCTGAATCCTGGCCTCCGTCAATAATTCAATATAAAAGATCCAGGACTCTGAGCTGGTATAGTGTTCAAGCTCCTCAGACAGCCCGTAATGAAATCTCTTAACTTTCTCTAAGTCACTGGGTTTCAAAAAGGTGCCATATCTACTAATGCAGCTAAACTCCGAGTCATACACATTGACCATCTTGTTCCAATGCTCTAGATGTAGGAACTGGTTATATAATGCATCCTTTACAGTGGCCAAAAAGTATTTCTTCTCAAAGTACTCCAAGAATTGCTCCAAAGTCTGGTGTGTACCCCATTGGCGCTCCATCAATTCCCACAATTGATGAGCTTTCCCTTCTAACTGAGTCCTCACGCATATCATCCATAAGTTTGTAGGCAGCTGTGACGCCTCCAAAATCTGTAAACCCCCTGATTTTTTAGGAATTTTTAAAATCAAATTTTCATAATTTTTCTAGAATTTTTTAGGATTTTTAATTAAATAAAACTAAGGTATTTTGAAATTAAATAATTTTTAAATGATGTTAATCAATATTAAAATATTATAAAAATAATATTTTTAGGTATAAAATAAAAAATTAGACATAGGGTAATTTTCCGAGAATTTATTAGACCCCGGAAGCATTTTTTAATGATCTAAAAACTAAGTTTTATTAAACCAATAAAAACCCTAGAATTAAACCAGGTTCAAGTGAACCAAACCAACCCGAACCGGTCCGGTCTAACGAACCAAACCCAATTCTTTGTGGGTCGGGTCGGATCAGAACTGAACCCGACCCGATACGGCCCAACCCGCTCACCCACTAACCCGCACGCCCCGCGTTTTCCGGCCGCCCGCGCTGCCGTCCAACGCCCCCTAGCCTCAGCCTCGCCCGACCTACTCCCCTCCCTCAACCCCGGAACCCTAAACCTAACCCCCGTCCCTCTCGCCCTAGCCTTATATAAAACTCGCCTCTCCCCACCGTCGTGAACCCTACGACAACCGCCTCACCACCATAGCCACCCACCTCTGCCACCTCCGCCTGAACCCTAATCCCGACTGAACCCTAATCCCTTCACCACTGTCTGAGCCCCCAGCCTGCTACCGGTAACCCCCGACAGAGCAGCCCCACCGTCTCCCCTGTCCTAGCCCCGGCCGCCTTTCTCCGTCGAACTCGCTGCCACCCGCCTCGACGTCGCTCCTTTTATCCCTCAACCACCACCGTCCTCCGCCTCTCTCCCCGACCTCGCCGTCGTCTCCCCGACTACGGCCTTGACGAACACCTCAGAGCCTCCTCCCTCCTTTGCCCTAGCCACCGTCGCCATCCTCGGCCGCCCTCGCCTCCAGCCACCAACCGCCAGTGCTGCTCCGGACGCCTTCGTCTGAGCCGACGCCGTGCCACCTCCCTGCAGCCGAGCCAAGTCATCTCCGCCCTCCTCCAGCAAGCACCAATGCCCTGTTGCGAAAACCCTAACCGGGCACAGCACAGTACCCTGACACAGTGTCTCCTTGTGTCATGTCGACTCGCGGACACGAGAATCCCGGTTTCTACGGAGCCCTGTTCAGGTACCCTTTTCTCTCTCCTCGTTGCCCCATTTTCCATTTCGTCTGTTGTGACGTGTAGACTGTGTGACCCTCTCAATGCCCGTACAACCGGTTCGGTGTGTCGTATCCTGTAGAGATCGCGAATTGCGATCCAAAAATAGCAAAATATTTACCCCGTTTTCTCCGGAACTGAGTGCACCCCGCCAAACGGGACGACTTGGTCGTGTGCGGTTTTCACCGAAAGGTGCGCACCGTTGATACGGACGTGCGAGATTTCGCAGAAGTTGATTTGGATGTGCGTGCACACCGAAATCAACGTGTATCCGCCGACAACGCCCCGTATCGGCCTGTTCTGGAACTCGTTGTAACTTTGTGTACACACGTCGTATCGAAATAAAACTTGCGCCATCGGACTAGTAGCAATACGCTGGTCCTGTGACCCAATTTTGGTTCGATTATGAGAACGTTGACAAAATCAAGTATCGTGGGCCCCACGGCTCCACTTGACGGGTGATTTTGTTACCGGCTCATCTAAATCTAATTCTGGAAGTTCTGTTGTGTTCGTATCATCGTTATGAACTTGTTAACACTAAGTTGGACAAATTTGGAGACCATTGCTTCTGACACATTTTTCGGTGCGAAGCGGCCACATGTGGACCCCGCTTTGACTAGAAACTGTCATTTTTGCCCCTGTGTCCAAATTGGACTCAAGGACAGGCATTTCTTGCTATTTAATATTTTTTGAATCTGATGGTGATGTTTATTTCAGCAACCGGAGGAGTACCTGCAAATCCCACTGAGACCAGAGCTACAGTTGGAGTCAGAACCCCAAGCAAGTGTACCTTACCAAATCTTGCAGTTTTTGTTACATATTTCCTTGATTTATTTATATATTGTACCTACTTAACCTAGGACTGTGTGACTTTACTTAGCGTCCGATTAATAGTCGGGTGCCAACACCGTATGCAGAGTTGTGTAACATCACCTAGACATGGATACCGAGACCCTATACTTCTCGTGCTTGCATTATCAAGTACGTCATAACCCAGGACACCTGACACTATTCATGAGACAGAATCTTCCTGAGACATTCATGGTGATTCTATATAGGTTACAGATTTCATGACATATTCTTTTTTTTAGATATTATATGACTGGTTGCATTAGATATGATCCTGTGTAACATGGACATGAGACATCGTGGACATGAGACGTATGATTACATTGGGTGGGGAGAGACACACAGGCTACAGGTTGATTATATTATGTCGGCGTCTTAGTCTCTCTTCGAGCTAGACAACCACATAATATCACTACTACCGGCTCCCCGACACAGAGCTTGTAGTGGTTTCAGCCTGAGTTCTAGTGATGCTCTCATCTTGCATTTCTCTTAGCTGGTTATATAGTTTACCCTATTATTTTATTTATTGCTGCACTGTATTTATTTTGGCATAAGTTATTTTGTACCTTGCTATGTCCCCTGAGGACCTGGATCCGGATTATGTCCCCAGCTATAGCAGACGAGATCGATCCCGAGGTATACGGGACAGGAGCATTAGCAGGAACAGGAGCAGACATTAGAGCAGTACCAGATCCAGTAGACGAGTGATCACCGAGGTTATCTTCTGAGTATATACTTTATCCATACTCAGTATTTGCTGTTGATATTTTTATTTCTGTATCTTGACTATTGTATTAGACTCATTATCGGGGTTTTTTCCCGAGTTTATGTTTTATTGAGATTGATCTTGCTTTATGATTCTGATATTGTTGTATTTATTTCTGTGGATGAGATTAGTATATTACACCCTTATTATTGTACTACAGCTTAAGTACATCTGGATGGGTCCATTAAATTAGGTTTGCCCATCGGTGTGCTGCTGGCCATTGCCACGTGTCTAGTCCCTCGATATTTTGGGACTGGGGCATGACAAAATCTTTATGGTGTTGTTTATCCAAGTTGTGGTCTCCTTTGGACTTTATATGGCTTAGGATTCATTTGCACAAAATCCTTAACTGAACCAACATGCGCTTGTGGAATTGGAGCTAATGCCTGGGCTGGTGTGGGTGCTGATACAGCTATCCCCTCAAGTGCTGCCAGGAATCTCTGCCTCATCTCGGCGGCTTCCTGTCTCTTCTCAGTCGCTTGTTGCCTCTGTTTGGCAGCCAGTGCGGCAGCCTGCTATCTCTGTTACTGCATCATCATCTGAAAGAATTAGAATATCTGCGTCTGGCCGTCCTATGGTACTGCTGGAGCTGAAGGAACTCTATTAGGCACTACAGGCGGAGCTGGTAGAACCGAATTATCAGTCTGTCCGTCTGGTCCTGGAAGTCGATGAGTCATCGATGCCTCTTCTGGTAATGGGCCATCGACCTGGGGAGACGTGTTGCCCCCCGTAGCGACATGTCTGATACATAAATTTATCTCTCTATAAGAGATAAACGAAAGATTAGGAAGAGTACATAAATCAAACAGGATGCAAGCATTTATTCAAATAGAACGGATTGGAAGAAAGGTAAGTTATAGTCAAATGCAGATGATACCTAAAACTCTTATCCTAAGTGCAGGCCCGCTCGGTGCAGTTACGTAACCAAAACGGCTAACTCGACCTGCATAGGCCACCACTAAAAATATGTCATGCTCCAGTCCCAAAATATGTTGGACAAGGTAATGTACACATGTTAGCTATACAAACAAGTAAAGGAACCCAATTTAATGGACCTAACTAGTCATAGTACGCTGTAAAATATAACTAAGACTCAATGTCACAGGCAGGTAAAATCTAGTCTCATCCATAAAATATCACAGGATAGGAAACTGAATGAAATAGTATAAGTTTCAGAATCCACTATAAAAGAATATCTAGTAGAGAACAATCCACCAAAAAATAGTACAAAAGAATACTTAAAGAATACAACTAAGCAATAATGAAATAGTCCGGTGTTAGATGACTAGATAAAGACACCCAAGACACTAAGCAACTATCTTCCATGAATGAATGCTCAAAGAAACTCCTGTGGGTCCACCTCAAAGTCCTCGTCTGTAAAATCTCCAACTCTATAATCCGTCGGGTATAAGTGCTCGTCGAAATCTGGAAAAGATGCCAAGTCCTTAGAGGGACATAACAAGTACACAAATCTACATGCTTGAAAGCAAAGCAGGAAACCATAAATAGGATAACTAAAATATCTATGTGAAATGCACTCAAGATATCTCTAATAGCACATGAGGGGAAAAAAATAGAAGAACAGTCAACCCACCAGGCATTCCAAAGAACTCAAGGGTTACACAGTTGTACCATTTTCACAGTATAGTAAGAAATAGAAATCCTATACGCTCACTAGCAGATTCTTCCCTCCCAATAAACCATCTGAACCACATGTACGGTACAGACATAATGCAATAACGTCAATAAAATCTAGAACCCAAAGTAACACCAACAGCTAACACAAGACGTGAACTCAGGAAATGATAGCTAGTCAACACGTCAGTCCATGCACTCACTCAGTGAACATGTTTGAAACAATATCAGGTCAGAAGATACCACGTATCTTTACAACATAACGAGTATGTCTGCTACTCTAAGACGCGTGCACGCAGCTAACAAAATAAAAAGATCTAGGCATATATAAAGTGAATAATACAATCAAACAAGATGTAATTCCAAGCCAAGATACGAGCACAACAAATCTGGTTCGGAGCTCTCCATAGGAACGTCTCGAACACCTACCAATTAATTATTTGTCACTACCACATTTTCTAGAAAAAGATATTTTAGTAATTTTATAATTAATTAAATATTATGCATGATAATAATTATTTGTTGTATTATTTAATTATTATTATATGTTAGTTATTTATTTTGGACTTGTGTTAGTGGACCTAACTAGTTTAGTTTAGACTCATGGACCAACATGTATTAATTGTTAGATTTGAGCCCAATTAGAAAGCCCATTGATTAGGAGATGTATTAAATTAATTAAACCATTAGACTAGAAGCTTCCCTCCTTAATTATTTCTTTATGAGAGGTCCCAAGGGATATATTGGACATTATATAGTAGATTGAGGAAGGGGAAAGGGGGGCGGCCTATATTTAAAGAGGGAGAAAATTTCTTTCTCCTTTTTTTATTTCAAAACTAGATCTAGAATTTTCCTCAACCAAATTCCTTCATTCCCACTTTATTTCCCTACCAAATTTTATCTCAATTCCTTTCCAAATCAACATAGGAGGCTAATGGAGCAAAGATCTAGAAGGAGAAAGTAAGAATCTACAAAGAGGAGTAAGGATCTACAAGTTTGAGGCTAATTTCATCATATTTGGATATTTTATTGGGAATTTATCTCCTAATAGGTTCAATTCAATTTTTTTCTCTTAAATTAGGTTCTAAATATAAGATTTAACCATGAGAATAATCCATATGCATATGCTACCCATAAGATTTGGTTTTGTGTTCATAGGAGGCCTATTGTAAAAGTTATGGTAATTTTTGTGTCAATTTTAGGAGAATTCCGAGATTGACATTTATTGTGTGTGTCAATTGGTCCTATAGATCAATTTGCCATATGCTTGTGTGTTTAGGGCTAGTATCATGGCTACAATTGGGTACGTGTAGGTCGTATCCCAATAATTTGGTGATACGTATTAATTTGGGGGTTTTTACTGCGACACGGGACTTTGAGCATGTCATATTTTGACACGGACACGTAAAATTGTATTTGACTCTTCGTATTGTTCATAAATAATATATATGACTTGTTCGTATCCTTCAGGATATGTTTGGATGTGTGGTGGACTCGTGTCGTATGCGTATCCTAAATCTAGTGGGATACGGGATGATACATCCATGTGTGTGCAATTTAATTGTTGATCTAATTCTCTTGTGTTCCTATTTCATGAAGAAGTATAATTATATATATATATATATATATATATATATATATATATATATATATATATATATATATATATATATATAATATTATGTGTATATATTTATGTAATGTTGAGTCTTAGATCAATGTACCTATGTATAAACTATATGTGTATATATTGTATGTAACTATTCTTCTACATGTATATATATATATATATATATATTATATATATGTATATATATAATATTGTGTGTTTATATTTATGTAATGTTGAGTCTTAGATCTATGTACCTATGTATATACTATATGTGTATATATTGTATGTAACTATTCTTCTACATGTATGTATATATATATATATATATATATATATATATATATATATATATATATATATATATATATATATGTTAATAGATAATTATATGTGTTTATAATCATATAATGTATGGTTATTGGTATATATGTTTATATGTACGTATAAGCATGTATGTTGTTATAAGCATATTACTCTGTATGTGTGTGTATGTTGCTATGTGGTTGTTTGTACATATTACTATGTATGGATGTATGTATAGTTATTAGTAGTATTATATATATATGTATAGATATATTATGTGGTTATATATATATGTGTTATTATATATATATATATATATATATATATATATATATATATATATATATATATATATTAGTGACAGCGGACAGGAGCTTTGGCGATAGCAGGAGCGTCACAACTGCAGTAGCAATGCCAATAGCACAGTAGCAACCGTAAGAGCAACATCGACAGCAAGCGTCGCTGAAAAGCATTAGCAGCAGCAGCCCTATAGCGATAGCAACAGAGACAACTACAGGAATCTGTCGCTGAATCGGCAGAGTATCAGCTGCCGTATCAGGGGCTTCAGCGACGGTTTTTGGCGACAGCAGCAAAAATTTGTCACTAAAATAGCAGAGTATCAGCAGTATCAGCGGTTTTCAGTGACAACAGTCAGGGTTTTAGCGACAGTTTGATATTTATATATATATTAGATATATATATATTTATAGTTTTATATATATATATATATATATATATATATATATGGTAATTAATATATACGTAAATATGTGCTTAATTGCTACTTATATTATAGTATACTATATGCATAATAATTATTCTAGCATATATTATATTTAAGGGTAGTTAGCATAAGTAAAGTAGTGGGTATTACCTTAAGATACCAGGGTAAGTACCAAGGTAATTAGGGATACCCAAGGTATTGGATTTGGGTATCAATATTATGGTTAAGTGTTGTGATACCAAGTTGGTTCAAAACCAAGACATCTATTAATGTTTGTAATTAGAATTTATATAATAAATAATTGTTTGATATTAATATATGATACTTTACCTATTGTTTTACGTATCCAAAGATATGGTATCCTAGTATCCTAAGATGTAGTTTATGACCTAGACTTTAGTATTTGAACCCAATATCTTTGTGGTAGACTCATACAACCTAGAAATAGATATTTGACCATAGTTGACCCAAGTTTGACCATAGTTGATCATAGTTGACCTTAGAGTTGACCTAGTTTGACTTTTGACCTAGAAGTTGACTAGTTTAATTTATTTTCTTTCTGAAATCTTGTATGGATGTTGTATTCCATATATAGGTATTTGAGGCACCGTATCAGACATCTGTGAGACTATTCATTGAACTTCAGGCGAGTACATTCTCTGATAGGTTTTCGTTTATGATATCCTCTATGTTTATTGTATCTAGTGTAGATATCCGTGTTTCTTGACACGATGGTTACACGGATTGGTATATCCGGATCTCGTCATAAGATGTTATTCTTTATATATGGTGTATCTTGTGGAAGTCTTGTTGCATTGATTATCTTGTGCATGTACAGACACTGATTCTCGGGAAGATTTCCTACCTTCCTAGAGAATCCCGTGCCATAGCATACCATGGTTGGATCTATTATACCAGTCAGGGGTGGAGAGTATTTTAGTGTAGATATGTGATCATACCCTCCTTTTATATGTCTTATTCCTTGTGAGTATTATTCATACCCTGCACGTATGATCAGCCAGGCCATTATAATCTTGTGCAAGTTCCCAAGCAAATCATATGTTAAAGCTAGTACTCACTTACTTAGACATTAGTATTCTTTTTTATTGTCATATTATTCATTCTTATATTTATTCCAGTATTTTCTTATTGTGTATCTCTTGTATCTATTGTGCATCTTGTATATTCATATCTATTTACTGTTACATAATTTTTATCATTGATTAGAACTGCTGTTAGAGATGTACTCTGCTCCTTTCCTGACTGGATATATTTTTCCCAGATGATACTGAGAACTGGTAACCTACGCATTATGGACCTCAGGATGTTGTGGGTTTAAAGTCAGAGACCCTGGTTCAGGAGGGACTTATTCCAACTGAGGCAGATGACCCGAGTTTAGTAGCTTCTTAGTATTCTTGTACAGGATTTGTCTCCAGCTTACTTTGTTAGTAATTCTTTCAGACTCATTGATGTACTATTTTAGACTCATGAGTTGTATATGACTATTCAATTCTTTATCATATTCGTGCTCGTTCCATCTTAGATCTATGATTGAGTATATTATTATTGTTGGTGGTTCATTATATTGCTAGATAGATTACCTAGACATTGTTCTACCACTGATACTGCGGTGTAGGCTGGACATTGTTTCCGACTTGTACCCTTACACCGGGTGTGGGTCATGACACATTTTTAGTGGTGGCCCATGCAGGTCAGGCTTTGCAAGTTATGCGATATCGTGGTAGTACGACGACTTAGTTGTACTACTGTGAGCCTGATTTAGGATGTAGGCTATAGGCTGAGAATACTCAATCACATCTAGGAAAAATTCTTTTGATTCATTCAACTATTCTCTTTTGATATTGATACTTGATCTCTTAATCTGTCCTTTCCTTGAGTGTCTTACATTATGTGCCCTATTGATTCTTTCTTTCGCTTTGTCTCAAGATGCCGCCTAAGACTAGATCGCAGCAGGGGAGAGCAATTTCTGAGAGGTCTGCGACATCCCGAGGGCCTGCACCAATCTCTTCTCCGGTGATTGGAGTGTCAGCTGGTTTCGGAGGTCCATCACCTACTCAGAGGACTGTGCCAGCTATATCTGAGGGGCTTCCACCTCCACCTCCTGTGCCAGTAGAGGCGACACAGATGTTTATACTATTTTGTGAGCTCGAGGCACAGAGGCTCATTCAGAGGCACATTAGAGGCAGACCGATATTTTATGGCAGGGCATCGAGAGTGGTCATCAGCTTGCTCGTGCCATAACGGAGAGAGAAGTTCCGGTCCAGCAGTAGGATGTTACTCAGGTTGCTCAGCTTCGGCCAAGAAATATTCAGGACTTCAAGAAGCTGGAGCCTAGGGTCTTCTAGGGGACAGAGGGCATTGTCTATACTGATGATTGGCTCGAGGACATTGAGCGTCTTATGAGGGTGTCCCATCTTTTTGAGGATCTGAAGGTTGAGGCGATAGGATTTTAGTTGTTCGACATCGCTCGTACTTGGTTCAGGAATGAGCCAATTCTTGTTGAGGCGGGACAGTCTTGGGAGGTATTCAAGGACCTCTTCAAGAAAAAGTTTTTTTCTCGGGCAGACAGGCTAGACTTGGGGAGACAGTTTGAGAGTCTCATTTAGGGGAGCTTGTCTGTGGTGGAATACCCTGCGGAGTTTGGCAAATTGAGCCAATTTATAGAGTATTTGGTGAGAGAGCCGGAGGTTCAGGCTATTCATTTTTGTGAGGGTCTAAACTACGAAGTAAAGATCCTTATTTCATCTTTTTATCAGACATACTCGGAGATACTTACGGAGGCGCGCAAGGTTGAGCGGGAGTTGGGTTTGAAGCTCAAGAGAGACAGTGATTCTATTAGCCATTCTCCTTCTCCTCCTCTCGTCTGAGAGCAACACACCCGAGCCTCCTCCTCCCTGTTCTACCATCTCCCCTGGTCGGACCTCCCCTGGCCGAACCTCCCCTCCCCCTGGCAGAACTCCGGTCAGCAGCCTACAATCATCATCATCATCATCATCATCATATCAAATCATCATCATCACCATTCATTCTAAACATATTAACCCTAATCAACCCTTAATCATCACATCATCACCATAAATCATCATCCATATCATCACCATCATCCACATCATCGTTCTTGTCATTACCATCATCCACATCATTATCCTAGTCATCATCATTACCCACATCATCGTCCTCATTATCACCATCATCCACATCATCGTCCTCGTCATCACCATCATCCACATCATCATCTTAGTCATCACCATCACCTATAACATCTTTCTCATCATCACCATCATCTACATCATCGTCCTCGTCATCACCATCATCCACATCATTGTCCTCATCATCACCATCGTCCACATCATCATCCTCGTCATCACCATCATCCACATCATCATTTTTGTCATCACCATTGTCCACACCATTATCCATATTATCACCATCACCCTATCATCGTTATCACCATCACATAATCATCACCACTATCACCTTAATCATTGACCTAATCACCACCCTAACCATAGCGATCATTATCATTATCACCTTAATCTAATCATCTCATCGTCATCATCCTTTGTCATCGTGTTCATCATAGACCCGTCACCCTTGTCAGATGACCTGTAGCAGTCACCCCCAATCCCCATGCCTGTTCTCGCTGACCCCGAAGAGCTATTGGATTATTCTGCGTGACTTCAGGGGTAGGTTATTGGCACTACGCAGGTTTCTTATCAGGCAAGTATACCTTGCCTTGTTGTACTATTTAAATTCTGTATTATTAGTTATATATTTATTATTTTAATATTATATAACTGTGCACGTCCGAGAGAGACTCGGGTGCAGTCAACGAAGGCGTTGACGTTAGGACTTGTGTCTGACCTAGTGTCTAGTAGACCTACCTAAAGTTGTGGAGTTATCGGTACGACTCCTCAGGCCTTGACATATATTATTACACGTCACAGAATGAGTTCATGTAGGGACGGGTGCCTCATGACTGTCTGGCCATCAGTATGAGTAGTATGTGTGACGGCATTTAGCTTAGTTATTTATTTTTGTAGCAACTTGCATTATAGTATAAGATGTTCACGTCGTGTTTGCGACTTGTATATTGACATTGGGCGGGGAATACAATTAGTAGGCGTATAGGTCAGATATTTGCCTGTCGTTGTTTCAGAGTAAACTGCGGGGCCGTGAGCCTCAGTGTTACCCGTTTATGGGCCAGTGTTACCCGATTATGGGTGTATATGCTTGTCGATACATCCGGCAGAGGTTACTAGCTGTGCACTATCATGATCGGTGATATAGTCAGCATATACTCCTGGCATCCAGTTTACAGCTAATGCCAGGTACTTAGCCTCTGGCTCGATGCTATGTTTTATACCTTTCACCTACCCATACGTACTAAGGTTGTCTTCAAAGTGCATTTCACTTAGCTGGTTAGATCAACCTCGAGTTTTTACAGTATTTACTTTATGGCATACTTCTATGTATCTTGTTATGTCCCTCTGAGAACTTGGTCCCTTTCCAGGTGTAGAGGTTCATGAGTATTCGCAGGAGCGCAGATCCGGACTGGTTACTTATATTTTGTAGAGGTCTTTTCTTTGAGCCTCATGATTGTTAGATGATGTACTAATATTGTGGTAGTTTTATACTCTAATTCGGCAGTGGATTTGTTTCCATCCGACTGTCATCTTTTGATACTTCATATTGAGATCTAGTTACATAGTTATTTGTTATTCATTTAGTCATTGATTATTGTGGATAAGGTTAGATTATATATGTGACTTGTGATAGCTTGTACCACTTATAAATTATTGTTCATAATACAACGTACGCATGTGTTATGGTTTTCATATATTGGAGTTGCCATATACATGCGGCTTGCATGCTTACGTGTTCTAGTACTACGTATTTTAGTATTGGGGTGTGACATGTTTTTAGTAGTGGCCCATGTAGGTTAAGAACATATTGTCTCGGTTACGTTACTATACCGAGCAAGCCTGCAAATAGGATTAGAGTATAGGATCTCATCCACATCTGACTATAAATCATCCTCCTTCCAATCAATTCTATTTAAATAATTGCATCCTGCTTGATTCATGTGCTTCCCTAATAGTTCCTTGAGTATAGCCCCTGCTAGAATATAAGAATCCTGTCGATAGGATGATTAGTAGGGTAACCTTCCTATTAAGAGTACAACTAGGATGATGACACATCACTGAGTTAGAATACCCAATGAACCCTAGCATCTCTTACCTATAGGTTGATTTACCATTATCCCTTAATATATTTATGAATGACTTGAGAGTAGTATAGACGCTACTAGGATTAGTTTAAAATTTGACCATAGTGCTTGACCCTAGTATTGAGAAACCAATAGAAATCCAAGGTAAAATATTAGGACTAAGCCTAGCTTTTCATGATGAGATAGTACTAGAGAACTATAACTTTAGCTCTCGTCTTATAGTAGCCGAACAATACCTTAGGAAACCAAGAGGAATAAACTAATATTTTTCTTGATCATACCTCGAACACAGAGATTAGCTACCACCTTCCCCTAGAAAACCATGACATTATCTAGAGTCTTTCTATTTAGTTTTATAACTTGTTCCTCTGAACCCTAATGCTCGCTAGTTGTGCGACGACTAATTATATTCTTCTATTCTTCATCTTTTAATTCATGCCACCTAACCTTTCCGATTGTAGGCCAAGTGATTTTATTTCATGTTAGGATATATAGTTTGCTAGGATTATAGTTGTTACTCTTGAATTTTGAATTATGTGATTGGTAGTTAGAACTTGATAGTTTAAGTTATTATTATAGATTATTACCTAATGATTATCCCTTAGTTTTAAATTATGTAACTTGTACCACACCTCGATACGAGTTATATTTCTCTTTTCCCTTGAATTCCAGTAACTCTTCTATTCTTACTATTGATACTTGTTCTATAAGCACTATGACTAAGACTTAGGGTGACCATTACCTATATAATGTAAGAGGATACCCTAATAAGTACCAAGTGTCACCCCCACTTTTTGGATTAAGGGTATTTTAGTCTTTCCATAATTAATGAGTAAATGATTGCATGATAATTTATTTATCTAAATAATTATGATTTCTAATTGATTGTTGCACTTAATCATTATTCGATAACTAGAACGCTACGCTAGCCTTGTCTTCCATCCGATTCGTACACTTGTCATAGACACGCCAGACCATTCATTAATGCTTGTGTCCCACGTAAATCCAGACTTTGTACTTCTATTTAATTGTAATACACCTCTTGAATTTAATTTTAATTAAGCAAACAATAAATCCATTTCATGCAAATTACAATTATTGGCACTGTTATAGAGCATTAAGTATACACCCGTTTGACACGACACGCATGATAAACCCATTTTACCTCTTCATTGTATTTTCCATATAATTTTGGGGATGTGTAATTTAACATCAATCCTTGAAAACCATGGCCTCCAAACCCTTAGACCAATGCAACTTTCAAAATTTCATCTGAACCTAGCCCATTGGAGTATCTCCAAATTAAGCCAAGGCTTTCCTAGTATTGACCAAAGTCAACATGTTCTAGGTCAAACCCACACCTTGTATATATATATATATCATCCTATGTATTTTTTCTTCTTAAACCTAAAACCTCCAGCCGACACCCCTCTTCACCCTACTCGCTGTCGACCCCCCCCCCCGACTTCACAGTTCACCGCCAAACCCGGCCGTGAACTCGTCGCCGACTGCCGCTGGAACGCTGCACGAAGCCGCTGGATCTAGCGCTGCCGACTGGAACGCTGCACGAAGCCGCTGGATCGAGCGCTGCCGACTGAAGTCGACCGGATCAACCGACTGAAGCCGACCGGATCAACTGACCGAAGCCGACTGGATCAACTGACCGCTGCCGACCGGATCAACTGACTGATGCCGACGGATTCGACTGCACAGGAGCACGCCGGAGATGCTGCACTCGACCTCGACCCTCCACGAACCAGACTGGACTGATCGACGGGAGCCGCGAACACCACCTCCTTCACGACGACTACGATCAACACCGAAACCTTCGCGTTCAAGATCGCAGGTTTGAACCCTCGCATGCTTGAAAACGTACCCGTATATACGTACTCCTCGTAGTAATCCACACATGTTAACCGTAGAGTATCCAGTGTGTACATGGTATACGTATTATTATATGATAGACGTATTCGGTATATAGATATATGTATGGTATATCTCCATTGCATATATACAGATGTAAATTCCCTGTATATGTATATACATACCGTATGGTGCTCAATTAACCTAAAGCATACATATATTTATATATACGATATAAACCTGTTAAGGACTAGATGCACACTCCTGTTATAATAATAATTAATTAAGCAGTGATATTTATGATAGATAACAAGAGGCATTATAAACTCGTGTACGAGGTGACCTTAACAATTTATGAATAACCGTAGCTACCCCCACCTGTGACCTATAGTATAGACTGTTGAGATCATTATGTTGATTGTGTGCTAGAAGTAATGTCTGATGAAGTATTATACTATATGATATGTTTATAGGATTGTGGGATAACTCAGACGGTATTTTGGAACCCGGACATTGGTATTGCCAGCTAAGGACCACAGGCGAGTACATTTTCTGACAGTTTCCATTATGTTGATTATCTTTATAATTCTTGTTGTATAACGTACATGACTCTGACACTGTTGCTTACACGAGTTAGCATCATTGAGACCTGTCACGAGAAGTCGTGATTGGAATCCGTCGTGCTAACTGGGGAAAACGGAGAAGTATTAGTAGTTATGTGATCATACCCATACATGCAGCACTAGCTCACCCACATCTTACGTCGGTGCAGCCTTACCCTTACATGCCTCATCACTGTTACATTCCGGTTAGCCTGACCTGTTTGGGATGATCGCTAATCCATGTAATGAGTCATATAACCCAAGCCGATCACATGATATACTGATGTTTCACACACTTAGATAGATGATTCTGGATGTGTATCTTGATAGATTGATCTTGTATTACCACATGTTCTAGTTGTTATTCTTATATACACTTACATACCAGTTCTTTGTACTAGCATGCACTTGTAGTTCTATTCCTTATCAAATGCTATTTATGATGATGTTCCAGTATCTTATTCCAGCATTTCTTTATTTCAGTATTCTTATTGCCAGTTATTTCATATCTGTCCTGTATTTTTTTACACTGTTTTATAGTTTTTGTCAATATATATGGAACTGCTGTTAGAGGTTTATTTTCGTTCAATCCTGACTGGATATTTTTTTCAGAGAACCTTAAGGATTTCTGTACTACGCACTACGGACCAGGTATAGAAGCAGACTATGCACCAGAGATCCTAGAAGAGACTATGCTTCTAGATGAGACTTTGCCTACAGCTATTTAGACAGTATTTATTTATACTTGAGACTTATGGAGGATATTTCAGTTTATGTTTAGACTATGTTAAGTTTAAATGGGGACTTGTGTTGGACAGCTAGACTGTGAGTTATCTTTGTGTTGAGACATGGTGTTTAACTATGTCATTTTTTTTTCTTTTATCGTGCCTTATAGTTGTTGTGATTGAGTTATATTGCGAGATTATAGAGATGTATATCATTGACAAGTGTTAGTTAGTAGTATCTTTGTGACCAGACAGCGTTCTACCGCCGATGCTGTGGCGTAGGCTGGACGTACCCACGCTCTTGTGCCCCTGTACTGGGTGTGGGTCATGACATGTTTTTAGTGGTGGCCCATGCAGGTCAAGTTTCACAAGTTATGCGATATCGTGGTAGTGCAACAACTTAGTTGTATTGCTGCGAGCCTGTGCTAGGATATAGGAAATAAGGATCTAGGATGAGAGTATGCTCAATCACACTAGGAAATTCTGAACTTCATATTGCTATTCCATGGATTGCTTTCTTTAGCACTTTAGTGTCCTTCCTTGATAATATCATACCTATCACCTTAATTGATTATTTGATCTGTGTTCAGGATGTCGCCAAATACTAGATCCATGAGAATGGGAGCAGCCAACTCAGAGAGGACTGCCACCTCTCAACCTGACGAACAGATACCTGGAGATTCTCCTACATCTCCTGTTCGTGTGGGAGTGTCTGCAACTAACGGGATTCCTCCTCCACCTATACAGAGGATTGCCCCAACTATGACAGACAACCTTCCACCACCACCGACACCGATTCCCGGAGGAGTGCCCGCTGACGGGGCACAGATGTTCGCACTGATGCAGGGCATGCTAGAGGCCCAGAGAGTAACAGCAGAGGCTCAACGCGTTCAAGCTGAGGCTCAGAGAATGCAAGCAGAAGCACACCAGGCGCAGACCGAACTAATGAAAGAGAGCATGGAGAATGCTCATCAGATGACTCTCCAGGCTGTGGAGAGAGTAGCACGACAACCGCAACATCAAGGACAACAACAACAGAGACCTGGTACCATAGTGGACTTTAAGAAGATGATGCCTCGAGAGTTCAAAGGCACAGAAGGAATACTATATGCTGACGAATGGTTAGAAGACATAGAAAGGAATTTGCGCTTATCACAGATTCCAGAGATTCTTCAGATAGAGGCCGCTGGCAGTCAGATGTTTGATATCGCACTAACGTGGTATCGTACAGAGCCGAGACTCACCGCTGAAGGACTTACTTGGAAGGACTTTAAGGAAATCTTCAAAGAAAAATTCTTTCCTGACGTAGCCTTGGGAGCATTAGAAAGTCAGTTCCATGACCTAGTCCAAGGGGGTATGTCAGTCGACGAATATGCTGCAGAGTTTTGTCGATTGAGTCGATTCGCGCCATCGATGATTCGAGACCCAGGAGACAGAGCTTAGAAATTCAGAAAAGGATTGAACAGGGAGATCAAGTCTCGTACTTTGGGATGACGCACTGCTATATTTGAGGGTATTCTGATGGATGCCCAGAGTGCCGAAGACGACTTGGACCTCAGGCCCAAGAGAGGACGCGATACATCTGGAGAAACAGGAGGTAACACAGGACCAGCCAAGCGCCCACACTTTCAACAACAACATAGGCCGTACCAGCAGCAACACCAGCAACAGGCACTAGTTCGAGGACATGCTCAACAACAGCAACCACAAAGACATAATCAGCTCGTTATCCCATGTTCGTATTGCGAAAAGATGGGACATACAAGAGACATCTGCAGAAAAAGGTTGGGCACTTGCTTATCGTGTGGATCAGCAGCACATCAGCTGAGGGACTGCCCAACTATTCAGAATTGCCAAGGAGGAGGAGCAGCACAGAGGGGACCAGCAAGAGCACCTATTGTACCAGGAGGCCAGCAGAGAGGACCTCCACTTCCAACCCAGCAGGAGAGGTTTGCTCAGCAACAGCAGCAACAGAGAGGAGCACCACAAGGACGAGCTTATGCCATGACCACTGAGGAGGCCGAGCCAGCTAGAGACGTGATTTCAGGTTCAGTTTTACTCAATTCTATTCCAGCACTTGCATTATTTGATTCTGGCGCTTCCCATAGTTTCGTATCTGTATCTTATGCCCTTAAGCATCATTTAGAAACAGAACCATTAGATAGGATTTGCAAGATCACGACATGAGGAGGCATTATCCTAGTCCGTAATTGTTACAAGGATCGGAGAGTGACATTGGAAGGCCAAGAGTTGAGCGTGAGTTTACTCGTTATGCCACTTCCGGAATACGATACTGTACTTGGAATGGACTGGCTGAGTAAACACCATGCTTCTATAGATTGTCGCGGAGGAAGAGTAGTATTTCGACCACCAGGAGAGCCAGAGTTCGAGATCACCAGAGGAGCAGAGGAGCGGAGCAGAGACACTTTTTGCGGAGTCAGGGTGGAAGAAGAGGAGTTACCACATCCACTTATAGCGGAATTCCTGGATGTATTTCCAGAGGAGTTGCCAGGATTGCCACCAGACAGAGACGTTGAGTTCTCTATAGACTTGATACCAGAGCGGAGCCTATTTCACAACATGTCTATAGAGTTAACAATAATGAGTTGGTAGAACTGAAGAAACAAGTTGAGGAGCTGCAAGACAAAGGTTTTATTAGATCCAGTTCATCGCCATGGGGAGCACCGGTATTATTTGTACCAAAGAAGGATGGCACGGTACGTATGTGTATCGATTATAGAGCTTTAAATAACCTCACTATCAAAAAAAAAAATACCTGCTGCCAAGGATAGATGATCTTTTCGACCAATTGAGCGGAGCAAAGGTGTTTTCAAAAATAGACTTGAGGTCAGGCTATCACCAGGTAAAAGTGAAGAAAGAAGACATACCAAAGACCGCCTTTCGAACCAGATACGGCCAGTTTGAATTTACAGTAATGTCGTTTTGTTTAACCAATACACCAGCAGTATTTATGAACTTGATGAACAAGGTGTTCCACCAATACCTTGACAAGTTCGTAGTGGTGTTTATTGACGACATTCTAGTATATTCAAAAACCCCAGAAGAGCATGAAGAGCACCTGAGAATAGTCTTAGAAACACTCAGGAGAGAAAGATTATACGGGAAGCTTTCCAAGTGTGAATTCTTCCTTAAAGAGGTTGAATTTCTTGGACACATGGTGACAGGTGACAGAATTTCAGTTAACCCAAAGAAGATAGAGGCAGTGAAGTCATGGACTACCCCCAGCACGGTAGCTGAAATCAGGAGCTTTCTCGGACTAGCAGGATACTACAGAAAATTTTTACAAGACTTCTCCAAGATTGCAGAGCCAATGACTAGGCTGACTAAGAAGGATATAGAATTTGTCTGGACCAAAGAATGTCAAGCCGCATTCGATGAGCTGAAGAGGAGATTGACGACAGCGCCAGTTTTGACGTTGCCAACAGGGACAGGCGGATTCACAATCTACAGTGATGCTTCAGGAAAAGGGCTGGGATGCATTCTTCAACAACACGGGAAAGTAATTGCCTATGCTTCAAGATAATTGCACCTTCATGGAAAGAACTACCCCACTCACGATCTAGAGTTAGCAGCAGTTATCTTTGCCCTAAAGTTGTGGAAACACTATCTGTACGGAGAGCGTGTGGAAATTTTCACAGACCACAAGAGCTTAAAGTACGTGTTTACACAGAAGGAGCTGAATATGAGACAGAGAAGGTGATTAGAGTTGATGAAAGACTTTGATATCTCATTACAGTATCATCCAGGGAAAGCCAACGTAGTCGCGGATGCCTTGAGCAGGTATCCAATGGCTATGTGCTTGACTTCGGATAGACACTTATTAGCTGATCTTGAAAGTTTGGAAATTGAGGTCTTAGTTCCAGGAGCTGAGATTCAGATGTGGGGACTGCAGATTCAATCAGAGCTGATAGACAGAATTAGAGCTGCGCAGTATGATGATGAGACTCTAAGGAATATTAGAGCACAAGTTCAGGCAGGATTGATAGATGATTTTACTATTGTGGATGATGGAT
Organism: Iris macrosiphon; assembly: GCA_036927795.1. Classification (NCBI taxonomy): domain Eukaryota; kingdom Viridiplantae; phylum Streptophyta; class Magnoliopsida; order Asparagales; family Iridaceae; genus Iris; species Iris macrosiphon. The sequence goes on from JAYESA010000004.1 coordinate 325,427,373, forward strand.
CCTTACGACATGGCACAAGGATGTGTGTGCCAAGCGGAGAGCTGCGCGAAGAAGTTTTACAGGAGGCACACCGCTCTCAGTACTCGATGCATCCCGGAGCCAACAAGATGTATCGAGATTTGAGGAGGCATGTATGGTGGTATGGTATGAAGCGCGAAGTAGCACGCTTCGTATCCCGATGTTTAGTGTGCCAACAGGTGAAAGCAGATCGACAGAGGCCAGGAGGATTGCTTCAACCTTTACCCATTCCAGAATGGAAGTGGGAGCACGTGACTATGGACTTCATTTCAGGACTTCCTCGTTCTCCAGGAGGAAATGACGCAATTTGGGTCATCGTGGATAGGTTGACTAAATTAGGCCATTTCTTACCTTTTAAAGTAGGTACTTCGAAGGAGAAGCTAGCAGAGATGTACGTACAGTAGATTGTCAGATTACATGGAGTTCCTGTGAGCATTGTCTCAGATCGAGATAGTCATTTCACTTCCCATTTTTGGAGGAGCCTGCAGTCTAGCTTAGGCACTCAGCTCAAGTTCAGTACCGCATATCACCCTCAGACGGACCGGCAGTCTGAAAGGACCATTCAGACTCTTGAAGACATGTTACGCACTTGCGTCTTGGATTTCGGAGGTTCTTGGGAGGATCATCTACATTTGGTAGAGTTTTCTTGCAACAACAGCTACTAGGCCAGCATTGAGATGTCACCATTCGAGGCTTTATATGGACGGAGGTGTCGCACACCTTTATCTTGGGATGATGTTGGAGAAAGAGCCTTGTAGGGACCAGAAATGGTCGTGGACGCAGCAGAAAAGGTGAAAATTATCAGAGACAGACTGCGAGTGGCGCAGGGCAGACAACGGCATTAGGCAGATAGTCACCGTAGACCCCTAGAGTTTCAGGTATTGTTTTGATTTGTTTTGTTTGGGTTACGATTGTTTTGTTTAGATTGCGTGTTAAGATCGTTGTTCTAGGTTGGCGATTTGGTGTTCTTACGGATTTCTTCGACACGAGGCAAGATTCGTTTCGGCAGAGAATGAAAGCTAAGCCCACGATACATCGGGCCCTTCAGTATTCTTGCAAGGGTCGGTGCAGTGGCCTATAGACTGGACTTGCCGCCTACTCTAGATGGAGTGCAAAACGTGTTCCACGTGTCGCAGCTGAGACGGTACGTGGCAGACCCTAGTCACGTATTAGATCACTCGGAGATCGAAGTTGGACCGACACTCAGCTATCCTGAACAACCAGTGGAGATCTTGGATCGTAGAGAGAAGATATTGCGGAACCAGACTATTCCTTTGGTTCGCGTTGCATGGAGAAATCACTCTCCAGGAGAATCAACTTGGGAGAGAGAGGACGAAATGCGCGAGCGGTATCCATATCTCTTCGAGACTTGAGGTATGATTCATTAATTAATTACTTGTGCTAGTGATAGTTATTTTAAATTTCGAGGACGAAATTCTTTTAAGGAGGGTAAACTTGTCACCCCCACTTTTTGGATTAAGGGTATTTTAGTCTTTCCATAATTAATGAGTAAATGATTGCATGATAATTTATTTATCTAAATAATTATGATTTCTAATTGATTGTTGCACTTAATCATTATTTGATAACTAGAACGCTACGCTAGCCTTGTCTTCCATCCGATTCGTACCCTTGTCATAGACACGCCAGACTATTCATTAATGCTTGTGTCCCACGTAAATTCAGACTTTGTACTTCTATTTAATTGTAATACACCTCTTGCATTTAATTTTAATTAAGCAAACAATAAACCCATTTCATGCAAATTATAATTATTGGCACTGTTATAGAGCATTAAGTATACACCCGTTTGACACGACACGCATGATAAACCCATTTTACCTCTTCATTGTATTTTCCATATAATTTTGGGGATGTGTAATTTAACATCAATCCTTGAAAACCATGGCCTCCAAACCCTTAGACCAATGCAACTTTCAAAATTTTATCTGAACCTAGCCCATTGGAGTATCTCCAAATTAAGCCAAGGCTTTCCTAGTATTGACCAAAGTCAACATGTTCTAGGTCAAACCCACACCTTGTATATATATATATCATCCTATGTATTTCTTCTCTTTAAACCTAAAACCTCCAGCCGACACCCCTCTTCACCCTACTCGCTGTCGACCCACCCCCCGACTTCACAGTTCACCGCCAAACCCGGCCGTGAACTCGTCGCCGACTGCCGCTGGAACGCTGCACAAAGCCACTGGATCGAGCGCTGCCGACTGGAACGCTGCACGAAGCCGCTGGATCGAGCGCTGCCGACTGAAGCCGACCGGATCAACCGACTGAAGCCGACCGGATCAACTGACCGAAGCCGACTGGATCAACTGACCGCTGTCGACCGGATCAACTGACCGCTGCCGACGGATTCGACTGCACAGGAGCATGTCGGAGATGCTGCACTCGACCTCGACCCTCCACGAACCAGACTGGACTGATCGACGGGAGCCGCGAACACCACCTCCTTCACGACGACTTCGATCAATACCGAAACCTTCGCATTCAAGATCGCAGGTTCGAACCCTCGCATGCTTGAAAACGTACCCGTATATACGTACTCCTCGTAGTAATCCACACATGTTAACCGTAGAGTATCCAGTGTGTACATGGTATACGTATTGTTATATGATAGACGTATTCGGTATATAGATATATGTATGGTGTATCTCCATTGCATATATACAGATGTAAATGCCCTGTATATGTATATACATATCGTATGGTGCTCAATTAACCTAAAGCATACGTATATTTATATATACGATATAAACCTGTTAAGGACTAGATGCACACTCCTGTTATAATAATAATTAATTAAGCAATGATGTTTATGATAGATAACAATAGGCATTATATACTCGTGTACGAGGTGACCTTAACAAATTACGAATAACCGTAGCTACCCCCACCTGTGACCTATAGAGTAGACTGTTGAGATCATTATGTTGATTGTGTGCTAGAAGTAATGTCTGATGAAGTATTGTACTATATGATATGTTTATAGGATTGTGGGATAACTCAGACGGTATCTTGGAATCCGGACATTGGTATTGCCAGCTAAGGACCATAGGCGAGTACATTTTCTGACAGTTTCCATTATGTTGATTATCTCTATAATTCTTGTTGTATAGCGTACATGACTCTGACACTGTTGCTTACACGAGTTAGCATCATTGAGACCTGTCTCGAGGAGTCGTGATTGGAATCCGTCGTGCTAACTGGGGAAAACGGGGAAGTATTAGTAGTTATGTGATCATACCCTTACATGCAGCATTAGCTCACCCACATCCCACGTCGGTGCAGCCTTACCCTTACATGCCTCATCACTGTTACATTCCGGTTAGCCTGACCTGTTGGGGATGATCGCTAATCCATGTAATGAGTCATATAATCCAAGCCGATCACATGATATACTGATGTTTCACATACTTAGATAGATGATTCTGGACATGTATCTTGATAGATTGATCTTGTATTACCACATGTTCTAGTTGTTATTCTTATATACACTTACATACCAGTTCTTTGTACTAGCGTGCACTTGTAGTTCTATTCCTTGTCAGATGCTATTTATGATGATATTCCAGTATCTTATTCCAGCATTTCTTTATTTCAGTATTCTTATTGCCAGTTATTTCATATCTGTCCTGTATTTCTTTACACTGTTTTATAGTTTTTGTCAATATATGTGGAACTGCTGTTAGAGGTGTATTTTCGTTCAATCCTGACTGGATATTTTTTTCAGAGAACCTTGAGGATTTCTGTACTACGCACTACGGACCAGGTATAGAAGCAGACTATGCACCAGAGATCCTAGAAGAGACTATGCTTCTAGATGAGACTTTGCCTACAGCTATTTAGACAGTATTTATTTATACTTGAGACTTATGGAGGATATTTCAGTTTATGTTTAGACTATGTTAAGTTTAATTGGGGACTTGTGTTGGACAGCTAGACTGTGAGTTATCTTTGTGTTGAGACATGGTGTTTAACTATGTCATTTTTTTTTCTTTTATCGTGCCTTATAGTTGTTGTGATTGAGTTATATTGTGAGATTATAGAGATGTATATCATTGACAGGTGTTAGTTAGTAGTATCTTTGTGACCAGACAACGTTCTACCGCCGATGCTGCGGCGTAGGATGGACGTACCCACGCTCTCGTGCCCCTGTACTGGGTGCGGGTCGTGACACCAAGACCCTTTCTCGAAGACCTTAACAGGAATTTCCACTGTATCCTTAAGGTAGTACAGTATTATTAATTCTTTTAAGTTGGATAGTGTGCCTCACAACCTAGTATCACATAGTCCTCTTGACACACTAATAAAGTATAATTGAATGACCTTAACTTTAGACTTGCATAAGAAGATAGTGTTTATTTAGACTATAGAAATTAGAGGCCCATATCCCTATTTGGTCGACTAGTAACTTAGACAATGAGCTAGTATGACAACTGTAGAGACTGTAGAGTCTCGTCTTCTTGTGAACTTGAAGTATTGTGTACCTTCTCTCATCATAATCTAGCGTAATTATATTTTCTCTACTACCTCGACTTATGCTACTATTATAGCCTAGTTTTACAAGCTTATTCTTTTATCGAGCTTGATCATGATATTGTAATATTGGGGACGCCTACTAATACATTGTCTAATCAGAATCAGTGTATTAAGGTCTAGCTAACCTTAGTACATTTGGTTCGCCCTTCGTAATACTACTTTACGTGGATTGAGATATATAGTTGACTAGTGGATAAATATACTTGTCCTCTAGATATGTCCGAGCATATCGTATCAGTTACATAACTGTACTGATACAAGCATGTGAATAGGAACTACCAAATAGTATTTCAATCCACAACTGCCTTGATAATTTCTATTTGAATTCTTTAAACACCTTGATCCCCATACTTGTATTCTATTACCTTCCCCTTGAACTCTTTATTATTACTTTTTGTCTTCCCTTATTCCGGAAAGACGAACGCTTATGCCGAGTATAAGTTGATACACTAATAAGTTCTAGATATACGCCATAGGCTAATCATATAACTTGGTGACTCCCTTTTATAGTTGATTAAGGGCATATCATAGAGGATATATTTGGTGTTAAAACTTTAAAGATTAAATAACATGATTAAATAATTTGAGGAATAGCTTTATTAAATGTATAGCCTTAGATGATAAATGGGTAAATTTTAAGTTAGGTAGAAACCGCATTTGTTAAAACTTGAGGTAAATTCTTTTAGATTGTGATCAAGTGAGAGTAGATAGAGAGAAACCATGCCTTATTTTAATTTCGAGAACGAAATTATTTTAAGTTGGGTAGATTGTAAACTCTCTCACCCAAAATTAGGTCTACTTGGCTTAGATAGTGAAATTATGGCTAGTTGAACCCAATTAGAAATAGAATACGGCATTTGATTTAACTATACAATATTTATATCGCTTAGCATACCTTACCGTTTTTCGATAATTAGAGCACTACACTAGCCATTGCCTATCTACAAATTTTACACTCTTGCCCTGGACATACCCGTCTTCTATTCTGACCCTGATGTAACTTATAATTATGCTCTCTTGTGCTACATTTTAGTCACATAATATTCGTCGCAGGCGTTATTAATTAATTCTAAATAAATTCAACTTTGTACCCTTGTTCGTTCCAATCAAAATTGGAGACACAATCTAGACCCATTTTGCAATCCAATTAATGATAATATTCTACACTGAATCCTTTACGTCCATGACACTTGTGTCCCAACTAATTTTATATCCATGTACTTATAATTAATTCAAGAATACCTTGTGCATTCAATTTAATTAATTAAAACCCAATTTCCATCTTTGTGTAATTTTCCTAATTGTTGGGCACTTTTATGCAAAATTTTATTAAGGTGTCCACACCATTGGACAATACATGAAGAAATCTAACTTTCCCCTTCATATGATTTTTCCATAAATTTTGGAACGTGCAACGCGCAATATCGCCCCTCATTGAACCCTATCCTTGCATTTTAAAACAATGTAAATTAGGGCCCTCTAAACATCCCCATGTGAGCCCAAGGCCCAATCCCAAGGAGTGTTGACCAAGCCCTAATCCTAGGTCAACCCCAAACCTAAAATTTTTACATGTATAAATATCTCTTTCTCCTTTATTTTTCCCAAAATCCCAAACCAAAACCTAAAGAAAATACCTAGCCGTAACCCAACCCCACTTCCTATTCACCTTCTTCCCCCTTCTTCCCTACGCACACTAACGACTGGAGCCACCTCGCCGGAGCTCCGCCTAGCCTGGCCGACCACCTCACCTCCACCTTCATCTCCTCCGCTAGCACTTCCTTCTATCACCACCGCTGCACCGAGCGGCCCGACCCCGCTGTACATCCTGTGCCACCTCTCCTCCGTTCCCCCACCGGCGTAACCACCTCAGCCCGACCACACCGGAGTCGACCACGATGCCCCCAGTACACCACCATCACCACCTCCCTATCTTCTCCTCCCTCACCTTCCAGCACCCGCTGCCCAACCCGACTCCTCCGCCAGAGCCGGAATAGCCTCCCCCGCAGCCCTCTGCACATCCCGATAATACCGCAGCACCTCACCTCACGACTGCCTATCGGGATCCTGCCATCGACCACCAGCAACACCACCACACCACCAGAAACACCACCACCACCTGAACTGTAAACCTCCTGGCCAGAGCAGCATCGCGACGAGCCTCCTCCTCCTGGCCGGAGCAATACTAAGCCATTCTCCTTCTCCTCCTCTCGTCTGAGAGTAACACACCCGAGCCTCCTCCTTCCTATTCGACCACCTCCCCTGGCCGGACCTCCCCTGGCCGAACCTTTCCTCCCCCTGGCCAAAATCCGGTCAGCAGCCCACAATCATCATCATATCAAATCATCATCATCACCATTCATTCTCAACATATTAACCCTAATCATCCCTTAATAATCACATCATCACTATTAATCATCATCCTCATCATCACCATCGTCCACATCATCGTCCTCGTCATCACCATTATCCACATCATCATCCTAGTCATCACTATCACCCACATCATCATCCTCATCATCACCATCGTCCATATCATCGTCCTCGTCATCACCATCATCTATATCATCGTCCTCATCATCACGATCTTCTACATCATTATCCTCGTCATCACCATCATCCATATCATCACCCTCGTCATCACCATCGTCCATATCATTATCCATATCATCACCATCACCCTATCATCGTTATCACCATCACATAATCATCACCACTATCATCCTAATCATTGACCTAATCACCACCCTAACCATAGTGATCATCATCATTATCACCTTAACCTAATTATCTCATTGTCATCATCCCTCGTCATCGTGTTCATCTTGGACCCATCACCCTTTTCAGACGACCTGTAACAGTTACCCCTAATTCCAGTGCCTATGTACGGTGATCTCGAAGAGCTATTGAATCATTCTGCATGACTTCAGGAGCAGGTTATTGGCACTACGCAAGTTTTTTGCTAGGCAAGTATAACTTACCTTGTTGTATTATTTAAATTCTGTATTATTAGTTGTATATTTATTATTTTAATATTATATAACTGTGCGCGTCCGAGAGAGACTCGGGTGCAGTCAACGAAGGTGTTGACTTTAGGACTTGTGTCTGATCTAGTGTCTAGTAGACCCACCTAAATTTGTGGAGTTATCGGTATGACTCCTCAGGCCTTGACATGTATCATTATACGTCACAGAGTGAGTTTATGTAGGGACGCGTGCCTCATGACTGACTGGCCATCAGTATGAGCAGTACGTGTGATGGCATTTAGCTTAGTTATTTATTTTTGTAGCGACTTGCATTATAGTATGAGATATCTACGTCGTGTTTGCGACTTGTACATTGACATTGGGCGGGAAAGATAATTAGTAGGCTTTTGGGACAGACATTTGGCTGCCGTAGTTTTAGTGTAAACTGCGGGGCCGTGAGCCTTAATGTTACCCGGTTATGGGCCAGTGTTACCCGGCTATGGGCGTACATGCTTGTCGATACATCCGGCAGAGGTTACTAGCTGTGCGCTATCATGATCGGTAATATAGTCAGCATATACTCTTAGCCTCCAGTTTACGGCTAATGTCAGGTACTTAGCCTCTGGCTCGACGCTATGCTTTATACCTTTCACCTATCCATATGTACCAAGGTTATCTTCAAAGTGTATTTTACTTAGCTGGTTAGATCACCCTCAAGTTTTATAGTATTTACTTTATGGCATGCTTCTATGTATCTTGTTATGTCCCTCCGAGGACTTGGTCCCTTTCCAGGTATAGAGGTTCATGAGTATTCGCAAGAGCGCAGATCTGGACTAGTTACTTATATTCCATGGAGGTCTTCTCTTCGAGTCTCAGTGGATGATAGTTGTGTACTTATATTGTATTTATCTTATATTCTAGTTCGGTAGTGGATTTGTTTCCATCCGACTACCATCATTAGATACTTTATATTGAGATCTAGTTTCATAGATATTGGTTATTTAATTCTACTGGATTTATGTGGATAAGATTTAGATTATACCCTGTGACTTATGATAGTTTTACCACTTATGAATTATTATTCATGATACAGCGTACGCATGTGTTATGGTTTCCATATATTGGAGTTGCCATATACATGCGGCTGGCATGCTTATATGTCCTAGTCCTACGTATTTTGGAACTGGAGCATGATAACGGGGCTCTGAATAATCTCACTATCAAGAATAAGTATCCTTTGCCATGGATTGATGATCTGTTCGATCAGTTAAGTGGTACCAAGGTATTTTCTAGGATAGATTTGAGATCAGGTTACCATCAGGTGAAGGTGAAGCTGGAGGACATATCGAAGACTGCTTTTAGAACTCGGTATGGTCAGTATGAGTTTATGGTGATGCCGTTTGGGTTGACTAATGCACCGACGGTATTTATGAACTTGATGAACAAGGTGTTCCATCAGTACCTTGGCAAGTTCGTGGTGGAGTTCATCAACGACATACTCATATACTCGAAGACACCGGAGGAGCATGAGGAGCATTTAAGGATTTTGTTGGATGTGTTGAGGAAGTAGAAGCAATATAGAAAGTTGTCCAAGTGTGAGTTCTTATTGGACAAGGTAGAGTTCTTAGGATATGTTATGACTGGTGATGGTATTTTATTGGATCCGAAGAAGATCGTAGCAGTAGAATATTGGAAGACCCTGAGTTCAGTAGCAGAGATCAGGAGTTTCTTGGGATTGGCAGGCTACTACAGGAATTTTGTGCAAGATTTTTTGAGGATTGCCGAGCCGATGACCAAACTCACTAGGAAGGATGTAGAGTTTGTTTGGACGGAGGATTGTAAGGTTGCTTTTAAGGAATTGAAGATGAGGTTGATGTTTGCTCCTATTTTGATGTTGCCATCAGGGTTTGGAGATTTCAATATTTATAGTGATACATCGGGGAAAGGGTTGGGTTGTGTTCTTCAGCAAAATGGGAAAGTGATTGTTTATGCATCCAGACAATTGCGTCCTTATGAAAAGAACTATCCTACCCATGATTTAGAGTTGGCACCAGTCATCTTCGCCCTGAAGTTGTGGAAATATTATTTATACGGAGAGCGTGTGGAGATCTTCACAGACCACAAGAACTTAAAGTACAATTTTATACAGAAGTAGTTGAACATGAGACAGAGTCGGTGGTTGGAACTGATGAAGGATTTTGATATATCTTTGCAGTATCATCCTGTAAAAGCTAATATAGTTGCCGATGCTTTGAGCAGGTATCTGGTAGCTATGTTCTTGACGCAGGATCGATATTTGTGGGAGGACTTGGAGAGCTTGGGCATTGAGGTGATATTTCCTGGTTGTGCTATGCAGATGTGGGTATTGCAGATATATTTAGATTTAATGGACAGGATTAAGGCAGCCCAGTATGAGGATGTATCTCTGAAAAGTATCAGAGCTCATGTGAGAGCAGGATTGGGAGATGATTTTACCATTGCTGAGGATAGATCTTTGAGACATGGAGTTAGATTATGTGTGCCTAGTAGGGAGTTACGTGTAGAGGTATTGCAGGAAGCACATCGCTCTCAGTATTCCATGCATCCAGGTGCCAACAAGATGTATCAGGATAAGCAAGAGAGTGTGTGGTGGTATGGCATGAAGAGGGAAGTGGCACAGTTTGTATCCAGATGCTTAGTGTGCCAGCAGGTGAAAGCCGAGAGGCAGAGGCCAGGAGGTTTACTTCAGCCATTACCTATTCCAGAGTGGAAATGAGAGCACATTACCATGGATTTTGTGTCCGGACTTCCATGATCTCCAGGAGGGAAAGATGCGATATGGGTCATTGTTGATAGGTTGGCCAAGTCGGCCCACTTTTTGCCTTTCAAGGTGGGTTTGTCTACGGAAAAGCTGGCAGAGATGTATGTGAGACAGATCGTCAGGATACATAGAGTTCCCGTCAGTATAGTCTCGGATCGGGATAGTCATTTCACATCTCATTTTTGGAGGATTTTGCAGAAGAATTTGGGCACTCAGCTCAAGTTTAGTACTGCATATCATTCCCAGACAGATGGGCAGTCAGAGAGGACTATTCAGACTCTCGAGGATATGTTTCACACTTGTATACTAGATTTTTGGGGTTTTTAGGAGGACCATCTCTATTTGGTAGAGTTTAATTATAACAACAGTTACCAGGCTAGTATAGAGATATTACCTTTTGAAGCTCTGTACGATCGGAGGTGTCGTACTTCCTTGTCATAGGACGATGTTGGAGAGAGAGTTTTATTTGGACCAGAGATGGTTGTGGATATAGCAGAGAAGGTTCAGTTGATCAGAGACAGACTTCGTGTGGCACAGGACAGACAACGACATTGGACCGATAGCCACCGGAGACCTTTGGAGTTTGAGGTATAGTTTTAGATTTTGTTTTGTACTTTTGATTGGTTGTTTGTTATAGATTAAGTTCTTAAGGTGGTGTTTTGTTCTAGGTGGGTGGTTTGGTGTTTCTGAGGATTTCTCCGACACGAGACACGATTCGCTTCGGTGGAGACGGAAAGATTAGTCCGCGATTCATCGGACCTTTCACTATTCTAGAGAGGATCGTTGCAGTTGCTTATAGACTAAAATTTCCACTTGCATTGGAGGGAGTACACAACTTGTTTCATGTGTCGCAGTTGAGATAGTACATGGCAGATCCTAGTCATGTATTGGATCACTCGAAGATAGAGGTGGGCCCTACTCTTAGCTATCCATAGCAGCCAGTTGAGATTCTGGATCAGAGAGAGAAGGTGCTGAGGAACCAGACTATTCCTTTGGTGTGCGTTGCATGGAGGCATCACTCTCCAGGGGAGTCTACCTAGGAGAGGGAGGATGAAATGACTTGTTCGTGTTCTTCGGAGTACGTTTGAGATTCTAGATTTCTCATGGTTAAATCTCAGATTTAGAACCTAATATATGACTTGTTCGTGTCCTTCGGGGTACGTTTGGATGTGTAGTAGAGTCGTATCGCATGCATATCCAAGATCTAGTAGGATATGGGGTGATACATCCATGTGTGTGCAATTTAATTATAGATCTAATTCTCTTGTGTTCCTATTTCATGGAGAGGTATAATTATATATATATATATATATATATATATATATATATATATATATATATATATATATATATATATATATATATATATATATATATATATATGTATATATATATAATGTTGTGTGTATATATTATGTAATATTGAATCTTAGATCTATGTACCTATGTATATACTCTATGTGTATATATTGTATATAACTATTCTTCTATATATATATATATATATATATATATATATATATATATATATATATATATATATATATATATATATATATACATATATATATATATATATATATATATATATATATATATATATATATACATATATATATATATATATGTATATATATATATATGTATTTATGTATGTTAATAGATAATTATGTGTTTATAATCATATAATGTATGGTTATTAGTATATATGTTTATATGTACGTATACATATGTATGTTGTTATAAGCATATTACTATGTGGTAGTTTGTACATATTACTATATTTGAGTGTATGTATAGTTATTAGTAGTATTATATATATATATATATATATATATATATATATATATATATAAGATCTATGTACCTATGTATATACTCTATGTGTATATATTGTATATAACTATTCTTCTATATATATATATATATATATATATATATATATATATATATATATATATATATATATATATATATACATATATATATATATATATATATGTATATATATATATATGTATTTATGTATGTTAATAGATAATTATGTGTTTATAATCATATAATGTATGGTTATTAGTATATATGTTTATATGTACGTATACATATGTATGTTGTTATAAGCATATTACTATGTGGTAGTTTGTACATATTACTATATTTGAGTGTATGTATAGTTATTAGTAGTATTATATATATATATATATATATATATATATGTATATGTATATGTATATGTATATGTATATATATATTATGTGGGTTATATATATATGTTATTATATATATATATTGAATATATATATATATATATATATATATATATATATATATATATATATATATATATATTAGGGACAGTGGACATGGGCTTTGGCGACAGCAGGAGCGTCGCAACTACAGCAGCAATGCCAGCAGCACAGCAGCAGCCACAAGAGCAACAACGACAGCAAGCATCGCTGAAAAGTAGCAGCAGTAGCAATAACAGCTGCAGCAGCCATATAGCGACAACAACAGCGACAACTGCAAGAATCTATTGCTGAATTGGCAGAGTATCAACAGCCGTATCAGGGGCTTCAACGATGATTTTTGTCTACAACAGCAGGAATCTGTCACTAAAATAGTAGAGTATCAGCAGTATCAACAATTTTTAGCAACAGCAGTCAGGGTTTTAGCGATAGTTTGACAGTTTATATATATATATATATGTGTGTGTGTGTGTGTGTGTGTGTGTGTGTGTGTGTGTGTGTGTGCTAATTAATATATACGTAAATATATGCTTAATTGCTACTTGAATTATAGTATACTATATGTATAATAATTAGTGTAGCATATATTATATTTAAGGGTAGTTTGCATAAGTAAACTAGCGGGTATTACCTTGAGATACCAAGGTAAGTACCAAGGTAATTGGGGATACCCAAGGTATTCGGTTTGGGTATCAATATTATGGTTTAGTATTGTGATACCAAGTTGGTTCAAAACCAAGTCATCTATTAATGTTTGTAATTAGGATTTATATAATAAATAATTGTTTGATATTAATATATGATACTTTACCTATTGTTTTACGTATCCAGATATACGGTATCCTAGTATCCTAAGATGTAGTTTATGACCTAGGCTTTATTGTTTGAACCCAATATCTTTGTGGTAGACTCATACAACCTAGAAATAGGTAGTTGACCATAGTTTGACCATAATTGACCATAGTTGACCTTAGAGTTGACCTAGTTTGACTTTTGACTTAGAGTTGACTTGTTAACCTAGAAGTTGACTAGTTTAATTTATTTTTTTCCGAATCCTTGTATTAATGTTGTATTCCATATCTAGGTCTTCGAGGCAACGTATCAGACATCTGTGAGATAATTTATTGGACTTCAGGCGAGTACATTCTCTGATAGTTTCTTGTTTATGATATCCTCTATGTTCATTGTATCTTGTGTAGATATTTATATTTTTTGACACGATGGTTACACGGATTGGTATATCCGGATCTCGTCATAAGATGTTATTCCTTGTATATGGTGTATCTTGTGTAAGTCTTGTTTCATTGATTATCTTGTGCATGTACAGATATTGATTCTCAGAGAGATTTGCTACATTCCTAGAGAATCTTGTGCTATAGCATACCATAGTTGGATCTATGATACCAGTCGGGGTGGAAAGTATTTTAGTGTAGATATATGATCATACCCTCCTTGTACATGTCTTATTCCTTGTGAGTGTTGATCATACACCGCACGTATGATCAGCCAGGCCATTATACTCTTGTGCAAGTTCCCAAGCCGATTACATGTTGAAGCTAGTACTCACTCACTTAGACATTAGTATTCTTGTTCATTGTCATATTGTTCATTCTTGTATTTATTCCAGTATTCTCTTATTGTGTATCTCTTGTATCTATTGTGCATCTTGTATATTCACATCTATTTATTGTTACATAATTTTATCATTGATTAGAACTGCTATTAGAGATGTACTTTGCTCATTTCCTGACTGGATATATTTTCCCAGATGACACTGAGGACTGATACCCTGTCACCCCCACATTTCAGATTAGGGGTTTTCATCTTTTCATAATTAATGTGTAAAGGATTGCATGATAATTAATTATATTTAAATTGCTGTGATTTTATTTGATTGTTGTACATTACCGTTCCTTCGATAATTAGGGCACTACACTTGTCATTGTCTTCCAACAGATTTTACACCCTTGTCCTAGATGTACCAGACTGTTATTTTAATCTTTCTGTGACTCATAACTATCACTTGTTGTGCTTTATTTTAGTCGCACACGATTATATATAATTCTATATAAATTCAACGTTGTTTCCTTATGTGTTCTAATCGAAATTGGAGGCACAATCTCAACCCATTTTGAGCAACCCAAATTAGGATAATATTCTATTCTGAGTCTACTTCATTCATGACACTTGTGTCCCACTTAATTTTAGCCCCTTGCACTTCTAACTAATTCTTGAACACCTATTGCATTTAGTTTAATTAAATTAAATCATAAACCTCACTTTGTGTAATTTTTCAATTGTTGAGCACTTTTGTGCAAAAGTGCATTAAGGTGTCCGCCCCTTGGACACAACATGTAAGTAAACCCATTTCCCCTTCATGTGTATTTTTTCATAATTTTGGGAGTGTGCAATGCAACATCAACCTCCTTGAACCATGGTCCTCCAAACCTTGAACCAATGCTTCATAGCCATTCATTTTAAATTTATTTGAATCATATCCCTTGAAATACCTGCATGAGAAGGCCCGTTTCCCAAGGAGTTGACCAAAGTCAAACTTTTCTAGGTCAAACCAACCCCCTTCATATATAAACTCCTATTCTTTAATTTTTCCTTTTCTTTTCTATTCCTTAAATCTAATACCCAGCCGACATACACCCCCCATCTCCTGTTTACCCTCCATCTTCCCGCCGACCTTTCGCCGGGAAGTCGCTGCCATCCCGTCGACGAACCCCTCGTCGAGCCACACGACAACCGCTGCACCCTTCAGACTTGCCATCCCCGCCACCACACGTCGCTCGACCGCTAAAACTCGACCCGCCACCTTCGCCTGCACCCGAGCACGCGACCTCTTCGACCGGAGCCGACTCCCTCCTCGCCATCTACTACACAGCGCCTGAACCAATCCCCTCCGGTCATCCTCCATCGCCTGAATCTTCTCTCTCGACCCATATTCTCCACCCAGACTTCACCACGCCGCACCCGAATTCACACAACCAGGCTGACTTCCCTCCACGATGTCCCTACCACCGGGACAGTCCTCCCCTTCCCGACCACTTCATCACCGGACGACGAGCAGCCCGGACCCACCTGCACTGAATGCCGGAGCATCACAGTTCTCTTCCTGGACCGCCGTGAACCTCGCCAACCCACTGACCATCGACCCTGCCTCCTCCATGTTCATCGCCGTCACCATCGTCATCATCATCACCGTGAACCCGAGCAGCACCCTGCTGCCACCCTGTCGACGACCTCGACATGAACGTCCCATCCCGCGTACACAGGTTCGAGTTCTCCCTCTTACACGCACGCTCATACGCGTATTCTTCAGTGTATACATGCATATATTTAGCTATGATAGTATACACGTATTGAAATGTTGGTACATAGGTGTAGGCATTTAGTGTATGTATTAGTTTCAGTATAGGTTAATATATGTGTAACGTATATTTGGTATATAATTGGTATATATATGTATATATATATATAGTATGAACTCAATTAGTATATATATACATATGTATATGTATTTAATTTGGTGTTTATGTATATTGCAAGTATTAATGCTAGATAATAATAGGTATAATTATATGTGTATTAGGTGACCCGAGTGTAACCACGGATACCCCATAGTTACATTGACCTGTGACAATGTAATATGTTAGCAGACTGCCATATGTACACTGACATACTGGCAAGACCGTATCATTGACTGTCTGTTATGCACAACAACTACAGACGTGACACCCCCTAGCGTAGTCTCAAAGATCATTGTGTTTTGATTATGTGTATAGTATAATGTCTGATGCAATATTGTATTATATGATATGTCTATAGGACTATTGGATCATTCAGGCGATACATTGGAATCTGAATATTGGTATTGCCAGCTAAGGACCACAGGTGAGTACATTCTCTGATAGTTTCTTATTTATGATATCCTCTATGTTTATTGTATCTAGTGTAAATATCCATATTTCTAGACACGATGGTTACACGAATTTGTATATCCAGATTTCGTCATGATATGTTATTCCTTGTTCATGGTGTATCTTGTGTAAGTCGTGTTTTATTGTTTATCTTGTACATGTACAGACACAGATTCTCGGGAAGAGTCGTTATCTTCTTAGGGAATCCCATGCCATAGCATACCATGATTGGATCTACTATACCAGTCGGGGGTGGAGAGTATTTTAGTGTAGATATATGATCATACCCTTCATGTACAAGTCTTGTTCTTATGTTAGTATTGGTCATACATAGCACGTATGACTAGCCAGGCCCATACTCGTGTACAAGTTCCCAAGCTGATCACATGTTAAAGCTAGTACTCACACACTTAGTCATAGTACTCTTGTTCATTGACATATTGTTTTTCCTTGTATTTATTCCCAGTATTTCCTTTATTGTGTTTCACTTGTACATATTTATGCATCTTGTATATTTCCATCTATTTACTGCTATATAGTTTATATCATTGATGTAGAACTGCTGTTAGAGATGTACTTTGCTCCAATCCTGACTGGATATTTTTTTCAGACTGTGACATAGAGAACTTTTTCCCAGCATACTTGGAGACTGGATGTTATTGATTGCAGGTTAGACTATTTATTGTTGTTCAGACTTATCATGTATTTTATTTATTTTCTTCGATATGTCATCGTGCTCGAGTTTATGTGATTGAGTATTCCAAATTATTTTTTGATATCTGCGTCTCCTTATGGAGTTGTATATTCATGTGAGATTGATTAGATAGTATCATGACCTATACAACGTTCTACCGCCGATGCTGCGGCGTAGGCTGGACATACCCACGCACTCGTGCCCCTATACCCGGTGCGGGTTGTGACATACCCTACACATTATGGACCTCAGGATGTTGTGGGTTTAGAGTCAGAGACCCTGGTTCAGGAAAGACTTATCCCAACTGAGGCAGATGACCCAAGTTTAGTAGCTTCTTAGTATTCTTGTACTGTATTTGTCTCCAGCTTACTTTGTTAGTGGTTCTTTCAAACTCATTGATGTATTATTTTAGACTCATGAGTTATATGTGACTATTCTATTATTTATTATATTCGTGCTCGTTCCATCTTAGATCTGTGATTGAGTATATTGTTATAGTTGGTGGTTTATTATATTGCTAGATAGATTACCCAGACAATATTCTACCGCCGATTCTACGGCGTAGGCTAGACATTGTTTCTTACTTGTACCCTTACACCGGGTGAGGGTCGTGACATTATTACACTAATTAGTCTCTTACTATCAAGTTAAAATTAGGTTATTAACAAGTTCTTAATTCTACGATGATTGCTCATGCAAGTAACTAGCCATCAAAATATTACTAGTCGTTAAACATTAAAAAATCCTTTTCAAAGACATTAATTATCAAAATATTAATTCTAGAATTTTATTACAACATAAGGTTTTTAGTGATAGGTTCATCTCCTATAATTGCTATGAGTCCAAAACTAAGTAAAAACCAAAACTAGGTCACAACAGGTTACCGACAAGTCAATAAAACATTTTTTTAATAAATGTATAATTTTGAAATAAATACTTAAAAATAATAATTAAAATAAAATAATCTAATTTTATATATAGAAAACATAGATTTTTGGTTGGGGTTTAAGTCTAAACTTACCGAGGTCAAGTTTTGTCAAAAGTAGGTTAACTTGTTATATAAAACACATAGAATTCTAATTTTCTAAATAAAAATAAAATTTTGAATAATTATGATAAAATTATTAATAGTTATAATAAATACTATTTCTTTTATTTATTCTAAAATAATTAAGATTTTATCATCTACAAGTTGATCATATTAGGGTTGGCAACCAAACTTGCTAGTATGCATGCAAAAGAGGTGGTACAAGGTTGTTGTGACATTATAGACATAAAATTTACATTTATTTAATAAATTTTAGAATGGATATATTAATAGTGCTCCAACTAAACAAATTATGTTTTCCATCACTATTAAGTCATAACAAAGTCCAAGGGTCTCCAACATGCATATATCAAAACTCGGTCAACTAGGTGACTTTTTATGCAAAAAACTATTTTAAATCAAAAAAAATATTTCCCAAAAAAAATATTTAAACTAAATTTAATATAGGTTAATAGCATCATATATTAATTATCTATAAAGTTTTAGAATGATCGATATAGGATTTTGGAGAAAAGATAAAACTAGATCACCATTTTCATTGTACATGCAATTTATTCCAAAAATAATAGCAATTTAATATTCTAAAATAATCAACAAAAATATGGATAAAAATAATTTAAACATCATAATTATTTATTATTAACATGATTTAATCAAGTTTTTTACCTATGGGTGCATACATGCATTCATAGGTTCAAATCTTTACATGCAAACTCTAAAATAAAACTCTACAATGAAGAACATGGCATTGGGTTGAAAATATATATAAAATCATTTATTTATATATATACAAATATTTATTATTGCATTCATACACATTAGAGAGATTGGAGGAAGAAGGAGACTTACTAGAGAGAGAGAAGGATGAAGAACTAGAGTTCTTAGATGGAGGAGATAACATTGTGTCCACGTGAAGGGGGGGTCACCTTGGTGTTGAAGGTGGCGGCTATGGTGAGAATGTTAAGGTTTTGGATGAGAAGGAGATTAAGTTAGGGTTTTAGATAATAAGGAGAGTAAAGTATATATGAGTATATATATAGATAGATAGAGAGGGAGAGGACGAATATGGGGTGGTCAGTCAAGGGTTTGGGTAGGAGTATGATTAGTTTAAATTATTTCCTAATTAGGTTGTTAGTTAATTAAAAGTTAACAACTAATTAATTAATTATTTTGACAAATATTTGATTTGATTCTATAGGATTAAAATACTAATAAATAAATATATAATTCCTACAAAAGAGAAAAGTGGCCTAAATTAGCATGGAGGAATTATGGGTTGCTTATTGAAAAATGTTGGATTGGAAAATAATTACAAATAAATTATTTATATAAAAATATCTAAATTTTACACACAATAAACTACGGTTGTTACGCTAGTGCCATACTAATGCTGAATGGTCAAATTTTGTGTCACATGTAGATCCTACTGGTAGTGTCTCCAAATTAGGATACTTCCTACGAAAGACGATATAGATTTTGGGGTCGTCCTATGTCATTAATGTTTAAACTACAGTGAAGTGTCCTAATACAACAACTTTATTTAAATTAATTTTTAAAATATAAATGAACACAATAATATAGAATACATACAAAATACCTATTTTGGGGTAAGGGATTTTACACTGTAGATCACATAACCTCCTGATCCTGATGGAATAGTCAATTATGGCGGTATGGTCAGTCATGCCTTCAACTCCTCAAAAGTGGCTTGACACTCATCCGTCTATATGAACTCTCAGTCCTTGCACGTCAACCGAGTCATAGGCTCTGGTATCCTAGAGAAATTTTTTAGGAATCGTCGGTAATATCTCGCAAGTCTAAGAAAACTCCTCACCTCCGATGTTGATGTAGGAAAGGGCCATATCTCAATTGCAGAGATTTTATCCGGGTCTACCAAAATACTATCCCCAATAACGACATGCCCAAAAAAGAGACATTATCCAAGAAGAACTCATATTTACTAAGCTTCACATACAAACGCTCCCTCTTCAATGTCTCTAAGATAATCCGTAAGTGTGTCTCATGCTCCTCGTGGATCTTCAAATAGATAAGCATGTCATCTATGAAGATAACCATGAACTGGTCAAAATACTAATGGAAGACTCGATTCATCAAGTCCATAAAGACAGCTGGAGCATTGGTCAATCCGAATGACATGACCATAAACTCGAAGTGTCTATATCTTGTCCTAAATATGGTGTTCGAAATTTTTTGCTTTCGTAGCTTCACCTGGTGATATCCTGATCTCAAGTTTATCTTCGAGAATATCTTAGCTCCACTAAGATAATCAAATAAGTCATCAATGCGTGACAGAGGGTACTTATTCTTTACCGTATAAAATTCAAGGCTCTGTAATTAATGCACATGTGCACTGATCCATCCATCTTGTATACAAATAATACTAGAGCTCCCAAGGGTGATACACTCGATCGGATGAAGTCCTTCACCTCTAACTCCTTCAACTGCGCCTTTAGCTCATCCATCTCCTTCTTCGCCAATCTATAAACATGCGACGCTATAAGTACTACTCCTAGGGTCAACTCAATTGAGAATTCCACATCGCTATCCAGAGGTAGCCCTGGCAATTCTTCAGAAAAGATATCTTGAAACTCTGAAATGATAGGCTGATTAATGACGTCTTACAATACCATCTGAGCACCATCATGCATCTTAGTAGATTCTCGTGCAAACTAGTGCTCTAGCTGGCCTGGTACCCTAAAAAGAATGCTTCCTCTATAGAAGTCGAAGAAAGTATGGTACTTGCTTAGCCAGTCCATCCCAAGGACAATATCAAAGTTTGGCATGGGAATGACTAAGAGTCGAGCCTTCACCTTCCTACCACGGATCACTACAGAACATGATCTATAAACACGGCCAACAGGAACAACTCCTCCCCAGGTGAGAATTCTAACATAACTAGACAAGGGTGTAGTAATAATATTATGCTTGGCAACAAAACTTAAAAATACGAACGAGTGTGTGGCTCCCGTATCAAATAATGTCATTGCAGGAAAAGTAGAAACAAGGGTAATACTTTCTACAAAATCAAACTCCTGCTCTCTGTCATCCACTCCAAAGTAAAAGCCTATCCAGTCCTTTGAATAGGTCCCTGTGGCTTGGCCCTCACAAACTGGTCCTCCTAAGTAGGTAGCAGTGGTCCTCGTTAAAATCCTCCCCCTGATGGAGGTCAAGTTGCTGTCGCTCCTGGTGCTCCTGACCTCGTCATCTACTGAGCCGATCTCGGTACTGAAAGTGATGGCCTCTGCTCAGCTGAGGAAGCGCCAAGGCTTGCTATACTGGACAGTCTCTGGCCATATGATGTCCAGACCCATATCTTATACACTGCCCTAAGCTAAGCCGATAATCTCTCTTAATGTTTCCACGCTTTCCATAGTAATTATAGATGGGATTCTCCTGAATCTGATACGGTCCTGCTCTCTGTTGTTATTGCTGTGGATGTGCCAAAAGGCATCTGATGGGTCCGTCTTGAGGTACTCTAACCAGTTTTGCTAGTGCGGGGTATCTCTGCATTTGCTGTGTCTCCTTCAAAAGGAGCTCCTGACTTCTCGCTTCCTCCAGAACTGCCACATATGATATCCTTAATTGTGTACTAGTAAAGCACCTAATATCAGGGGTTAGCCCATGATGTAATCTCTTGGCTCTCTCTAGCTCAATGGGAATCAATATCTCGTCAAAATGAATCAGTCGGCTAAACTCTGAGTCATAGCCGTCCATCGTCATGTTCCCTTACTTTAGGTGAAGGAATTGCTCATAGAGGACATCACGAATATGGGCATGGAAGAACCTCTCATTGAAGAGTTTGCAGAACTTCTCCCACTTTTGGTTGGTGCCATATTGTCTCTACTTGGCCTTCCACCAGTGGTGAGCATTGTCCTCAAGCAACAGGTCTATTGCTGTCATCCATAGGTCCACTGGTAACTGCGATGCCTTCAATAACTTCTCCGTACTGATGAGCCACTCATAGACTTCCAACGGTATCTCTGTACCTGTGAAGTGCTTTGGGTTCATCTGAGTAAAACCCTTGACATTGCCTTCATAAGGTCGTGGCATCGGGGCTGGTACAGTGGTTGGTGGTAGAGGAGGTGGACTGTTCATTGCAGCCATAAGATCTTGCTCAGCAGCTCATTCTACTGCCACCGAGCCTTCATCATGGCCTGCATGATCTAGGTCGAGGTAACATTCCTGTCAGGCTGCAAAAATAGCAAAGATGGCACGATGGTTATCTATGAGGTGAACTGAGGTAAAAACTAGGGTGGCGGTGATGACATACTCCCACCCTGGGGATTTGTACTTTGCTGTGCCTGATACCCTACTGGAGGGACAAAAGTCCGAGGTTCCTGCTAAACCGATGGTGGTGTCCGGCCAGCTTGCGATGATTGTCCTGGCTGGAGTGGTATAATCGGGAATACCATTGATAAAGAGAGATCTCCAGATTCTTCCTGATTTATGTCGCTTGCAGGTATGGCGAGAGTCACAACACGTCCATTAGGAGGATTCATCTTGTTAGGCACGAAGATGAGGACAACGTTAGAACAAGTTCAAGGTAGATAAAAATTAATCAGTCAAGGAGAGTACGAAATTGGAATCAATAAAGATGATTAAATAAGTGGATGAGAACCTATACTCTAATCATATTTGCAGGCTTGTCCGATACAGTAACATAACTGAGATAATATACCCTTGACCTGCATGGGCCACCACAAAAATATGTCATGCTCCAGTCCTAAAATACGTAGACTAGGAATACATTGCATGCCAGCTGTATCTAGATGGTAACTCCAATATATTGAAAAATCATAACACATACGTACGCTATTTTATGAATAAATAATCCATAAGTGGTACATATATACGTCACAGACAACTATATCTCAACCACAGACACAGGTAGAGAAGTACAAAAATAAATACTAAAAGTCTCAAGTATGAAGCAATAAAAGAATAATAGTTGGGTGGAGACAAATCCACTACCAAACGACTATAACAACTAAAATGATAGAGAAGAACGGAACTCCAATATAAGATAAAATATCAAATAAAATAATAACAGCAAAAATATCCATCAACTATAAAGTAGTCATGGGTACTCAGAGGGCAAGACCTCATCAACAGAAATAATGCGTCAGGTCCAGGTCTGTACTCCTGTGGATAATTCTGATCGTCTATACCTAGAAAGGTACCATGTCCTCAAAGGGACGTAACAAGATACATAAAAGTATGTCAATAAAGTACTAAAAATAAATATCTAAAGGGGTTCATAACCAGTCTATGTGATATTCAATTTAAGAACAAATTTTCTACGTATAGACTATTGGGTTAAATAATAGGATTAGCATAATTTCTCCTGGAAATCAATGGCCTATAAAGCATAAAATCATTCGATCGTCAGAGGACGCCTTTACATAATATAAGGATTATCCTATCGTTGTAGAAGCATGAAAAATTACGAAGGCCGCATAAAAGGTCATGCACCCTCAAAAGAACAAAAATAGGCCCCAAAGGAGCAACATACAGCCTGAACAACCTAGCCGTAAAGGAGCCACATGCATCCTGAATAACCTATCCGCAGAGGAGCCACGTATGTCCTGTCAATCCCCAGTCCCAAAAATATGTAGGACTAGGACACGTAAGCATGCCAGCCACATGTATATGGCAACTCCACTATATAAAAACCATAACACATGCGTACGATGTATCATGAACAATAATTCACAAGTGGTAAAAAAAACTATCACAAATCACAGGGTATAATCTAAATCTCATCCACAGAATCAAATAAAAATGAATAACCAATATCTATGAAACTAGATCTCAATATAAAGTATCTAAAGATGATAGTCGGATGGAAAAAAATTCACTACCAACTAGAATATAAAAACAACCATAATTTAAGTACATCATCTAACAATCACGAGGATCGAAGAGAAGACCTCCTCAAAATAAAAGTAGCCAGTCCGGATCTGCGCTCCTGCAAATACTCATGAACCTGCGAATACTCAAGAAATCTACACCTGGAAAGGGTCCAGGTTCTTAGAGGGACATAATAAGATATATAGAAGCATGCCATAAAGTAAATACTGAATAAATAAAGGGGGTTTGCTAACCATCTAAGTGAATGCAATTTGAAGACAACCATGTTACGTATTGGTAGGTAAAAGGTATAAAGCATAGCGTCGAGCCAGAGGCTAAGTACCTGGCATTAGCTGTAAACTGGATGCTAGGAGTATATGCTGATTACATCACCGATCATGATAGCGCACAGCTAGTAACCTCTGTCAGATGTATCGACAAGCATATATTCCCATAACCGGGTACTGAGCCCATAACCAGGTAATACATGGCCCATAACCGTGTAACATTGAGGCTCACGGCCCCGCAGTTTACTCTGAAACTACGGCAAAAAAATGTCTGTCCCATACGCCTACTAATTGTCTTCCCCGCCCAATGTCAATGTACAAGTTACGAACACGACGTGGACATCTCATACTATAATGCAAGTCGCTACAAAAATATATAACTAAGCTAAATACCATCACACGTACGGCTCATACTGATGGCCAGTCAGTCATGAAGCACGCATCCCTATATGAACTCACTCTGTGACGTGTAATGATACGTGTCAAGGCCTGGGGAGTCATATTGATAACTCCATAACTTTAGGTGGGTCTACTGGACTCTAGGTCAGACACAAGTCCTAACGTCAACGCCTTCGTTGACTGCACCCGAGTCTTTTTAGGACACACACAATTATATAATCTAAAACAATAAACATACAACTAAAATAATAACTGAATTTAAACAGTACAATAAGGCAAGGTATACTTGCCTGGCAAGAAAGCTGCGTAGTACCAATAGCCTGCTCCTGAAGTCTCGCAGAATAATCCAATAGGTCCTATATATATTCAATATAATACAATACAACATCAGTCACTACAATAGTACGAACAGGAAATACTACGTTGCAGTAACGAATTGACACAGGGTCTCAACTGTCCATCTAGTTGGGTCACGTGTGCACGTAGCTAAAACGTACTTGTATCGTTTCCTCGAGTTTCATGTACACCAAACACAGTTCCTAACATGTTATGAGAATACGCTACAATAGCATTTAATACTTAAGAATACGTAATTCATATTTATTGTTTAAATTGACTAGGATAACATAGTACATATATACATACATATCGTATATACCTATATATACATTAGATAAATTGAGACATACACACATATATACCTAAGTACATAATTAAATAAAATATACATATACATATATAACATATATACATATATATGTACATAAATATATAAATAATCATAAATACATAAATAAAATACGTATGTACATATATATACATTTAAATAAACATATATATATACATAATTATATAATACATATACATATACATGTACATATATATATATAAAAATAGCCACATATATACATTATATATACATAAATATGTATATACATAAATATATATTTAAATAGACATATGTATATATGTATATAAACACAAATATAGTACATATATTTATACATATACATTATATAGTATATATAGATATACACAATAAATTATTAACGTATATACATACAATACATTAATAATTATACATATATATACATTAATATACATTTATACAAATATATACAGAAATATATATATACATATACATATACATATACATATATATACGTATATATATAATTATATAGGTGAGGGTACCTCTGTGTCGTGTCCAGGGCGGGTGTGTGTCCGCCGTAAGGGGTCATCGCCGGCGAGGGGGGTGGAGCTCCGGCGGGGTGGGAAGTGCACGACAGCAGAAGCAGCAGCTTGTTCTGGCAATGACAGCAGCAGCAGCAGTTGCAGCAGCTGCAGCGGCGGCCGGTGGCGGGTTTGGGGCCGGTGGTGTTGGTGTACGGGTCGGCGAACAGGGCATGGTGACGAGGGGGGCGGTGGTCGTGGCTAAGGACGGTGGTGGAGGTGATGATGCAGTTGGGGATGGTGATGATGGAGTTGGTGCGGGTGATGATGGTGTGGGGGATGGTTGCTGGTGGTGTGGGTGCTGGTTGCGGGTGGTAGTGGCGGTGGCTTAGGTGGTAGTGATGGCGAGGAAGACAACAAGGATGGTGGTGAAGACATCGGTGGTGGTTGGAGTCAGGAGAGGGAGGTGGCGGGCTGAGGGAGGAGTCGGGTGTGATGGTATTGATGATGGTGATGATGGTTGCGGGGTGGACTGGAGGCGGTGCTGGCGGGCTGGGGCGGTGGTCCGGCATCGACGGGGAAGGGTAGGCAGTCAGGTGGCGCTGGTGGTGGCTGCTTGAGGTGGTGGCGAATGGGGATGGTGATGTGTCGGGTAAGGGAAGAGGGTGGTCGGTTGGGAAGACTAGGGTTCAAGTAGGTTTTTGTTTTTCTAGGGTTTAAAGAGAAGGAGTTATATTTATATAAGAGAGAGAAATATGGGTTGACTTTGGGATTTGGGCCAGCCTTAGGCTCTATGGGGTGGAAACCATGTCCACATGAAGGGTTTAGGATGTTCATGGACTAAGTTGGGTCCAGTTTTGGGTGAGGTTGGTCTTCACATTGATTTAATTAAAACTGATGCACAAGGCGTTCTTTAATAAATTGAAGATACATAGGGTTAAAATTGGGTGGGATACAAGTGTTATGGGCGTAGCAGGCTCAGAATAGATTTATGCCCTAATTTGGGTTATATCAAACATGTTGAGGTTGTGTCTCCAATTTCAAATAGGAATGGACAATTATGAAAAATTGGGTTTATTGGGATTATACATGGACGTTTGTAACAAATATTGCACAACTAAAATGAAGCACAATATCGAGTATTTAAGAGTTACACATGGGTCTGATAGGTAGTCTGGCATATCTAAAAAATGTGTATGGAATTTTTTTGGAGGTAACTACTAGGGTAGCGCTCCAAATATCGAAGCAACGGTAAGGTGCACTAAGAGATATAATGTTGTACAAAATTCTAAAATTCTGTAATCTAATTCTAATTGTCTCTAATTTAAACCTAGTCTCTTTATCTAAGCTAAGTAAACCTAAATTTAGTCAAGGGGGTTTATAATCTACCCAACTTAATATAATTTTGTCCTTAAAATTAAAATAGGGTAGGATTTCTCCATCTAATCTTACTTGGTCACAATCTGAAAAAGAATTACAGCTTAAATTAACAATGTAATTTCTATCCAACTTAGAATTTACCCATCTATCACAATAGGTTATACTTCTAAGAAAATTATTCCTCAAATTATTTAATCATGTTATTCAATCCTTAAAGTTTTTACACCCAAATTATATCATATATGATATGCCCTTATCAATTATAAAAGGGAGTCACCAAGTCATGTGATTAGCCTATGGGGTATATCTAGTACTATCAGTGTATCAAACTTATGCCAAGCACGAGGTTTCATCTTTCCGAAATAAGGAAAGACGGTAAGCAATAATAAAGAGTTCAAGGGGAAGGTAGTATAATAGAAGTGTGGGAATCAAGGCGTTTAAAGAATTCAAATGGGAATTGTCAAGGCAGTTGTGGATTGAAATCCTAGTTGATAAATTCTTATTCGCATGCTCGTATTAGTATAGTTATGTAATCGATATGATATGCTCAGACACGTCTAGGGTAAGTATATTCTTCTAAGAAGCTAAGTCAATTTTATCTCAATCAACATAAGTTGTCATGCGAAGGGCAAACCAAGCGCACTAAGGTTGATCAGACCCTAATACACTGATTTTGAAATGTATTAGTGTGTCGACTCAATAATACATATATCATGATTAAGCTGGATAAAAAAAATAAGCTTGCAAAACTAGGCTGTAAAGCAGCATAAGTCACGGTAGTACAGAAATATAAATATACTGGATTATGATGAAAGAAGGTACAAAATAATTTAAGTTACAAAGAGGATAAGACTCTACAGTCTCTACAGTTGTCATACTAACTCCTTGTCTAAGTCACTAGTCGACCAAATAGGGTATGGGCTTCTAAGTTCTACAGTTTGAATAAATATTATCTTCTTATACAAGTCTATAGTTAAGGTCATTCAATTACACTTCATTAGTGTGTTAAGAGGACTATATGATACTAGGTTATGAGACACACTACCTGACTTAAAAGAATAAATTAATACTATAATGCCTTAAGGATAATGTAGAAACTGCTATTAATGTTTACGAAAAAAGGTCTTGGTACTTATTAGGGTATCCTATTATATAGGTCATGGTCATCTTAAGTCTTAGTCATAGTGCTTATAGAACAAGTGTCAATAGTAAGAAAGGAGGAGTTATTGGCCTTCAAGGGAAAAGAAAAATATAACTTGTATCGAGGTGTGGTACAAGTTACGCGATTTAAAACTAAGGGATAATCATTAGGTCATAATCTACAAGAATAACTTAAACTGTCAAGTTCTAACTACCAATCACATAATTCAAAATTCAAGAGTAACAATTATAATCCTAGCAAACTATATATCCTAACATGAAATAAAATCACTTGGCCTACAATCAGAAAGGTTAGGTGGCACGAATTGAAAGATAAAGAATAGAAGAACATAATTAGTCGTCGTACAAATCGCAAGTGCTAAGTTTTTAGAGGAACAAGATATAAAGTTAGAAATAGAGGTACTCTAGATAATATCATGGTTTTCTAAGGGGAAGGTGGTAGCTAATCTCTGTGTTTGAGGTATGATCAAGGGAAATATTAGTTTATTCCTCTTGGCTTCCTAAGGTATTGTTCATCTACTATAAGACGAGAAGCTAAAGTTGTAGTTCTCTAGTACTATCTCACCATAAAAAGCTACGCTTAGTCCTAATATTTAACCTTGGATTTCTATTGGTTCCTCAATACTAGGGTCAAATACTATGGTCAAATTTCAAACTAATCCTAGTAGCGTCTATACTACTCTTAAGTCATTCATAAACATATCAAGGGATAATGGTAAATTAAGCTATAGGTAAGGGATACTAGGGTTCATTAGGTAGTAAGGAATGCTAGGGTTCATTAAGTATTCTAACTTAGTGATGTGTCATTATCCTAGTTGCACTCTTAATAGGAAGGTTACCCTACTTATTATCTAACAACATAGACTTCTATATTCTAGGAGAAGGCTATACTCAAGGAACTATTAGGGAAGCACATGAATCAAGTAGGATGCAGCTATTCAAATAGAACAGATTGGAAGAAAGGTGAATCATAGTCAATTGTGGATGAGATCCTATACTCTATTCCTAGGATGCAGGCTTGCTCGGTACAGTAAAGTAACCGAAACAATATGCTCTCGACCTGTATGGGGCACCACTAAAAACATGTCATACCAGTACCAAAAATATGTAGGACTGGAATACGCATGCCAGCCGCATGTGTATGGCAACTCCAATAAATAGAAACCATAACACATACGTACATTGTACCATGAACAATAATTCACAAGTAGTAAAAAAACTATCACAAATCATAGGGTATAATCTAAATCTCATCCACAGAATCAAATAAAAATAAATAATCAATATCTATGTAACTAAATCTCAATATAGAGTATTTAAAGATGATAGTCGGATGGAAACAAATCCACTACCAACTAGAATATAAAAACAACCACAATTTAAGTACATCATCTAACAATCACGAGGATCGAAGAGAAGTCCTCCTCAAAATAGAAGAAGCCAGTACGGATCTGCGCTCCTGCGAATACTCATGAACCAGCGAATACTCCTGAACATCTACACCTGGAAAGGGACCAGGTCCTCAGAAGGACATAACAAGATACATAGAAGAATGCCATAAAGTAAATACTGAATAAATAAAGGGGGTGTGCTAACCATCTAAGTGAATACAATTTGAAGACAACCCTGGTACGTATGGGTAGGTGAAAGATATAAAGCATAGAGTCAAGCCAGAGGCTAAGTACCTGGCATTAGCTGTAAACTGGATGCCATGAGTATATGCTGACTACATCACCGATCATGATAGTAACCTCTGTCGGATGTATGGACAAGCATATATGCCCATAACTGGGTAACCTGAGCCCATAATCGGGTAACACATAGCCCATAACCGGGTAACACTTAGGCTCATGGCCCTGCAGTTTACTCTAAAACTACGGCAGCCAAATGTCTGTCCCATACGCCTATTATTGTCTTCTCCGGCCAATGTCAATGTACTAGTCGCAAATACGACATGGACATCTCATACTATAATGCAAGTCGCTACAGAAAAAATAACTAAGTTAAATACCGTCATACGTACTGCTCATACTGATGGCCAGTCAGTCATGAAGCACGCATCCCTACATGAACTCACTCTGTGACGTATAATGATACGTGTCAAGGCCTGGAGAGTCACACCAATAACTCCACAACTTTAGGTGGGTCTACTGGACTCTAGGTCAGACACAAGTCCTAACGTCAACGCCTTCGTTAACTGCACCCGAGTCTTTCTCTGACGCGCACAATTATATAATCTAAAACAATAAACATGCATCTAAAATAATAACTGAATTTAAACAGTACAATAAGGCAAGGTATACTTGCCTGGCAAGAAAGCTGTGTAGTACCATTAACCTGCTTCTGAAGTCTCACAGAATGATCCGATAGGTCCTATACACATTTAATATAATATAATAAAATATCAGTCACTACAATAGTACGAACAGGAAATACTACTTGCTGTAACGAACTAACGCAGGGTCTCAACTGTCCATCTAGTTGGGTCACTTATGCACGTAACTAAAACGTACCCGTATCGTTTCCTCGAGTTTTGTCTACACCAAACACAGTTCCTAACATATTATGAAAGCACGCTACAATAGCATTTAATACTTAAGAATACGTAATTCACATTTATTGTTTAAATTGACTAGGATAACATAGTACATATATACATACATATCGTATATACCTATATATATATTAGATAAATTAAGACATATACACATATATACCTAAGTACATAATTAAATAAAATATACATATACATATATAACATATATACATATATAACATATATACATATATATGTACATAAATACATAAATAATCATAAATACATAAATAAAATATGTATGTACATATATATACATTTAAATAAACATATATATACATACATAATAATATAATACATATACCTATACCTATACATATACATATATATATAAAAATAGCCACATATATACATTATATATACATAAATACGTATATACGTATAATATGTATATACATAAATATACATTTAAATTGACATATGTATATATGTACATAAACACAAATATAGTACATATATTTATACATATACATTATATAGTATGTATAGATATACACAATAAATTATTAACATATATACATACAATACATTAATAAATATACATATATATACATTAATATACAGTTATACAAATATATATAGAAATATATATATATATACATATATATAAACATATATATACAATTATATAGGTGAGGGGGGGTGTGTCCGCAGTATGGGGTCGTCGTCGGCGAGGGGTGGCGGAGCTCCGGTGGGGTGGGAAGTACAAGACAGCAGTAGCAGCAGCTTGTTCTGGCAATGGCAGTAGCAGCAGCAGTTGCAGGAGTTGCACGGGTTGGGGGCCGGTGGTGGTGGTGTACGAGTCGGTGGCCAGGGGATGGTGACGAGGGTGGCGGTGGTCGTGGCTAAGGACGGTGGTGCAGGTGAGGATTGAGTTGGGGATGGTGATGATAGAGTTGGTGCGGGTGATGATGGTGTGGGGGATGGTTGCTGGTGGTGCGGGTGGTGGTTGCGGGTGGTAGTAGCGGTGGTTTAGGTGGTAGTGATGGCGAGGGAGACGGCGAGGACGGTGGTGAAGACGTCAGTGGTGGTCGGAGTCAGGAGAGGGAGGTGGCAGGCTGAGGGAGGTGTCGGGTGTGATGGTATTGATGATGGTGATGATGGTTGTGGGGTGGACTGGCGACGGTGCTGGCGGGCTGGGGCGGTGGTCTGGCATCGATGGGGAAGGGTAGGCGGTCAGGTGGCGCTGGTGGTGGTAGCTTGATGTGGTGGCGGATGGGGATGGTGATGTGTCGGGTAAGGGAAGAGGGTGGCTGGTTGGGAAGACTAGGGTTCATGTAGGTTTTAGTTTTTCTAGGGTTTAAAGAGATGGAGTTATATTTATACAGGAGAGAGAAATAGGGGTTGACTTCGGGATTTGGGCCGACCTTGGGCTCAATGGGGTGGGGACCATGTCCACATGAAGGGTTTAGGATGTTCATGGACTAAGTTGGGTCCAATTTTGGGTGAGGTTGGTCTTCACATTGATTTATTTAAAACTGATGCACAAGGCATTCTTTAATTAATTGAAGATACATGGGGTTAAAATTGGATGGGACACAAGTGTCATGGGCGTGGCTCAGAATAGATTTATGCCCTAATTTGTGTTATTTGGAATATATTGAGGTTGTGTCTCCAATTTTAAATAGGAATGGGCAATTATAAATAATTGGTCTTATTGGGATTATACATGGACGTTTGTAACAAATATTGCGTAGCTAAAATAAAGCACAATATCGAGTATTTAAGAGTTACATAAGGGTCAAATGGGTAGTCTGGCATGTCTAAAAAATGTGTATGGAATTTGTTTGAAGGTAACTACTAGGGTAGCACTCCAAATATCGAAGCAACGGTAAGGTGCACTAAGAGATATAATATTATACAAAATTCTAAAATTCTGTAATCTAATTCTAATTGTCTGCAATTTAAACCTAGTCTCTTTATCTAAGCTAAGTAAATCTAAATTTGGTCGAGGGGGTTTACATGGCCTGGACAACCTATCCGTAGAGGAGCCACATGCGACCTGAATAAAGAGGAGACACATGCGGCCTAAACGACAACAGAGCATGGAGCAGCATAAGACCCCCCCAAACACAGAATTTAATGTTTGTCAGACTCTCTTACACATCACTCATCATACTGAGATGCTTTGAGACTCGTAAAAACGATGGCTCAAAAAGAGACGAAAAGTCACATCAACTTATTGATGTCCATTTATAACGTGCCATGCCACATTCTCACACATATGCGGTGACTTACCCATGCGGCCTCATCATCATGCGGCCAGAGTATCCATCTGACCAAGGCCAAAAGAAAGCACGTATGCGGCCACAATGCCAAGCGGTCAGAGTATCCATCCGACCAAGGCCAAACGAGAGCATGTATTCGGCCATAATTCCATATGGCCAGAGTGTCTATCCGACCAAAGACAAATGAGATCATATCTGCAGCCACAATTCTATACGGCTAGAGTGTCCATCCGACTAAGGCAAAGTAAGGGCACATCTGCGGCCACAATGATATGCAATCATGACGTTATGCTGCTCTCGACTTACAAGATCTTTTTGTTACAACCCAAGAAGATTTATCGTATGATCAGTGCTGATTATGTGTCCAGCAAACCAAGTCAGGCACAATATATCTTAACCAATACCACGCGGCATCCTTCCCGTGGTATGCAACACAGTTACAATCGCATTCTGTTGAAGGAGCCCTAAGTGGCCACCAAACAGAGGCATATGGGGCATCAATAGTCTATCAGCAAGACGACTATAAATAGCAGGGTATCATGTCTATAAGAAAGGACGGAACTACGTACGTGCACACAAGCTCGGGAGAGAGAAAACAGAAGAAAGCATCATTATTCCCTCGTTAGACCGTCAATAGAGTAAATGAGCCGCTGCAACGCTCGATCTCCATTGTCACGACCTAGATAAAAAATATTATACTTAGATATTCTATCTAGGATTTTTTCGTAAGTGTTTGTTCGTTGTTTAGAAAAAAGTTCGTTCATAATTTATAATGGCGAATATGATGGCGACTCAACTGGGGACATCATTCTCCTTTGATGAGAAGACAGTGACGCAGTCTAACGCGGTCAAAATAGGATCCACCCAGAGGATATTAGTGTTGCACTTTGACCAACAAGCGTTCAAGGAAATGCTCTCCGGGGATAGCACGAGTCCTTCTCTAAGGCTAGCAAAGCCTAAGAAGACCAACAGGACATGCACTACCAGAAAAGTCAAATTAGTGACGTAAACAAACATCGCTAAATGACAAAAAAATGTTGCTAATCACTTTTAGTGACGTAATTAGCGATGTTTTACGGAATTCGGAACTTAGCACGTCGCTGAAAGGAAAAATGTCACTAAATGTCGCTATACCGACATTTTTAGCGACTTAAATATGTCGATAAATTTGCGACGTTTAGCGATACAACGTCACTAATTAGCTACATGATCAAACATCGCTAATTAGCGACTTATATAACGATGTTACAGCGACGTATTTAATGACCTGGTAATACTGCCATGTCAGTAATTTACGACGTATAGTGACATTTTTAGCAATATTTTTAGCGACGTCTTTAGCGACGTATAGTGACATCGCTAATTAGCGACGTATTTAGCGACGTGTATAAATGTCGCTAAACGTCGCTAAATATCGCTAAAAATGTCGCTAATTGTACAGACAAAATAAAAAAAATGAATACTGAATTGTTTCCAAACTATTATTTCTGCAGTTTATTAAATCACAATCTGTACAAATAGACCCGGAGCAACCCTCTGTTGAATTTCTGGGTTTGCCAACCCTCTTGGGTTGAACACTCAACACCGGTAAAATAACATATTTAATATGAATAATATAATAAAATTTGAAGAAAAGAAACCATCCAACAAATATCAATGTAAAGAATACAGCAAATATATATCCATACAATCTCATCCTAAATAATACAAACAATACAAATATCCATCAACTATACTACTGCAGATCTGTAAGAGGATGACCATCGACGCACATGAAGGATAAGAAAGGCTCATACTGCTCTCGTGAAATCGACACCGATGTCGATGGAAAAGGCAGTGACGTCGGTGGAGTCTGTGTCGATGTAGGCGCACCAGGAGGCCGTATCCGCTCCAAGTCTGCGAGTCGCTGGTTGTAAGAATTTATGGTAGATAATAGCCTCGTGCTGCTATGAACCATTGAATCCTGCATCATCGTCAATCTCTCGTCCATGGATAGCTATGATGCCTGCAGCTCCGTGATGTTGCGGTCTGTCGAGGCTCTACGATTATTTGTCAAATCCCGAAGCTCCGTGATACTGCGGTCGAGCATATTGAATCATACGATGAGCGTCGGGTCGTTCGGCTGTGACTGGGACCGGGGCTGCTCCTCCATCCTTCGCAGCAACTCGTCACGGAGAGACACAATCTGACGGTCAATGGCCTCCTGAACTCTGGCCGACGACTACGAAGGCTGTGTAGAATGCACAATTGTTGGGGAGGCCCTAGATGACTGTATCGCAACCAGGGCGCCATAGGATCCAATACCGTAGTATGTACCCCTCTGGAGACCACCAGCTGCGGTCACCTACAGGTCGTCCGCCGACGGAGCTGGAGCGGGCTGCGAGAAAGTACCAGCCTCTCTAGTTGTAGGTGCACTAGCAGTCGCCCGCTCACGCAGTCTAAGATACTCGGCCTAGAAAGGTTTGGAAACTCGATAATTGTCTAAGTTATATTAAAATAAACATAAAGTAAAGTAATACTAACATAGGTCTGCGAGGCCCTCTCATCAATGAGATTTTTGTCCTCGCGATGGGTGGCCAAGAAGACGGTCACCATGTTTGCATCCGTACCCCTCTGTACCTGTTAAAAATATATTATTTAGTACTAAACTTAAATATTTTTTCCTACTACCATTTTATCGTACTTATATTAAAATAATATATCTTAAATAAAAAACATACCAAATAACAGAAATATTTCATCATTGGAATCGAGCCACATACCACTTGGCAGCATTCCGCCTAGCCGCCTTGGCCTTCTCAGACCTTTTCTTGTAGCTCGGATCATCGAATCTAGCCCTCATCGCAGTCCACTGCTCAGGCATGATCCAACCTTGGATCATTTTTCCAGCACGATCATGAGCCTTCTGGTCATCCATAGCATCTCGGATAAGCTTGGCGACAACGGTAGAAAACAGCCGCTCGATCAACTTGGCCTGGTACGGAGGATAGAAATACGTTTGCTACAATAAATAATTTAGTAAGTGAGCATCACAGATAAGTTATATAATATACATAAATTAGAGGATTTATTTAATATACTTTTACCTGGAAGTGCGCAAACCAGAATGCCTTCCTCTCCTCCGGAGCTTCAAAGTAGTTGATCAAAGGGCCACCGTAGTTGTTCCTCAAAAATAGGTCCAGGCGTCTCTTAACCGACGATGGACGATATTTATACAGAGATAATTATTTTTTTGAAAATTTAATATATGATGAATAAAGAAATATACGATATATATGATGCTAAACCATCTAATTGACTTACTTTGTACCGTCGGCCCAAATCTCTGTCCTCGTCTCCTCCGAAGGTGCGCATGAAGGATCTTGTTGATGCTGGAATAACGTGGGCATGACCTCCTCGACATGCTTATCTGTCTCCATGGTTCCGTCAACATGAGGAACGCTGGACGAGGGAGTACAATCACGCCTAGAACTACTAGTCCCAACGGTCGAAGATGTGAGTGATCGATATACTGGAGTACTGGGCAACGACGATCCGGAACCAATAGTAGGCAGTACCGGAGGAGCACTCTGTCTACCTCAGGACCTGCCGAATCCTCCACGTCGTCTTGTCATACCTGATAGTAACATATGATGAACATAGAAAAACATAAATATATAGTATATTCGATTGTCAAAATATGATGCATATCTCACAGCATTCTACAGTCAAAATATAATACATATATTTGTTAAAATAGTACATTCTACAGTCAAAATATAGTTACACTCTACAGGCAAAATATTTTATTTTTAATCATCTTCAGAAAAATTTATCTTATTCGCCTTCCTCGTCCTCCTCTCCCTCTTCCTCCTCCTCGTCTTCACTTTTATCTACTTCGTCTTCGTCTTTATCTTCCTCTTCGGATAATTTATATCTTCTACATTATTACTCGTGTAATAAGTAACTTTCGTTGAGTCCATATCTATAATATTTGTTACAAGCGGTAGATCATCCTCCTGATAAGCTATTTCGTTAATGTCAAAGGTATTTCTAGCTTTAGTCATGTATACTGCCCACCAATTTGACCTCACTGTCCCCCATCTAGGATAAGTTTTGAAGTACACGAGCTGAGCCTGACTTGATAGGACAAATAGTTCGTAGTCTTGATATTTACGCTTGTAGTTTATATCTACAAGGCCATGCTTGTCAATTTTCCAACCTTGATCTTGAATCGGATCAAACTATTCACACTTGAATAGCACGATATTAGCAGGTTCTATGCCATAATTATATGTCAACTCCATAATCTCTCGTAAGATGCCAAAGAAATCATTGCCTGGATCGACGTCTTTGTAGTTCAAAGATTTGATACACAAACAACTATTTT
Source organism: Iris macrosiphon (assembly GCA_036927795.1). Taxonomy (NCBI): domain Eukaryota; kingdom Viridiplantae; phylum Streptophyta; class Magnoliopsida; order Asparagales; family Iridaceae; genus Iris; species Iris macrosiphon. The sequence continues at coordinate 325,465,092 of JAYESA010000004.1, forward strand.
TCGTGGAATCAAGATCCAAAAAGCTGTCTCTGATAGGAGCATTTGTTGACTTGAACCTGAACCCATTCACACAGAAACTTGGCTATATTTTAACGACAGTAATTGGTCCCTTGGCTCGATTTCTAATAGATTCAGTCTCGGATTTTATTAGATGATCGACCTAAACACCAAAGTAGCGATAGTAAGTTATTTGTTTTGTAAGTGCAGAATTAAAAAGTAATTACCAAGCATCTTATATATGCGCTCAACCAAGAAGGAAAATGGCATCTCATTTCTTGTTCTACTTCTTCGTCTGTTATGTAGGGTCTAACCGACCTCAACTCATTATTATATGTACTGAAAAACAATAAAGCAACTGCTGATTAGTACCATAATAGTAGCTTATACTATTATATTAAGATAATGTAAACATGGACGTATTAATTACTTAACCCTCTAGCTTCTCCACTTCATCCTCGTCACAATTGAGTAATATATACAACTAGGCAGCCCTTAGCTCGTCGTCATTCAAATATCTCTTCTTCATTTTTCTCGAAAGCTTTTCGGACGCATTGAATACTTTGAGTATTGCATCTTTAGATTTCTGATATCCGTCATCGTTTCTCGTAGCTTTCGTTCTATTAGTAGCAACATGCAATTTAAAATACGTCGAGCAAAAGTTTATAATCTCCTCGAGAACATAAGCTTCACAAATAGATCCCTCAACCCGTGCCTTATTTTTCACCTTTCTCTTTAGGTGATTCAGATGCCGCTCGAAGGGGTACATCCACCGATAACCGACAGGACTACCAAAACGTGCCTCATAGGAAAGATGAATTAACAAATACTCCATAGAGTCGAAGAATCCAGGAGAAAATACCTTCTCGAGCTTACATAGCATTACCGTAATATCCTTCTCTTGCTTTTCTAGACGATCGACGAGCAACTTAGTACAACAAAGATCTCTGAAGAATATGCTAAGCTCTGTCAATGGATCCCAAATGACCTGCGGTAAGAATTTCCGAAATGCAATCGGAATTAACCGCTCCATGAATACGTGACAATCGTGGCTCTTCATACTCGCCAGTTTGTTCTCCTTGAGGTCGACGCATCTTCTCAAGTTTGATACATACCCATTTAGAAACTTTAGACCCTGAATCCACCTACAAAGTCTCCTTTTATCCTATTTCTCCAGTGAGAAAACTGACTTAGGTTGCTTTAACTTTTTATTCCCCTCCTCTATCAAATGCAATACAGGACGTCTACTTATTTCTTCTAAGTCCAACCTGGCCCTTTCGTCTTCCCCTTTACCTCCATTACAGTATTAATTATGTTATCAAACACATTCTTCTTAATATGCTTGACATCAAGGTTATGTCTGATCAGATTGGTGCTCCAATATGGCAATCCCAGAATATACTCCTCTTTGTCCAATTATGGGTGTGACCAAATCCGTCACACTTGTACCCCTTAGCAGGCTCTTCGATAGCACTTGGTAAATCTTTTACCTCTTCCTATATCATGTATCTGGGCCACCTTGGCGGTGGATTGGCCTTCTCCATAACTCCCGCAAGAAAAGCATTCATGTTCCTCCGGTACGGATGATCCTTCGGCAAAAATTGTCGATAACAATCGAAGAAGCACGGTTTGCCTCTGTGTTTCAAACCGGACATGAGAGACGACCATGGGTGCTCCATCCTGATAACATTCCATAGGCCGGAAAGTCGTTGATGGTCCACATAAGTGCTACCCTCATCTAAAAATTTTGCTTTCTAGAAATATCGTATATGTTGGCACCTACTTCCCACAGCTGATTCAACTCATCTATCAAAGGCTGTAAATACACATCGATGTTCTTCTTTGGATTGTTCGGACCCTGGATAATAATGGTTAGGAACATATACGGAGTCTTTATGCACATCCAAGGTGGTAGATTGTACGAAGTAACGATCACAGGCCAACATGAATACTGGAAGACCGAAAGTTCGAATGGGGTAAAACCATCAGAGGAGAGCCCCAATCTGACATTACGCGGATTCGAAGAAAAATCTGGATACTCTCGATCAAAGTGATTCTATGCTTCTCCATCTGTTGGATGATCCAATACTCCTTCGATCTGTTTTTGCCTGTGTTAACTCATATTTTCTGCAGTCTCCTTAACCATAAACAACCGTTGTAACCGTGGCGTCAAAGGCAAGTAGTGCATCAAATCGGTAGGCTTCCTTGCACCGACAGACTTTCCTCTAACAGTGGCCTTGTAGCGATCAGCACCACAGAATCTGCACGCATCTTCATCCTTGTCGTCTTTGTAGTACAACATGCAACCGTTGCGACATACATCAATTTTATCGTATCCCATCCAGAGCGATCTCACCATCCTCTTAGATCGATAGAAGTCTTTAGGCAACTTTGCACCCTCGGGCAAGATCTTTATAATCAAATCGATCAGTCTATTATAGCATTCTTGCGACATGTTAAAATTGGACTTGATGCTCAATAATCTTGTAACCACCTCCAATGGTGAATGATCCTCACAACCAGGATATAGTGGAGTCCTTGCATTCTCCAGCAACTCCATAAACTTTACAGCATCAGCATTCGGTGCCTCCTCGGTTGCATCATAATTGTCCGGATTGAAACTAGGTCCCGTCGTATCATAATTGTCCGGATTGAAACTAGGCCCCGTCGTATCATAAACCACGTTCAACCACCCGTTGTCGTAATCACCATAGTCGTGGACATCTATATACGGCTCCACATAAGGCTCCGACTCCGTTGCTAGAGACACAAGTTCTCCTTGCAAAATCTACTGATAGTAATTCGGCGTGAAGCCCTTCGAGTACAAATAATATGTGACTTCCACTTCTGGATGATATTTCCTATTGCGATATCTCACACACGGACACTTAATTTTGGTACCGTCCATGTACTGAGGGAACGCCTTGGTGAACTGCATGAACTGCTGTATACCCTCAATGAATTCATCCCGCACACCGCACATGTCATCATGATAACGGTTGTACATCCACGAACGAGGACGCATATAGTAATTCATATCCATTTCTAGATACTTCTGCAAAAATAACAATATGTATCATATAAATTATTACATACAGTGTGATTCTTTAAAGAAGAAGTTGACAATTAATTGGCTAGGTAATCTATATTTGAAGTCATATAGAAGAAGCAAAGTAGGATATATATGATTATAATTTTGCATCACCGTCAAGAAGGATGTGGTAAGTAGGCTTCAAAGTTTTCCTACGGAACTCCATTATAGCATTCTAAAATCCAGAATCACTAGTTTTCCTATGGAACATAAAGTATAATCCTGGATCCCGCCGATCACTTACTGTAATAATTTTTTTGCTGCTGATATGGTACACTTGTATCCGTGTATCAACTCCTCCAGGACTTTCAATTCCTCGAAAGGTAATCTTTAGTGAATACGAGCTGAATCCCAATATCCCAAAAGTTATTGGTTACTAGCTAAGTTTATTTTCACAAGTTTGAAAACACAAGATGGTGGTGTTGCAGATATGTAGGGAGGAACAAGTTATATTATATTGTACATTGACACAGTAAGATAGCCAAACGACGGATTGTCAAAAGTCAAAAGTCAAGAGCACAAAGTGTAAAAGCTTGTTAAATCCCTATATCGATTTAAACAAGCTCCAAAACAATGGCACAAGAAGTTTTACTCGATCATTCTTTCATATGGTTTTTCTATGAATGAGTATGATAAAGTTTGTATGCAAAACAAGTAGGGAATGACACAGTATTATTATTCTTGTATGTAGATAACATTCTTATTTTTGGCACAACTTCAGATCATTGATAGTATAAAAGTTTATCTTTCCTCCAAGTTTGATGTGATTTTGGGTACGAAATTAGTTCAGACCAACACCGGTATATCATTCTCTCTCTTCATTCTACTTAAGAAAATTTTATACAATTTTGAATTTTACTCTACTACATCATATGATGCTAGTACTCAATTGTGCAAGAACTTAGGAGAACCAGTAGAACCATAGATATTCTCAAATAATTGGTTCACTCATATATATTGCAAACTGGAATAAACCAGATATTTTATATGCAGTTGGTAGACTCAGCAAGTATAATTGCAATCCTAGTAGCACACACTGGTCTGCACTAGAAAAGATTTTTAGATATCTGTGAGACTCGAAATTATAGTCTGTGTTATAAGGGGTTTCCCGAAGTGCTGGAAGGTTCTTCGAACACCAATTAGGTGGCAGGCTATCCTAATTTTAACCACCGACCATCTCTTCCTCCTGGGTGAAGAAGCAGTTTCTTGTGAATCTTGTAAAGAAACTAAAATTTTGAAAAACACCATGGAATCTAAACTATTGGTTGAGATACATGTAGTAAAGCTGAATGACATAGAAATTTGCTCTATAATATTCCTATTGTTATAAATCATATTACAGTTATTTCCATTCATTGTGACAATAAATCTTGTATTGATATTACAGCTGCTAAAATTTACAATTTCAAGATGAATAATTTTTCTAGAATCATGTACAACTTTGTAACGCAGAAGAGAAAAAGCATTGTATCTTACATTATGTAAAGTCTGAGCTTCATTTAGCTGACAACCTTAGTAAAAGATTTGCCTCAAAGTGAGATTTTAATATCATCGAGGGGGATTTTGCTGGCAAAGTGGAATACCCAACCTATGTGATCGAGGGTTCCATGAATTAGGTTCAATGGAAGAAACGAATTAGGTAAACCCTAACTTCGTCAGGTGTTATTCAACTTCAAAAACATTCTGGCCCTTGTATATGAACGTGGAGCTGAATCCCAATATTCGTGTTTGTGTCAGTGTCTGTCAAGTATGTGTGTTGTGTCAGTGTCACATGTGTGTCCTGTGTGAGAGAGAGAGAGAGAGTTAGGGTTTACCTAGAGCTCGGGAGGACGCGGTAAGAGGGGGGTCGCCGGGAGGGAAGAGGGGGGTCGCCGGAGGAAGGAGGGGAGTTGGAGGGGGAGGACGCGGGTTTCTAATTTGGGAGAGGGAGAGGAAGAGATCGAAAGAAATAGGGGGAAGCAGCCCTAAATGAAATAAATTTAGCGATATTTTAGCGACGTCACTAATGACGTCGCTAAGTTAGCGACGTCTGACACGTCGCTAATGACGTCGCTAAATGTCCAAAAGACATATATCGCTAAATACGTCGCTAAACGTCGCTAAATATTTAGCGACTTAAATTAAACTTATAGCGACTAATCTTTTAAAAACTGAATAAAAGTCACTAAACGTCGCTAAATATCGCCAATTAGCGACGTCTAGCGACGGATTTACCTGGAGTAGTTAATTAGCGGTATTTTCTTTATCGTCGTTAAAAAATGTCGCTAATCCCGCTTATTCTAGTAGTGATGGGTAGCAAAGTCCACTATGCCTCACCCAACTACAGAGCATGCGCTCCCAGCTTCTCTCCCTTTTGCTGTAGACGCATATTATACATCCACCCAGGCTAACCCAGCCCATGCGGTAGTCAGGAAGGTGAAAACATATGCTCAGCACCTAAACTCAGGCAAAGAAAAATACTATAATGCCAGAAGTTTGGGTGCTAAGGCATGTTCTATGAGGCCATAGCAGAAGCCGCATAAGTCGACAGCCGCAGGCAAAATTCCACATACGCCACTGGTCGACGGCCACAAGAAAATGGCTATATACGGCCAGGATGGCCACAGAAGTTTCATCTTCGACCGAATTTTATGCAGTGCTGACTCCATGTGCCTTGCTAAAAAATAAGAAGATGTGATCTTGGACCATTTATACTACACACTGGCGTGTGCTAGGACGAAGGAGTCTAGGACAATACGAGCTCGTCAAGCTCACGCAATTGCTCATTTGATCGACCGTCAGCATGCGCCACTTACTATGCATGCATCTGACAGAAAGTCATATAAATTTAGCCTATGCGTCCAGCACATAGTGGCAATCGTACATGGTCGGTCTAAAGAGTCTTCCATTGGCAACTTGCAGCAAGTTCTTGTACTAACCTCAGGTAAGGAAACACAATCAACACCTACGTGCCCATGTGCTCGGTTTACCTGCGCCCATAAGAAGGGTACAAAGATGAGTCAGCCCTCGCTTGACTTGCGTAACGTGATTAATCACAACCTCAAAGCAATAAAAATAATTATGACATACGAATTGTCAGCCCCATGTCATCACTATGCCAATATTATCATCAACTACTGCTGTAACAAAAAAATAGTATCTACAAAAAGGCAGTCGGCATTTCAGCAGCAGCAACCAAGGGTACCCACCCGGCTGCAACCTGGGGAACAAGTGCAAGCACCGTTAGAAGAGGAACTGCCCTTCGTCTCATGCTATTATGCTTGAAAGGCCTCCTCCATAAGGGGAAGTCAGAAGTCCAGAATATCCAGTCCGTCGCACTCGGCCAGCAGGTCAAGAAGACGGGTCCAAGGGGGATAGGCAGCAGAACCTGCGGAAGGTATTTTCTTGGGCACCCGGCTCAAATGAGAAACTATCAGCCACTGGGGGTAGTTCTTTCTCATGATCCCAGGTGGCTACGCAAACTGGGAGTTTTAATCCTCTGGACCTCTAAAAAAATTTGGCATTCCGTGAAGGCTGTAATTCCCAAGGAACATATGTTAAGGTCCCTAGGGGTAGCCACTGTCACACCATGATCTCTCACAGGCTAAATCGGTCGTTCCCGCTAGGCGAGAATCACCGCGCCAGTGCTCCCGCAGAAAGATCGCTTTGACCCATCCGGGCGTGATGTCGCGCGAGCGTGAGCCACGCCCGTGAAAGGTCGTGGTTCATTAGTTGGCGGTAAGAGTTCTAAGCCACAGAGTCGCATAGATTGTCCGAATGCAGCGGAGTCATGAACGCATTGGCGATCGATAACAAGTTTACTGAGTCAACAATATAGCATAAGCATTGAATAACACAAGTTGAAGTAAATCAACTCTTTTATTGATATAAACATGTTTTACAGGCGGCGCATAGCCGAGATTACAAGTCGCTCAAGCCTCTCTCTCTCTTAAACAATAAAAGTGTGCCAAGTGACTACAATTGTTCTTCTATATGTGCTTCTGCTCCGGACACAACGCTCCAAGGCTTTATAGGAAACTCTTTGCCTTAGCACGCATGTAGGAGGCATCCGCACCAAACGAGGTTCTTCAGCACCCTGCAAACGATCTGGTGGATTATCAGTATATTGAATGCACTAGTGGGGAGGCTACTCGCCCGCTCGACAAATCCAAACATGTAATACAGGTTCCGTGCACTAACTATTATGTTGTCTTTCTAGTTGCCTTAGGATCAGTTTTATGCAAGATTTGTATAGCCTAATTTGTGTGGCAGTGCACCGTACAACATGAGAGAAAATACGACAAAACTTACCAACTTACCATTTTACCTTCCCTGTCCAAGGCAAAAATTGTTAATTTACGCACGAGCATGTATAAACATTTAGGGGCATAGCATATGCAAACACGAGTGTTGTTATATCGTTCAAGTTTAAATACACAAGGTGGACATAGTCAAGGACAAGGATAACATGCAATGAGAGCACACGATGAACACATGATGCGTTGCAAGTTATCCCATTCGCACACGATGACTATGCCACAGGTTTAAATGCACACGATGATCACTAGCTTGATGCCATAATGGACTAGTCAAGGATAAGGATAGCATGCAACGAGAACACACGATGGCCATACGATAAACACATGATACGTTGTAAGCCATCATGTTCGCACACGATTGACTACACATGAAGTTCCGCCCGGATCAGATCGGTGCTCGTGCCCCAGTGACCGTCCGCAGAACTTATACCCTTGTGAACAAGTTGTCCATGATCGAACACGATTATTAAGTTAATAATTCATGCAGTTGAGGAAACACGAGTACACGACAAGCAGTGTTGCATGATTCATTTTGTTCAGTGAATGAATTTTGCCTTGATGCATTTCCCCTGGGGCAGAGATTGCCTTGGTGACCTAACGGTCCCGGATACTTGCAGGTTCATTCAGGCACGGAATGACTACTTAGTAGTCTTCCGGGCTTTTGATAAAAATAAGGCAACACACAAGCAGACAAGCATGCATTTATATAAATACAAACATTCACGTTAGCTCGGGCCCGAAGGTAAGCCGAGAGGTGAAACCGTTAGGGGTCTTCCCGAGTGACACGTTCTAGGGTAGCATGCAAGGGTCTGAACATATATAAGCAATGTTTCATTTCCATGTTCTAGCATAAGCAATACAAGTTGGGATTATTTCCTTAGCTAGGTGTATTGGATTCTTATTAGCATGCAGGGGGTGATTCACCTAGCGACTAGCATGTATCGTTCCACATTTTATGTGTGCTGGCTAAGCAAAGACAAGTTCACCGTAGCCACCCACCTTAGCGATGATTTGCCTCGGTTGAGCGATACTTCGAGCGAGCCTTTGAAAGCCTAAGCCGGAATCCTGTAGGGATAAGTCTGGATATCCTTTGCTTCTCGTTTGAGGCAAAGCGGTTTGGGATATTGCACTTTTGTCGTTTGAATTGGCAGTCCGCTTAAACGGAACAGGGTGTTACATCCTACCCAACTCAGAAAAAATCTCGTCCTCGAGACTTACTGAGGACAATCAGTACGTTTCAATCAATTTTTGATTTAACGATACAAGGCTGAGGCAAACCTACACAAGTCATTGTACTTGTTTATTGGACATTCACTTGCACAAGCGTTCGAGATCAGCATATCGCTAGTCTATATCATAAAAATATTTGTAGCGCTCTAAATACATGCATGACAACCAACTTAGCGATAGCAAAGTCTTAGCACTCGAGTTTCATATTTTCTTAAGTCTTGGATCATGCACAAGTTCAAGGCGTCCCTCAAACAGATGCATTCAACCAAACTTAGAGTTAGTGAAATCGGACAAGCTACTTGCGTAAATCTCAAGGGTTCACGCAGGTTGGCACAAAGGCCACTTATATCACGATTCATATAAGCATTCTTATCATTCAAAAAGCATTTTGAAACTATTTAGACTTATTGTTGGAACATTCCGTTGGGACAATAAGATAGAGCATGCACATAACCCACGAACGAGCTTTCAAAACAGAGATATTAGGAATGAAGTCCAAAGACGTATAAGTCAGGCTCTGATACCATTATGTCACGACCCAATCTCCCGCGGGCTAAATCGGCCGTTCCCGCTATGCAAGAATTACCGCGCCAGCACTCCCGCAGAACGATCGCTTTGACCCATCCGGGCGTAATGTCGCAGGAGCGTGAGCCACGCCCGTGAAAGGCCGTGGTCTATTAGCTGGCGGTAAGAGTTCTAAGCCACAGAGTCACAAAGATTGTCCGAGTGCAGCAGAGTCATGAACACATAGGCGATCGGTAACAAGTTCACTGAGTCAACAATATAGCGGAAGCATTGAATAATACAAGTTAAAGTAAAGCAACTCTTTTATTGATATAAATATGTGTTACAGGTGGCACATAGCCGAGATTACAAGTTGCTCAAGCCTCTCTCTCTAAAACAATAAAAGCGTGCCAAGTGGCTACAATTGTGGAATGATTGTACAGGCGATGTTCACAACATTATGTCTTCTATATGTGCTTCTATTCCGGACGCAGCGCTCTAAGGCTTCAGAGGGAACTCCTTGCCTTAACACGTACGAAGGAGGCATCCACACCGAACGAGGTTCTCCCGTACCCTACAAACGATCTGGTGGATTATCAGTACATTGAATGCACTAGTGGGGAGGCTACTTGCCCGCTCGACAAATCCAAACACGTAATACAGTTTCCGTGCACCAACTATTATGTTGTCTTTCTATTTGCCTTAGGATCAGTTTCATGCAAGATTTGTATAGCCTAATTTGTGTGGCAGTGCGTCGTGCGACATGAGAGGAAACACGGCAAGACTTACCATTTTACCTTCCCTGTCCAAGGCAAACATTATTAATTCACGCACGAGCACGTATAAACATTTAGGGGCATAGCATATGCAAACATGAGTGTTATTATATCGTTCAAGTTTAAATATACAAGGTGTACATAGTCAAGGACAAGGATAACATGCAACGAGAGCACATAATGAACACATGATGCATTACAAGTTATCCCATCCATACACGATGACTATGCCACAGGTTTAAATGCACACGACGATCACTGGCTTGATGCCATACTGGACTAGTCAAGGAACGGAATAGCATGCAACGAGAACACATGATGGCTTTACGATAAACATACGATGTGTTGCAAGCCATCCATCCCGCACACGATTGACTACACATAAAGTTCTGCTCCGATCGGATCGGTGCTAGTGCCCTAGCGATCGTCCGCGAAACTTATACCCTTGTGCACAAGTTGTCCATGATCGAATACGATTATTAACTTAACAATTCATACAGTTGAGGAAACACGAGTACACAACAAGCAGTATTGCATGATTCATTTTGTTCAATAAAAGACTTTTGCCTTGATGTATTTCCCCTGGGGCGGAGATTACCTTGGTGACCTAATGGTCCCGGATACTTGCAGGTTCATTCAGGCACAAAATAACTACTTAGTAGTCTCCCGAGGTTTGGATAAAAATAAGACAACACACAAGCAGGCATGCATGCATTTATATAAACACAAACATTCATGTTAGCTCGGGCCCGAAGGTAAGCCGAGAGGTAAAACCGTTAGGGGTCTTCCCAAGCGATACGTTCTAGGGTTGTATGCGAGGGTCTGAACATATATATAAGCAATGTTTTATTTTCATGTTCTAGCATAAGCAATACAAGTTGGGATTATTCCCTTAGCTAGGTGCGTTGGATTCTTATTAGCATGCAGGCGGTGATTCACCTAGCGACTAGCATGTATCATTCCATATTTTATGTGTGCTGGCTAAGCAAAGACAAGTTCACCGTAGCCACCCACCTTAGCGATAATTTGCCTCGGTTGAGAGATACTTCAAGCGAGCCTCTGAAAGCCTAAGCCAGAATCCTGTAGGGACAAGTCTGGATATCCTTTGCTTCTCGTTTGAGGCTAAGCGGGTCGGGACATTGCACTTTTGCCGTTTGAATCAGTAGTCCGCTTAAACGGAACGGGGTGTTACAGCCACCCTCGTCAAGTGGATGCAGCTTCCTACGCTGGGGTAATGTTCTTTCCAAGTCCAAAGAGGATGCGGCAATACTGACTTTCCCGAATGACTATTCACGGTAAGAGTTTAAGACGGAAAGTACAACGTCCACCATCCCATCCATTTCTTTCTATGTGAGAATATCATATATGTAAGGAGACGATCAAGAGGGCCCTGACAATCAATAGTGTCTCAAAACCCTCGAGGCCATGATGTAGACCATAAGCGCATCAATGCAAGCATTGACCCAGGAAATACTAGAAATCAAGGCAAATATGGACCAATAACCAGCGAGGTCCTCTGGTCAAGTAAGCCTGGTGCCTAGGTCCAACGGGGATTCTAATACAACAGCTCCACCCTCTGGAGGTAACCATCCCCTACCCAGATCGTCTACTCCTTTCACAGTCAATAAAGCTCGAAAGGGAATATGGGAGGTATGAGAACTCTGGGCCCGCCGAGACTATATGGGCAATCGGGACTCACTGCACGAGCTTAGGATCCGACAACCATTTTTCCTCGAGTGGAGAGACGTACCGTATCCGCCTAAGTACAAGCCTGTCAAATTAAATCCGTTTGATGGAAAGACATCTTTTCGTCAATTCATGAGTTACTTCGACACGACAACAGGACATTTACCTCATAATGATGCCCTCTTAACTAATCTCTTTGTCGGGGCATTGTCTAGAATAGCCTACGATTGGTTCTGTAACCACCAGGACAACTGTATTTTGTCGTTCGATGACCTCAAAGGCCTTTTCCTTGCTCGGTTCTATGACGAAGGAAATTACATGATGATGCCCTCTTAAATGGATATCACATTAAGGGAGAAAGAGTCTGTACGAAAATACATCGAGCAGTACAGGCAAGCGGTGCTGAAGTTACCCCCCGATAACCCTGAGCCCATGCTGATGGACACCTGCCATAGGAATCTCCTTCACACAACCAGGATCTGGATGGGCGACTCTCAGTTTAAAGACTTGACGGTATTCATCATAAATTATGTCGGTGCCAAGAAGAAGGTAAAGGACTCCTGCCTCTTGGGAATACAGATCCCTATCGCTGATAATAGGAGAAAGCGTGTCACTCTCCTTTCCCGATATATGTATTAGGAACATATTTTTATTTTAGCATGGTTGCATATGCATGGAGACTAGACCCATTCTTTGGTTTAACCTTGTTCATGGTTTATTTTGTGGGTTGGTTCAGGTCATGAGAACCTTTGATTCAACCCTATCATATATAACCCAACATTCTATTTTTCTTTCTTCACTTCTTCATTACTTCCTCTTTCTTTATTTTTTTTCTCCCCATTTCTATAGGTAAGTACACATTGCATAAGAAATGGAAAAACCCTCCATATTATTGTTCTACAAAGTTAATTATGTCTTTCTAAGAACTTTTAGTTCTTGGAGTTTTCTATTATAATGAATGGATTAGTTTAATCTACATGTCTAAACTTAGGATTTTATGGGTTTTATGATTTTTTTCTTGATTTTGATCTATTAAACTTGTGTCTTTAAAAATAGTTTTTTCTACATTATAGAGCTTTCAATTTAGAGCATTTTGGCTTTTGGTTCACCGATTTGGACTTAAAATGAGATTTTTATGTACAAAATAAGATTTTAGTTTTTGAAACTTTTTTGCCATGGCTGAACCTGCTGTTGGAGAAGATAAAGTTCTCATGCAGCCAGGGAGCATATGCGGCTGAAAGTGCTATGCATCCTGAGAGGGATACGTATCCTAAGCTCTTGCCACATACTGACATCATGAGTCCATCTTGTTGGACGCATGACTACTGATTTGTACAGTATCCTGGAATACCTTGTGCATCCACTCGCTGAACGAATAAGAAATTCGCTAAGTCCTAGAGAACTCCATGCAATATCGACACTCATGCGGCCTGGAGAACATGCGGTCACTATTTTCTTGGATGCATGGCTCTGAATCATTAGAACTTATTTCTATAGTTTGGTCTTTTCTTTCTGACACACTTTATGGCTTATTATCTCAGTCACATCAGTCACTTTATGTCACATGACTGACACATTATTTATTTGACTATCACTTCAACACTGGTCCCAAGGAGTAGACCTTAACCCTGAGCATGCGGCCAAGTAGTTTATGCGGCCTGACTTCATATGACCGGACTTACCATACTTCCCTGACTTCAAATCCGGTCTGACTTCATATGCGGCCAGAATTGTCATACGGCATGGACTTTCCATGCGACCTAGAGACCCATGCGGCCCTACTTGTTTTGATTGAATATTTTCTTGACTCTTGTGACCCAATGTATAATTGGTAATTTGACATGAATATTGTATCCATGCTGGTACTAGTATTGCCTGATTATTGTTCATTATTTTATGTGTGCTGATGTATGAACATCCTGTCACGTGTTAAGTAATTATATTTTGGTTGTGCATCGAGAATGCCTCCAAAATCCTGAATGATTGATATTATATATATATATATATTGTTTCTCCATCACGGACATAATAAGCGAGTCAACTACCAAAGTGTGGATAGGATATTGATTGTATGAATGTTAAATACACGTTCGGGTGAATCCAGATTTTACTTCCATGGATTCTTATCTAGCGTGCCCGTACTTTGTACGACATCATAAGAAAAATTCTCATGTGATCTCGCCTTGATATTTCAAACACAACATAGGGATAATTATGTAACTAAAAGTGGTAGTACCATTGGAGGGAATAGTATCCCGAGATCATGCCAACGAACTTTTCTACAGAGATTTATTCTAAGTGCATTATGGGCTAGCCACAATAGATATTATATATCATCTGCCTTAGTGGAGTGCAGTATCTGACTTATTATTATGTCGAGCCACTATTTTAATATAGGAACACAGGAACCGCTAATACCATATTTTTAACGTAATGGCCCTACAGGGGACAGGTTTATCCTGCAAGTGCCTATTTTATTATATTGGTTCGGTTAGCTCATGATCGACACTGGCGTGATCCGAGGATACTTATTATGCATTATTTCTGAGATAACCTCAAACTCCACAAAAATAATAAGCCGTACAAATGATTAACCAATTTATGAAGAAACAGAATTGGTTGTGAGTGTATTTATTCAGCTAGTAGCGTAGGAAAGTGGACTATCATAGTATGATGGTTCAACCCTAATCTTTGTTTGGTTATAGGGTTGGACCTTTGCCCTAGGATATGCCATGGACCTAAGTTACGACGCTAAACCTATGTATTATTATATTATTTTTCTTAGGTTTTTGTTTCTCCATTTTGTGCTTCCTTTGTGGTACTTGCTATTTAGGGTCTAACCCTACTGGTTTTGCGTGGCCAGATTTTGAGCCAGCATCTGAGGATCCAACGTACTTTCCTCCAAATCTTGGCGCGCACCAGGAATTTGGTCGCAGGAGATAGCTACTGGTTTTTTTTCCAGCTCATCATTGAATATTTATGTCTTTTTGGGCATTTAGTCACCGATACTTGTTAGTTGGCTTGTCTGGACATTAGTTTTCGTACATGATTGTATTAAATCAGACTGCAGCTAATCACAGTTGTTTATGGTATTTAAACGAAAGAATAAAAGTGTATTTCAATGACGGGGTTTGTGCGAAACCCGCGCCCTTTGGTTTACAAAAAAACTTGTACAATGTAATCCTATACGAGGATGTGGGAGTACAATTTATTTAATCTGGGTATAAATTGCTATAGGTGTCTGATCTGCGGTCGATCACTTTAGCCCTTGGACTGCGCGATGTTGAAGAAGTGCCGTGGAAGACAGGGAGCAGCTTCAAAGGTTGCAGGAGAGGGTGGATGCACGATGCCGAAGTCGTCGATCCCCGCTCTTTGCCTGAGCTCCGGGCTCTCTCTCTCTCTCTCTCTCTCTCTCTCTCTCTCTCCTCCTCCTTGTTCGATCTTCTCCGACTGTCGACCTTGGATCTGGTATTGGTACTCTTGACCGAATTTTTTGACCTGGGATCTGATATCGGTTTCTTGACCAATTTCTTCGACCTTGGATCTGATATCGGTTTCTTGACCAATTTCTTTGACCTTGTTCCCCATTGACAGGGGCCTCTATTTATAGAGTCTTTGGTGACAGTGACCACTCCGTTGGTGTAGCAACCGAGGAGTGGAAAGTACAGCACCCTTTTACACAACGGTTAAAGTAACCAATGCCTACGTATAGATGATCTTTTGACTGAGCGGGTGACGTGGGTCCAACTAAGGGGACACAATACGTACGGTTGCTACTAAGATCACGGCGTAAAAGCCACGCGGGTAGGTATCCATTGTGTAGAAGAGGTTGACGTAGAAGCCAAATGTCCGTCACCATGGCATAGAAGCCAAGTAGGCATAGAAGCCGAACATGCATGGAAGCCGAGCAGGCATAGAAGCCGAACAGGCATAGAAGCCGAGTAGGCGTGGAAGCCGAGTAGTCGTAGAGACTGAGGGGGCGTGGAAGCCGAGTAGTCGTAGAGACTGAGTGGGCGTGGAAGCCGAGTAGTCGTAGAGACTGAGTGGGCGTGGAAGCCGCATGAGCACAGATCCTGAATGGGCGTAGAGGCCACTGCATATCATGCCAGAATGGGCGTAGAAGCTGATTGAGCACAGATCCTGAATGGGCGTAGAAGCCGCTGCATATCGTGCTGATGTGGACGCCTTAGCTGGAATTACGGCTTTTGAAGATGTAACCAAATCTCTTGCAGAGATTTGCCATCACCTTATGCATTAAATGCGGAGGCGTGTTTCGAAGGTCTGCAGGCCTTCTGTGCACCCATCGCAGAGACATGTCTTGAGAGAAACTGCCACCGCCCTGTGCAATTAGACGTGGAGACGTGCCTCGAATCCCGTACGAAGTGCAGCTTTTGACGTGGCAGGCGGTTTGTCTGCTGCGGAGCGTAAAACAGCTCATGTTTGCCTGTGTAAAACAGGGCGGCGTATTCCCTTGTACGCAAAAGAATGGTTTATGCTGAGGGGACTCCGATAAATGACGGTTTGGTGATGTTTTACCAAATCTTCTGCATTAAATGGTGAGATCCGCCATCATACTGTAGGACGCGTCTCGAGAGGTCTGCCATCGTTTCCAGCCGTCGTCTGGGTAGCCGTGCATCACCTTTTGTCAGGAGTCAGAGGTCAGATTCGCTACGTGACTTGACAGGTTCATTTCGGGGAAGATGAAGCGTTCCTCGTACGCTATCACGCTGCTTTGAGAGCGGTTGAGTTTCACGCCATGGAGGCGATGAAGAACTTTGTTTCACGCTGGAGCGGCCTGGACGTACTGCATTTATGCGGATTGTCCTTTGAGCTTTATTCTTCACGCTGTATTTTAGCGGAGAAAACTCTGTGGTACGCCTGATGGCTCTGAAGGCCTCTGCTTACGCTGCTCTGTATCAAGAGGCTGTGTAGCTTTTTCCAGCATATTTTTCATGCTTCTACAACAGTCATATACTTTTGTTACTCTTCCAGCTCCTTATTTTGCAAAGCTAGTCTCTAGAATATTTTGAGAAAGCATTTGGGATGTCTTATTGCTTTATCATATATGTTTTATGCTTACTGTTTCTTGTTTAAATGATTGAGACATAGAAGTTCATGACCATAGAAGACTTGATTATAGCATGCACCCCTTTGTATTATAAAGCCGTGATCGCCATACGATGTATAGTAACTTGTACGGGGTAGCTGGCCATGTTTGTCTCTGTATTCTGGTACTGGGGTATGACAAAGTGCCCTTACAATAATAACAACAAAAATGGCAATAACGTCCAAGATGGCAAGGGAAATCAGGCTATAGTCGCCAATATAGCCAAGAAGCCCGAGAAAAATCCCGCAGAAGCTCCAAAACTGAAGGAAACATATTCTTTCGAATATGATAATGTTATGGAAATCTTTGATGTGCTAAATGAAGAGAAAAAATCTTCGTTTCCCTGACGTCAAGCGCCTTGTTGAGGTAGCTAAGGTAAATAATCTGAAGTACTGTCACTACCATCTTTACGTCCATCATACGGCACGGGACTACTACACGCTGAAGTGGTACATCCAGCGACTACTCAACACCAAGACCCTCACTTTGGACTTTGATGACAAAACAGTTGCCACGAACATGGTATTTCTCCAATTCAATAACTTTTTAGCGACAGAGGCCCAAGATGGAGTAATCTAGGTCCCTCAGGCAACAATGGAGGTTGGCAATCTTCCACCATCTTATGACCAAACAGCCGGGCTGATACCTCTTATCACGTCACGGGGGAGTTCATGTAGGTCCATCCCGATCTTGCTCCAGACTTGATGCAGCAAACAATACCTTTTGCCACCAAGTCCAAGGGCATGAAGTCCAAGTCCTGCTACAAGGTTTCTATCCCTTCCGAAGATGCTATAGAAGGAATAATGAGGTCAGGACTGACATACCAACGAGAGTACAACATCCCCAATGATTTTACGCTCCCAATCGTCACATCCGATCTGGGTCTATCCCAACCTCTAGAAGTGGACAAGTCCAAGCAGAAAGAAACTCTCTTCGATAAACCGCTGTGCAAAGATACTACTCAGGGGCTGAAGAAGCCCTATAACTTTGATATTTGGGCATAGATCGCCAATACTCCAGCAAAGTTGTCATTATTTAAGCTTCTTTGACTCTCCAAAGATACTCGGATTGATCAGGGTGAGGCATTAAAAAATAATGACACCTACCTGGCGCAGGTCAAGCCGCCAGCTGAGTATCCTGCCACAAGCCCCCACTGCAATAATATGATGAAGGTGATACCCAATATCGCATCCTCACAATAAGATATGTTGTTGAAGAATAATCAGTATGATCGTCCTCTGTATTACATAGGGTACATCGATGCCATCAAGGTAGACCGGATGCACATCGACTCCGAATCGTCAATCAGCATCATCCCACGAAGTCTACTTTAGACTCTGGGCATCCCGATGCATCGCCTGGCAATGACCAATACTGCCATTAGTGGCTTCAAAGTTGGGAGAAGCTACCCTCTGGGAAAGATTCGCTTGAAATATCATATCCACGACTTAAAATCAGAGGTCACCTGCTATGTAATAGATGTAGATGTATCCTACAACGCCTTGTTCGAACGTCCATGGATACATCAGTATATGATCGTACGGTCAAACTTGTACCAGTACTTGAAGTACATGGACGATCACAGCATCGTCAAGACAGAATTTGTCGATGTTGATCCATTTAAAGGGGTCGAGTCCTACTACTCTGACTCGATCCTCTACAAGCAAGTCTACCAAGATAAAGTTGGCAATAATACCGACGATGAGGAAGAGCCTAGGACAACATCGGACGAGCCCTTGAGAGTCCATCTTAAAGCACGTGCTCACAACACAGCTCCTCCACTTAGGGTAAAATTGCACAAGAAAGCAACTGAGCCTCAAGTCGTTCGCCCCCATAGACCGAGATGACCACCGAAGGAAGATCCAGCACCTACTACTACTTTCGAACCTCTAGGGGTAAACTGCGCAGGAGACCTCCAAATTTGTCGCTCGCACTGGGGGTAAATCTCGGAAAGGATGAACTAGAGGAGTATGTACGTAGCCACTCGTGATAACGTCCCTTCTCTCGACGATGTAATTCCGGAAGACGAGATATCTTATTTTATCAAGAAAGGGCTATCTTTGAACTACTCGAATCTTACACATCTCAAAATATTATATTCTCTCGAGCACGATCTGGGCCTGCACCTGCATACACATATGATTACCACCTATGCACAAACCAAATTCTCTCCAGTAAAAACTCATAATTTATAGTTCCAACAAGGAAGAGGGGAGACAAAATCATCATCTTCGACAGAGTAAAAACTCTATAATCCTTCGACTCAGAGAAACTGGAGCCAGAGCCAGAACCAAATACCGGCAAGATACCACTTCATCGGTACAACTCTCAAGCCAAGCACCTCATCCAGAATATGGGATACGATCTGAAAGCCGCTAGGGGCTTGAACTAAGGTAAAGGCCGATGGTTGACTCTTCGTCTGCACGCTCCTGTAGGAAAGCTCGAGGATTACTACTATAAGATGAAGCATGGATTAGGGTACGTTATACCTCCCACAACCCCCGAAGGCTCGGATGAAGAAGATGAATTACACTCCCACTCTTTAGAATCTTCCTCTTGGGTCTTTAAAAATAGTATCGGAGAGATGCTCAAACAAACATTATCTGCAAACATGGTGTCAGCTGGTTCTGAGAAAGCAGACGAGGATCCACCAAGTCTCTTTGAAGTAAAATTATGGGCCCAACACATAGATGCACAATGAGAGATGTTGTTCGAATAGCGATAACCTTCCACTGAGGACGAAGTCATACAAATCGATCTGGTCGATGAATCCTTCCCTAAACCTAACTTCATCAGCAAGAGTCTGTCCAATAAGGTTTGGGAATCCCTGCTATAGCTCGTCATAAAATACATCGATGTCTTCGCCTGGAGTTACGAGGATATATCGGGACTGGACCCCCAAATTATGGTCCATAAACTCAATATCTTTTCGAATGCTAAGCCGATCAGACAATAGCAACAACAGTTCTGGTCGACATTATGAATACTATCAAAGCTAAAGTCAATAAATAGATAGCTAGTGGCTTTGTCCGCGAAGAACAATATCCAAATTGGGTAGCCAATATCGTGCCTATCATCAAAAAGAATAGGAAGATCCGGATCTATATTAACTTCCATGATCTAAATATGGCATGTCCTAAGGATGAGTTTTCTCTTTCGATCATAGACATAACGATCGACAACATTTGTGGCATCGAGCTCATGTCCTTCAAGGACGGGTTCTCATGATACAATCAAATCAAGATGATTCCTGACGATGAGAAGCACACATCATTCTGAATGTCGATAGGAGTGTATTGCTACACATTCATTCCCTTGAATTTAAAGAACGTCGGTACTACATAACAGTGAGCTATGAGCAACATCTTCCGTGAACATCTACGGAAGATGGTAGAGTGTTACGCTGATGACATCACCGTCAAGATTCGCTCCAAAGATGATCACCTCTGGGACTTGAAGACTATGTTCGACCTCTTGCGTATGCACCAGCTCAAGATAAATCCCAACCAAATCCTTCCTAGGATTCTCCAGGGACAAGTTTCGGGGTTTTGTTATAACTTCTAAGGGTATCCACGTGGACCATGACAAGACTAAAGCAATCATTAAAATTCGTCTATCAAAGAACCTCAGAGAACTTTGTGGTCTTCAAGGAAGACTGGCATACATCATAAGGTTTGTATCAAAGCTCTCTGGACATTGACAGTCGTTCACTCAGCTTATGAAGAAGGGAGTCTACTTTGTTAGGAACGAAGAATGCTAGCGCACCTTTGACGACATTACCAGTATTGTCACACCCTTGTCCCAAAATACGTAGGGCCAGGTATACGTACACATGCCAACTATATGAACAGGTATAAGAACCCAATTTAATGGACCTAACCAGTCATAGTACGCTATAGAATATAACTAAATCACAATATCACAGGCAAGTAATAATCTAGTCTCATCCATAAATATCACCAAATAGGAAACTGAATGAATAGATAAAGTATCAAAATCTACTACAAAATAAATTCTAGTGGAGAACAATCCACAAAAATACAATTATGAAAGAATACTGAAAGAAAATACAACTAGACAATAAAAAATAGTCCGGGTGCCAGCTAACTAGATCAGGACACCCAAGACACTAAGAAACTATCCTCCACAACACTCAGGAAAACTCATGTGGCTCCACCTCAAGGTCCTCGTCAGCAAAATCTCTAACTTAGTAGTCAGTAGGGTACAAGTGCTCGTCTGGATCTGAAAAATATGCTAGGTCCTCAGAGGGACATAACAAAAGTACACAAAAATCAACATGCATAAAAGTAAAGCAGTAAACAATAAATAGGGTAACTAAACTATCTATGTGAAATGCACTCGAGACATCTCTAGTGGAGCATGAGGGGAGAGAATAGAAGAATCCGTTATCCCACCAGGCGTTCGATAGAACTCGAGGGTACACCATTTATACCATTTACACTAGAAGAAACAGAAGTCCCATACGCTTACTAGTAGATTCTTTCCTCCCAATGTACTATCCGAACCGTATACGCGCTGCAGACATAATACAATGACATCAACAAAATCTAGAAACTAGCCCAAATGCGGACTACTAACACAAGGCACAAACTCACATATTGATGATCAGTCGACACGCTAGTCTATGCACTCCCTCACTTAGTGAACGTGTTGAACAAGTGTCAGGTCAGAAGATACCAAGTACCTTCACAATATACCAGGTTATTCTTCTACTACAAGACACATGCACACAACTAAAAAACAAAAACTAGACATAATATAAACTGAACAATACAATCATGCTAGGTGTACTTGCCTTCCAAGCCAAGCTGCGAGCACAATAAGTGTAGTCCGGAGCTATCCACGAAAATGTCTCGAACACCTACCAATTATTTATTACACTAGTTATACTCTACTCTTCTAGTTAAATTAAGTTATTATCTAGTTAATAATTCTACATAGGTTGCACATGAAAGTATCTACACACCAAACTATTACTAGTCATCAAACATTGCCAAAAATCATTTTAAATAAATAATCAAAATAAAACTATTAATTTTGGAATTTTATTAGAAAATAGAGTTTTTAGTGATACGGTCATCTCCTATAAAAAAAGTATGAGTCAAAACCAAGCAGAACCCAAAACTAGGTCATCACGGGTTACCAACAAGTCACAAAAAATTAATTTTTAAAAAATAAATAAATCTAAAATAAATATTTAAAAATATGAATTAAAATATAATAATATAATTTTAGATGTTAAAAATGTGGATTTTTGTCGGGGTTTATGTCTGAAATTGTCGGGGTCAAGTTTTTGTCAAAACTATGTCAACTTTTTACATAAAACACCTAAATTTTAATTTTTATAAATAAAAAAATCTTAATATATTATATAAAAATAAGTATTAAAAATAATAAATACTCTTTTATTTTATAAAATATTAATTAGGATTTTGTAGCACATCAAGAATACATAGACTAGGGTTTTCTTCAACATCAAGAACTAATTAGGATTCAACCTTACAACCACAATATATGTTCGAAACATAAAATATACTTATCAAAAATAGCTTAACAATCCACCAAAGTATATAAATCTTGGTTCTTAAAAATATCATAAAAAAATTAGTTTATCATTAACCAAAAAGAAGATTAGGGTTTGGCTCTTTATTTATTAACATGCAAATTAGGATTTTTACTACAACAAGCAAATTAGGATTTTTATCAAGAACATGTAAACTAGGGTTTTTATCAAGAACATGCAAACTAGAATTTTTATCAAGAATATGCAAACCAAGGGTTTTATCAAGAACATGCAAACTAGAATTTTTATTAGGAAACCATGGAGAAGAAAAATATTATGGGAAAGAAGAAGAGGAGGATTGAAGAAAGAACTTACTAGAAGGAGAAGGAATAATAAACTGGATCTTGGATGGAGTGGTCGGCCTCAGGGTATCCACATGGGGGCATGGGGGGTGTCGGTGGCCTTGGGGTTCGTGGCTAGAAGGAGATGGGGGTGGAGAATAATTATATTTACTAGGGTTTGAGTTATAATATATATATATATATATATATATATATATATATATATATATATATATATATATATATATATATATATATATATATATGGAGAGAGGGTTGGACCCTTGTGAGATTTTTGATCGGTCATGGGAGGGTTCGATTATAGGGTAGGAATACGTTTGAGTGTTTCCTAATTTGGTGGTTTTCTAATTTGGTTGGTAGAAATATTTGGTCAATAACTATTTCAATGATATTAATAATTAAGATTTGATTTGAGATTCTAAAGGAATAAAATAATAGATAATTATTATACAAATCTTGTAAAAAAAGAGAAGTTGCCTAATTTGGCATGGGGGACTCATGGTAGCAATTGTAATTATGGGTTGCTAATTTAGAAACTACATATTTAATTAAGATCCTAATTTTTAGGGAAATAAATCAAAGATTTGATTCATGAATTTAAATTGGTGGATGCTATAAAAAATAAATGGATAGAATATTTAAAGAAGAGGGTTTCCAAATATAGAAATATTAGAATTGGATTGGCTCTAAAAGTTGATAAGGTGCAAAGGTTGACCATATCTCAAGAAGGTTTCAAATTTTATCCTCCAAAAATAAATTCTACATAATATATATATATATATATATATATATATATATATATATATATATATATATATATATATATATATATATATAATTACCCTATTTTAAGCCACTAGTGTCCAATAAATTAATTCATGGCTTTGGCTTGGGTATTTGGATTGTTTCGGGAAAAAAATTAAAAGTTTGGCAATTAAAAACTAAAAGAAGGTGTCAAGGTGATCTATTAAATAAAAAAACACAAAAAAAATCCAATTGGGTGTGACACCAAGGTCATGAGGGTAGGTCAGCTAGTCTAGATAAAAAGGATAAAGCTTGTTGGAAGCAAAAAATTTATGCTTTAATTGTTAAAGCTAGGGTAAAGGAGTTTATTTGAATTAAATGACTAAGAATGTTAAGAATATATATTTAAATATATAATTGAAATAAAATAAATATTTTTAATTAATCTAAAATCATAAAATTATAATTTTAGGGGGAGGGGGTTCACAAGTATCTCATGAATCCCCCAGTATTGGTGGCCTCCGTTGTGGGAAGACCCTTCTTACTGTATGTGCGGGAAATGGATAACTCCCTCGGGGCTTTGCTATCCCAGACAAGCGATGCAGGTCATGAATAGGCCATCTGCTATCTTAGCAGAATGATGTCCGACGCAGACCACAGGTACAACCCCATTGAGAAGGAGTGCCTCGCTCTGGTTTTCGTCATTCAAAAGACTTGGCATTATGTTGTAGGGCAAACCATCCATGTGATCTCACC
This sequence comes from Iris macrosiphon, assembly GCA_036927795.1. Classification (NCBI taxonomy): domain Eukaryota; kingdom Viridiplantae; phylum Streptophyta; class Magnoliopsida; order Asparagales; family Iridaceae; genus Iris; species Iris macrosiphon. The sequence goes on from JAYESA010000004.1 coordinate 325,489,167, forward strand.
AGTTAATCCGGTCAGGGTGCTTATGACTAAACCCGGAGTGCTAAACTCTCGCCTAGCTACATGGGCGATATTGTTATTACCATACGATATGGTATTTGTCTCACAAAATATGGTCAAAGGCCAAGCATTGACAGATTTTCTTGCATCTTATCTAGTACTAGAAACCTCAAAGCTCTACGAGGAGATTCCAGACGAAGTAGCTGACTCAAACATAACCATAAAGGTAGAAGTCGTTTAGCGAATGTTCTTCGACGGTGCTTCAAAAATAGGGCCCAAAGGCAATATCGTCATTGGTGTCGTGATAGTACTAATTTTCCCACACGATCTGGTCAGCAACTGTGCTTACTCCCTCACAGAGCCATGCTCCAACCATAAAGGTAGAAGTCGTTTAGCGAATGTTCTTCGATGGTGCTTCAAAAATAGGACCCAAAGGCAATATCGTCATTGGTGTCGGGATAGTACTAATTTTCCCACACGATCTGGTCAGCAACTGTGCTTACTCCCTCACAGAGCCATGCTCCAACAATATGGCATAGTATAACGCTCTCGTCATTGGGCTCCAACTCTCTAAACAAGTGGGAGGTGACTACCTGGAAGCCGACGGAGATTCCAAGATGATAGTCAATCACATCTGAGGCAAGTACGAAGTCTGAAATGAAGACTTGATTCCATAACACCAATCGGCACTCGGTATTATCTCCCCCTTCGAGGGGTTCTTCATAGAGCACGTCCCTCGACTGTAAAATATCGAGGCTGACGCCCTGGCTGACCTCGCAGCCGCTTTAGCTGTTACAATCAATACTCATGAACTGATCACCGTGGTCGGTCAAGAGCTTATCTGTCCAAAGAACAACATATGTCCATGCTTTAGATACTCAGTAGAGACAAGCACCGACTCCCAAGACTGGAGACACCCATTCATCGACTATGCAGTCTATAAAATTCTTCTCGAGAACCCAAAGGAAGTTACTTCCATCAGAAGATGTTCCCTCCGATTCTATTATGATACGGCTACCAAAATATTGTATCATCGTTCCTACAATGGTCTTCTGCTATAATTCCTATCGAATGCAGAAGCAAAGCAGGATCTTCGAGAGGCTCACGACAGGGTATACGGTTCCCATCGGCCCAACCCAAGCTACAGGACCGTCTCAGGAGAATAGCTTACAATTGGCCGATAATGGTCGCAGATGCTGTCAACTAAGCAAGGAAATACCAAATATGCCAAATCTACGCTGACTTCATCCACCAACCCTCAAAGTTCCTACACCCAACCATTGTGTCTTGGCCGTTCGAAGCCTGGAGAATGGATATTATCTGGCAAATTAGTCCACCTTCGTCGAAAGAAGATCGGTTCATCTTGGCTATCACCGACTACTTCTCCAAGTGGGCTAAAGTTGTTCCACTCGCTGAATTCAAGACCTCAAACATGGTCAGCTTCATCAAGCATCATTTCATATACTACTTTGGCTTGACACGGAGGATCATCCATGATAATGGTCCATAGTTTGTGAGTTACACTTTTTACCGATTTTGCGACAAAAACTGAATTCAGAATATAGTCTCAATGGCCTACAACCCAACAATAAATGGTCTGGCAGAAGCATTCAACAATACCATCATAAAGCTACTCAAAAACTTTGTGTTATCCAATAAGCGTGACTGGAATAAGAAGCTGGGTGAATGTCTCTGGGCTTATAGAACAACGGTCCGAACGCTGACTGGTAGCACGCCATTCTCCTTGGTTTATGGGAGCGAAGCAGTCCTGCCACTCGAGGTCCAAATTTCCTTGCTCCGAGTGGCTCTCTCCAACCGGCTAACCGTCAACGACAATTACCGCCAACGGCTACAAGGGTTATAAGCACTCGATAAGAAATATCTCTTAGCTCAACAACGTATTGAGATATACCAAGCGTGTCTCTCTGGAGCATTCAACAAATTGGTCAAGAAGAGGAATTACCAAGTGGGTGGCCTCATCTTGACAGTAAGAGGGCTGATGGTTATGACCTACAAGACGGCAGACAAGTTCTAACCCAAATGGGAAGGTTCATTTGTCGTAGAATCTATATTCTCCAACGACGTCTGCTAACTGGAAAAACCTAATGGCGATTTGCTCATGATGCCCATCAGTGGCAAGTTCCTTAAAAAGTATTATGTCTAAGGCTAGGCGTGTACTTCTCTCTATCCCCATCAGGATAACAAAATGTACAGGATTCCCACTTTTTGTTGTTCGTTCAAGTGAGTGCTTATGCATGACATTACCCTTCCTCAACCAGCCATTATCGGTATTCAGGAGTCCTGGATACTCAATGGATAATGGATCATCAAAATCATCCCAGTGGAGTAGTCCCCAGGTCCACCTGCACATTCCTGCAGGGACCCCCCAAAAAACCCGTTTTGTTAGATGCTAGCCATGTCAAAATTACCTCCGAGCTATCGGCCTAACGATCTCCCTAGCAGAGTAACCCTCAGGTCTATCTATATTCTCAGATAGACCACACTCAGCAAACCACTCCTCAGTGATTTTCCCGTATATTGGTTTATATCCCTGTTACCTCGAAACTACTGCCCTAACATTTCTCTCCGACCGAGTTTTCCATTATGAGAAAACCTTTCAGGTTTGACTATTGATTATCATGTCCACATTTATCTCTGATATTAGTTGTCATCTCAACTTATCATCCGTACTTAACTTTAAATACACCAGCGGTGTTAAGTCCACAAAACCTGCCACGTCAAAATTACCTCTAGCAGGGCTTATCTCAAACCTATTACTTATACTCAGGTGCATAAGAAGTAATGGGACCATAAAACCTGACATATCCATATTTTCTCTGGCAGGGCTTGTCTTAAACCTATTACTTATACTCAGGTATGCAAGAAGTAATGGGTCCACAAAATCTATCATGTTTATATTACGTCTGATAGGCTTTTGTTTTAATCTTATTACTTGCACTCTCGTGCGCAAGAAGTTATAGGTCCACCAAATTCACCCAGTGGGACATCCTTAAATAAACTACGATATTATACTATGTCCATATTATCTTTGGTACGATATCCAAAGTTCACACAAATAATTGCAATAAATGGACTAACTTTTATTTTTTCGCCTAAGAGAAACTAAAAGCGAACTACATCTTAGGGATTACCGGGGTCCCTAACCCAAAGCTAAAATAAAAAGCACAAAAAATATATTGAAAAAAAGCAAATAAAGGGCTACTGGTGCTGCTGGTCAAAGCATAACGCTGTTATCCTCTCATGGAGGCGGACAATATGGTCATCCCGACGCTCAACCTCTCTGGACATAACTTTGAGATCCTCGTAACGAGCATAGGACTGGTGTATGTCCTCTAGCTTTTGCACCATAACCTCAATATCAGTCGTATTCTGCGCTACTTGGCTCGCCTCGGTTCAAATAGCCTCTTCTTCCTACTAGGCCTCTCGCAGCCTAATCCCCAGTGCAAGAAGCTCAACCAGGAACTTTCTAATGTTTTAATTAGCCCTTTTTCCAGGAAAGACACTCTTCTCTAAGATCACCTAGCCGATCGTGCCTCTCTTACAAATTTTGGAGGTCACGCTGCAGGCATTCCATAGATGAAGCAAAGAAGTCCTTCTCCGTCTCTACATTCTTCAAGAACTTATTATATTCATAGTATATTAGCATTCCCATATATGCCTGTTGGTATTACCGTAATTCCATTAGGCATCGCTCTACCTCCACCAATTTATGTCCTAGGAGGTCGACCATCTGTTCAAAATAGGGGAGACCCCTCAGAGAATGGACCTGGCCCTCAACAAAGTGCTTTGCCCAGGCAAAGGATTTTTTGCGCTCCAGTACGCCCTCGACCACTTGATTCAAGAAGATATGGAAGCTCCGAATGGAGAGTCTGACATTTTCTTCAATCTCTTCCAGCATAACCGCAGTCAGAGATGGCTGGATGGCGAAAGAAGCCACGGGGGAAATGGGTTGCACAATTATACTCGATGACCTAGAGGGCCTTGAAGGCAAAGTAGCAGCAAAAGAGAGATCACCAGTCCTGATTGTGATCCAATCCTTCATGGATGCATGAAACGCTTAGATACCCGGTAGCTATGCAACAGATGGTGAGAGAGTACCGAGACTTGTGATAGTAGTATGGCGTGCCCCGCTTCTTCGGCTCCTACCTGTGTACCAACCCGTAATTGCATAGCAGTAGCCTCGAATGATGACCCGGCTACCGTGGTACCGAGAACGTTGGGAAAGGCCTCCCCGCGACAACTTACCACCATACTATCCAGAGAGGCTTCATCCCCAGAGAACCCAACAGCAACGGTTGGGGGAGATACTGCCTTACCAAAAAAATTTGCAATGGTAGGAACCTCCTCTACCACAGCCTCCGTAGGGGGGACTACAAGGGGTCCTTTATCAGGGCTAGGAAGAGACTTAAGTATCTTCCTAACAATCTTACTGCCCCTTCCAAGACACCCTCCTCGATAGCCGCGTCCACGGTCCTAAAAGGAGAGGCAAGGTCTACAAAACCAAAATAACCAAAAATTAACTTCACCTGGAGAATTAAAAGCTGAAGCCAAAAAAATTTACCTCGAGAAGTTACGAAATAACATACCCGAAGGAGACGACACATATTATGGCTCAACTAGCATTGTCATAGCCTTCCTCATGGCATCTATGTCATCTACAAAGATGTGCTCCAAGGGGGTATAAGGCTGTTCCACTAAAACTGTATTCGAGCCCTGAGCTCCAAAGGCCTCGGGAACTGGTTTTGAGGCACCCATATCGGACTCCGGGGAGGTCCCTTCTTTTAATTTCTTGTAAGAAACTACCAAAGCGGTTGTTCATAGGGGACGATCCCTTATCTCTTGTGTCTGCAAATTTTCAAACAGACCAGAACCGAGATATTTATATAGAGGACCAGGCAGAATCAAACTAAGAGGGTTTATGAATACCACCATAGCATCTAAAGTGGGCTCTCCTTCGAAAACCAAAAGTGCAAGGGGCCCTACCACTTTTCTCACAGTCCCCTTCATAAGGGACTTTGACTTTTGCCGTAGGTTTCATCTCTGGAACCACATCGATCTTTATTTTCTTATAGTAGCGAGCATGATGTGTATTGACCTTTGACTTGCACTTAGAAGGAGGGGGATCATCAGAATGAGACGTGGATTCCTTCCCGGTCAATGGATCCAGCTTAACGATCAGAGGCCTACCCACTCTCTTGCCCTTCTTGGGTGTCCTACGCGCTCTTATATCCAGAGGCATAATCATGGTGCCTTCAATATAACTCCTCTCCGGGTCAAAGTTAGCCGGTGGGGCATTTGCCATACAATAATACTTTATCGTTATATATAGTATTTTCAGTACGACCCTGACTGTTGGCAATTAAAATCGAACCTGGATACCAGTAGCATTATAGTGACTCCATCCTCGGGCTATGTCACGACCCACACCCGGTATAAGGGTACAAGTCGGAAATAACGCCCAGCCTACACCGTAGAAACGGTAGTAGAATGCTGTCTGGGTAATCTATCTAACAATATAATAAACCACCAACAATGATAATATACTTAATCACAGGACTAAGATAGAAATGAGCACGAATTAGATAAAGAACAGAATAGTCACAATACAACTCATGAGTCTAAAATAATACATCAATGAGTGTGAAAGAAATAACAAAATAAGTTGGAGACAAATCCAGTACAAAGAATACTAAGAAGCGATTACATCCGGGTCAACTGTCTTAGTTGGGATAAGTCCCTCCTAAGCTACGGTCTCAGAATCTAAACCAACAACATCCTGAGATCCATAATAGGTAGGGTACCACTCCTCAGTGTCATCTGGGAAAAATATATCCAGTCAGGAAAGGAGCAGAGTACATCTCTAACAGCAGTTCTAATCCATGATAAAAACTATATAACAGTAAATAGATGTGAATATACAAGATGCACAATAGATACGAGAGATACATACAATAAGGAAATACTTGAATAAATATAATAATGAATAATATGCCAATGAACAAGAATACTAATATCTAAGTGTGTAAGTACTAGCTTTAACATGTGATCGGCTTGGGAACATGATATAATATATGTCCTGGCAAATCATACGTGCGGTGTATGATCAACACTATTTAATAACAGTACTTGATACAATAGGGGTATTGATCATATATCTACACTAAAGTACTACCCACCCTCGACTGGTATAATAGATCCAACCACGATATGCTATGACACGAGATTCCCCAAGAAGATAGCTAGTCTTCCCGAGAATCAGTGTCTGTACATGTACAAGATAACCAATGAATAATACTTGCACCATATACACCATATACCAAGGAATAACATCTCATTACGAGATCCAAATATACCAATCCGTGTAACCATAGTGTCAAGAGAACATGGATATCTACACTAGATACAATAAACATAGAGGATATCATAAATGAGAAACTATCAGAAAATGTACTTGCCTGAAGTCCAAAGAATAGTCTCGCAGATGTCTGATACGGTGCTTCGAAGACCTAGATATGGAATACAACATCAATACAAGGTTCCGAAAAGAGAATAAGTTAAAGTAGTCAATTTCTAGGTCAACAAGGCAATCCTAAGTCAAAAGTCAACTATGGTCAACTATAGTCAAATTATGGTCAACTATGGTCAACTATCTATTTCTAGGTTGCATAAGCCTAACACAAAAATATTTGGTCAAGATACTAAAGTCTAAGCTATAAAAACCACATCTTAAATGTTAGTATACCGTATCTCCGGATACGTGAATCCAAGGTAAATATCAATATAAAAATATATCAAATAATTAATTATTAAATATATAGAATCATAATTACAACATTAAATAGGTAAATTAGTTTTGAACCAACTTGGTAACTCAACAATAATTCACAAACTTGATACCTAAATCCAATATCTTGGTATCCCCAATTACCTTGGTTTCCTCAAGGTAATTCCCAATACCTTGTTATATTAACTACCCGTAACACATATATACATACATACTACTCTATTATTATACATATACTATAATAAAATTAGTAATTTAGGAGATACATCCATATATATATATATATATATATATATATATATATATATATATATATATATATATATATATATATATATTAATACTAATATATATATATATATAACTGCCCAACTGTCACCAAAAATAATTCTGCTGTCATTAAAAATTGCTGATTATAAAGTTATACTGCTATTTTAGTGACAGTTTCCTGCACTGTCGCTAAAACTGTCACTAAAGTCCTAATACGCTGTTGATACGCTATTGTTTCAGCGACAAGAACTGTCGCTGGCTGCTGTTACTGTTTCCTGATGCTGCTGCCCTTCAGCGACGATGCTGCTGCTGTTGCTATTTGGCTGCTGCTGCTGTTATGCTGTTTTGCTGCTGTCGTCGCTATTTGGCTGCTGCTGTCGCTATTTGCTTCTCCTGCTGTCGCTATAAGTATATATATATATACAATATATATATATATATATATAATATATATATATATATATATATATATATATATATATATATATATATATATATATATATATATATATATATATATATATATATATATATATATATATATATATATATATATATATATATTACCCTCATATCATATGTATATACTTATATACATAATTACTACTAAATACTTATACATACATGTATATATATATATATATATATATATATATATATATATATATATATATATATATATATATATATAATCATATAATATCCCTATATAAATATAAATATCCATTTAAAATACATATATATATATACATACTACAATATATATATTCTAACACAATTAATACATAGTTATAATATAGTATCACATAGTTACAACTATATAGAATATATATACTAACACATATAATAATAACATACATATATGTAGTACAACATATATACATATAGTACATACATAATACTTAGATCTAAGACACAAGAAGCATAATTATATATAACATATCTATATATAATTATCTATATGTATATGTACAAATACATACTCCATGATTTAAGAACACAAGAAATAGATCTACATATAACATGTACAAACACATGGAGAGTATCACACCGTATCCCACTAGATCTAGGATACGCATGTGACACGAGTCCACCACACATCCAAACGTACTCCGAAGGACACGAATAAGACACATATATTATTTATGAATAATACGAAGATTCAAATATAGATCTACGTGTTCGTGTTAAAATATGACATGTGTAAAGTCCCGTATCGGAGGAAAAACCACCAAATCAACACGTATCACCAAATTATTGGGATACGACCTACATGTACCCAATTATGGACATGACACTAGTCCCAAACACACAAGCACATGCCAAATTGATCTATAGGATCAATTGACATACTCAACAATTATCAATCTTGGAATTCTCCCAAAATTGACACAAAAAGTACCATAACTTTCTCAATAGGCCTCCTATGAACACAAAACCAAATCCTATGGGTAGCCTATGCATATGGGTTAATTTTTTATGGTTAAATCTCATATTTATAACCTAAATTAAGGGGAAAAAAATGAATTATATCAATTAGGAGATGGATTTCCAATGAAACCCCCAATTGAGATAAAATTGGCTCCAACTTGTAGATCATTGCTACACTTTATAGATCCTTGCTTCCTCCTTCTAGATCCTTGCTTCTTAAGCCTCCAATGGTGATTTGGGAAGGAATTAGAATAAAATTTGGTAGGAAAATAAAGTGGGAATGAAGGAATTTGGTTGAGAAAAATTTTAGATCTATGTTTGGAATGAAAAGAGGAGAGACAATTTTCCCTCTTCTTTTAAATAGGCCGGCCCCTATTTCCCCTCCCTCAAGCTACTATAAAATTTCCATCATACCCCTTGGTTCCTCTCATGAAGAAATAATTAAGGAAGGAAGCTTATGGTCTAATGGTTTAATTAATTTAATCAATCTCCTTAACAATAGGCTTTCTAAATGGGCTAAGTTCTATCAATTAATTCATGTTGGTCCATGGGTCTAAACTAACTAGTTAGGTCTACTAGTACAAGTCCAAATTAAATAAATAACATCTAACAATAATTAAATAATACAATAAATAATTATTTATTAAGCACAATATTTAATTAAATATAAAATTACTAAAATACCCTTTCCTAAAAAATATGGTAGTGACAGGCTCCGTCGAGCAAACGTCTATTATACCCAAGAGATGCACTTGGGTGACCCAGTAAAAGTTGAGTGTATCTGAACTGACGAGGAAAGCGGATGGGCAAGTAGGGCTCCACAAAAATGGCTGCTTTATTCTAGTACACTTGATAATAGGGACGGATGGCTTGGAGCCAGCAAAAGAACCTATCAGACAAGCTGAGGGGAGCCCCCTGTCATCGTAGTAAACGACATTTTTTTTGTCACCAGTAAACTCTGGCTCTGACGTGAAAAAATCCAGCTAGTCATAAAGGAGAGCTCTCTCCTACCAGCGGGGATAGTGTCATACTTCCACTTTATCTCCCGACACCTGTGGATCAGGGCGTCAACAGCCACCATATCCTCGTCGGCCATAGGGATCATCAAGGACCCATGATGCAGAAGAAGCTACCCTACCAAGTAGTGGTAAGGAAGCTCGACCCAGTTGAAGTGTCCTTTACCTGGGTGGTCCTTCACATTCTCGGCAAAGTTGCGTAGGTTATGATGGATACAGCATACCATGGCTGGCAAAAGGGCCAACTCGTGGCCAAAAGCCATCACAACAGGTAGAATGAGGGAACGGCTGACCCTCTCTATCGTGCCAGACCCGCCCGGGACTATGCACTTGCACAACCAGAGCATCTGGTATCCCGCCAACATGGCCTTCGGGGACAACTTGTGCGTGTCCATATAGAAGTAGCTGAGCTCCTCTACGAGTCCACTCAACTTGTCAAGGGGTTCATCCTCTTTCCCCGAGGAGCCCTCAACTTACTTACCCTCGAAAGCCAATTCCTTTTGTGCCCGAAAAGAATCAGCCACTTCCTATTTTGATCGTGGTACCCGAACATGAACTCTAGCGGACTCCTTCGAATCTGGGAAGAGGTAGCGAGTCCAAGTCATGATATGAGGAGAAGGCCCCTCAGTAGATTTCTTCATCTTCTTCGATGATCTATGGCAAATGCCATGATGGCATAGAAGTTCCTGGTACACCGCGAGGATCTCCGAGTTCTCTGCTTCTAATTATCTGAATTTTTCGTTGTTTGGGGTATGCGCCTCGTAGGCTTTGTCGCCCTAAGGAAGTTTTAAGACAACATGTATCTCATGTAAGGCCAGTCCTATCTCACCACAAGGTATAAAAAAGGTCCGTATACGGAGGTTGTACAACTCAATCTCCAAACCATAACAAGTGCCCCTCAAGGTAAAAAATAAATATGCAGTCCTGATCTCCCGCTCGTACTTCTTCAGAATCTACAGGGTCAGGCAACACCAGGAGATGTTATAATGCGTCCATCTAAGAGCCCGCAACTGTCCTGTGGGATAGTTCCCCTTCTTGTCACCCTGATGAATGAAGTTTTCTGTAGCATATAAAGGTTCGGTCCCAGGTCACTTTTGACGAGACTCGACTTTAGTCCCAGCAAGGATTACGAGGGTGACTCCTTCATATTATAAACTACCCCTTGTTCTTACCGGTACCAGACCGAATATTGCCCAAGAGTCCTCCATGTGGCTTAGGGGTCATCTCTGTCTCGCAGAATATGAAAGACCAATTTTCCCTAGTCGTTCCTATCTCGAGCTGAGAATATTCCAGTACATCACTAAATAAGAAGTACGGATTCTTGAATAAGTGCTTCCCGTCTTTAGCAGGGATCTCCCCCGAGTTGATCTGAATTAATAAGAAGGAAGGAGTGCTCGATAATCTTCTGTTGTCACTCAGGTGGGAGATCCTTGTCAACCTATCTCTGAAGAGCCGCAACCAGGTTCCCAAGATTTATGTTCAAGGGTAGCGGGTTATGTCCAAGTATAGTTCGCCAGAAGGTATGGTGGAAAAAGTTACTTCAAAAAAACAAAAAGGAGTTAGATCAGAACCATTAAGAAGTATCGATGAGGATATACATATGCGGCCTTGGCACTCATGCGGCCAGACAAACCATGCGGCCTAGGCACCCATGCGGCTTAGGCACCCATGCAGCAGAGCTCACCCATGCGACATGGTTGTCCATGTGGCAGTAAAAAGTTGGCGCATAGACGTATCCATGCGTTCAACTGAGCACATGTGTTCCAAAACATGATTTTGTCTCCACATGACCTACCCTGGATCGGCAGTTAAACTTTGGTGGGGAGCGGCAAAGGATCTACCACAGCAGTGCGACCTTTCCCCTTGCTCTTGGCCTTTTCCTTGCCCTTGCCCTTGCCCTTAGGGGCTTTCTTGGCAGC